>CM062810.1:996565231-996590231 GCA_031772625.1 Pinus tabuliformis | reverse complement strand
ATTACTTGTCAAAAGTTTAAATCTAATTTATTATCATTTTTTTATTATTTAACTCATATTTATTATTAAAGAGAGTTAAATTTGAACCAGTACAATAGCAAATAAAGAACCAAAATAACATAAAAATGTTATATCTTTATCACTATAAAAAAATTCACTTGCCTCTTTAAGGGAGAACTTCCAATAGAGAAAATCTCCAGCTACAAGTAACTCCACATGAAGCCTTATCATTATTATTGCATTCTTATTCCATTAAATCATTCCTTATCATTCTTATTCCATGCTTATTCACATGAAGCCTCAAATAAATATGAATCTCATGTCAAATAAGTGTTATCGTGCACATATACATCTATCTGCAAGCACATTAAATGAACATATATAACATGACCTAACAATATATATATCAACACCAACATATAAATTAAGTACATAAACATGAATAGAAAAAACGCATCATATGTATATATACACACACAAAAAAGTCAAATAACTATATCAATGATCCAGGTGGATATTGGTGGCCACCTGCCAAGTCCACCTGGACCCCCACCATTGTCTTTCTCAGCATTTTCAGTTTCCTTCATTGTAGCACAACTTACTATTTTTAGTAGTTTTTCGGGTCCTGAACTTCCAGAGCCGATTTGAGGCCCTAAACGACGTTTTTTGGGGAATCCGAGGGCAACATGGGTCCATGGAATGGACCGATGTTGCCTGTTCCAACAATGATAGTGCTCGGATAGATCTTTCTAACGAGCTATTGTACGCATCAAACGGAGATCATATGCCAAAGTTATGACCCCGGGAAGTTGATGTACCAATTTACCCCAAACGGGGCCCACAGTTTTGGCGTTTCATCTCCTAGGGTTAGGTTTTGGAATGTGAAGGGTTTTTCATTGTTTCTCAACAATAAATAGGCCTTCGAGCCTCATTGTAACACAGTTCAGAGGCATGTAGCCATCACATCTCTTCTCAGAGATAAGCTACCATCGCCCTAGCTGGTTTATTTCCGTTTCTGGTTGTAAGCATATTTCAGTATTTTCCATTAATGAAATGAAGTATTATTTCCGCTGCATCTTTGTGTATATGGTTATCTCTGTCATTTGTTGCATTCCTGTTTAAATCCGGATCAGTGGTATCAGAGCGGTCTGCTTTTTCTCTGTTTTTCTTTGCATGTCCCCAACAAGGTCGAGATATAAGGAGTTAGGGCTTGAACTGGTTGAACCCTTGCAAGACCAGCCTCGCAAATCCCGACGGCCTCCCATGGCGGACGAGAAGAAAGACGAGGGGGCAGGAGATCCCATCAAAATCTTGCTCGAAGAAGCCCTCGAGCGACAACGAAACGCGATGATGGACAACTTTGCCCAGATCCTTCAGCGGCTACACAGAAGCAGTGCATCGGCTTCCAGCAGCTACTCTGGAAACGCCACACCCTTCAAGGTACAAGTTAATTTTGAAATCCCCATATTCGAGGGTCAGATAGACGCAGATGCCGTAGATAAATGGTTAAATCTGCTAGAGGGTTATTTTTCTGTTCATGAATTTTCGAGTCGGGAAAAGATTGTTTTTGCTCTCCTCAAAGCAGCCCCCCATGTCAAGGACTGGTGGGAAACCTACTGCGAGCAGAAGGATGAAAGTACTGGCTCACTATTTTCAGCCGCACCCACCTGGGATTCGTTCCGGGATGCCGTCAAGGAGCAGTACTACCCTGTTGGAAGCTATGAGGATGAATACATAAAGTGGACCACGCTGCGGCAGGGAAGGGACCAAGACGTGCCGGAGTTCACCAATCTTTTCCATACCCTTCGCAAAAAGTTGGGTATCAAGGATTCAGAGCAACATTTGATACTCAAATATCGTGGCTGCCTGCACAAGTACATTCAGGAAGAAATACAATTCCTAAACATCCCCTCACTCGGCACAGCATACCGATATGCCGTCAAGGTCGAGCAGAAGTTTAAACAAAAGAAGCGAGACTTTGGATATGCGAATCCAAAGCAGGGGAAAGGTGCCCCGAAACCACAGAACAAAGGACAAAGCCAAGGCGGGACAACCCAAGACAACTAGCCGAAGCTTCACGCAAAGAACAGCGCCGCGAAGCCGAGAAAGGACACTGGAAAATGGTGCGAGTTCCATAAGAGCTCCACTCACAACACAAGTGAGTGTCGGGCCAAGCAGTCACTGGTGGCTGAGCTAAAGGTTTCAGAATCATATGCATGTTCCGACTCTGAGTCAGAACCCGATAAGGGGTATGAAAAAGGGAAGCAGATCATTGATGCGGATCCCAGCACCACTATTGCTACTGCAAAGATCCAGAAAAATGAACCCGAAGATCCAGAGGAGGAGGAGCGTCTCTTCCACTCTCAGATGTGGGTAAAGGGCTCCCCGATACAGTTCATTGTTGATAGTGGGAGTCAAAAGAACCTCATTTCGGCAGAGGTCGTGAAGCGGTTGGGCTTACCGACCACAGCACATCCACAACCATACACCATTGGGTGGCTTCACCAAGGAAGAGATCTTCGCGTAAGCCAGCAATGTCGCCTTCCATACAACATCAAGCCCTTCACGGATGAGGTATTGTGTGACATTGCTCCCCTTGAAGTTTGTGATGTATTACTAGGAAAACCATACTTGTGGAAGCGACATTCTGTGTATGAATCAAGGCCCCGTGCTGTTATTATTACATTGGGAAATAAGTTGTTCAGGATACCAGAGGTAGCACCACCTGCTGCCATCTCTTTGATTACTGCAAAACAATGCAGTAAGATCATTTCCAAAACCAGGAAATTTGTTTTCCTGATGATACGTCCTCAAGGAAAGAAGAAGACAGTGGCCGCGGCCTCCAGACGGGGTCCCTTTGCACGACAACTACAGATGGACAAGATTGTGGAGGAGTACGAGGACATCTTCACCTCCCCGACAGGGGATCCTCTGCACTGTCAAGTCAAGCACTCCATCGATCTGACCCCAGGTGCGCCGCTACCCAATGGACCAATTTATCGGCGCTCCGTTCTGGAGAACAATGAAATCAAGAGGCAGATTCAGGAGCTTCTGCAGAAAGGTCACATCCGTCCGAGTTCATCGCCCTGTGGGAGCCCGATCGTGTTGGTACAGAAGAAGGATGGGACGTGGAGACTCTGTATTGACTATCGGGCGCTGAACAAGATCACTGTCCGTAATAGGTACCTGATCCCGCGGATTGATGACCTCCTAGACCAACTAAAGGGGGCGAAATATTTTAGCAAAATCGATCTGAAGTCAGGATATCACCAGGTACCAATCGAACCCTCTGATGTGTGGAAGACTGCCTTCAAATACAAGGAGGGCCTCTTCGAATGGTTGGTCATGCCTTTCGGATTGACGAATGCTCCTGCAACCTTTATGAGGCTAATGGATGACATCTTGCGGCCATTCACCAACTCCTTTGTAGTAGTATACTTGGATGACATTCTGATCTTCAGCCAGAGTTGGGAAGAGCACCTCCACCACATCCGACAGGTTCTCCAAACATTGCGGCAACACAAGCTATGTGCCAATTTGGAGAAATGCACTTTTGGCATGACCCAAGTTCAGTATCTGGGATACATCATTGATGAACAGGGGGTGCATGTCGATCCAGCCAAGATCCAAGTCATTCGGGATTGGCCCTCTTCAACCACTCTAACAGAGCTCCGCAGCTTTCTAGGTCTTGCCAACTTCTACCGTAGGTTTGTGTTGGGGTTTTCTCATATTTCTTGGCCCTTGAGTCAGGTCACCAAGGGAGGGGCGAAAGCAAAATTCTTTTGGTCGGAATCTCAACAGAAGGCATTCGGGGAGTTGAAGGATCGCCTCTGCACAGCACCAGTGCTCGCGTTACCAGATTTACAACAACCATTTGAGGTCGAGACAGATGCCTCTGAATATGTTATTGGGGCAGTCCTTACTCAACATGGACATCCAGTGGCATATCACAGTGAAACACTTTCAGACACAGTCCGGAAGTACCCCACTTATGATAAAGAGATGTATTCCATTGTACAGGCCTACTGACAATGGAAGCATTACATTTTGGGGAAGGAAATGGTCATCCACACAGACCACTGACCCCTGCAGTTCATACAGACCCAAGGGAAATTGCAGAATGATCGCCATCAGAAGTGGTCTACATACCTGCAACAGTTCCACTTGAATATCAAGTATAAGAAGGGCAGCACCAATAATGTTTCAGATTGCCTCAGTCGACAACCGATCATGGCATTAACCACCGTGCTCAACTCTTGTGGGCACGAGACTTCTGATTGGCCACTTCTCTACAAAAGCGACCCAGAATTCGGCCACACATACCAGACACTCTTGGAGGGTCGGCGTGTTGCAGATTTTCACCTCCAGGATGCCCTTTTATGCCACCTCGGTCACCTTTGTGTTCCCTCAAGCGAGCGTGCCAAGATGATTTGGGAAGCACACTACAGTCGAGCTGCTGGGCATTTCGGGGTCGAGAAAACAGTGGCAGTACTGCAAAATTATTTCTATTGGTCGAATCTTCGACAGGATGTTGGGAAGTACATCAGATCATGTACTGCCTGTGCCATTGCCAAACCGACCATTAAGAAGCACGGCCTCTATACCCCGTCGCCTACCCCTGGTCGACCTTGGGAATCCATCTCCATGGATTACATGTCAGGCCTTCCTTCCACTAAGCATGGAAATGACTGTGTTTTTGTGGTCGTCGACAGGTTCTCAAAGATGGCCATTATGGTGGCCTGCAAGAAGAATATCACAGCAGAAGCCACTGCTAAACTCTTCTTTGAACGAGTGTGGGTGCACTTTGGGATCCCACAGTCTATCATCTCAGATCGGGACAGTCGGTTTCTCAGCACATTTTGGTCCAGTCTCTGGTCAATGCTGGACACCAAACTCATGAAGTCCACAGCCTTCCATCCTCAAACTAATGGCTAGACAGAGGTTGTCAATAGGATGATTGTGCACATCCTGTGCATGTATAACTCAAAGCATCCACGCACATGGGACGAGAGCCTCCCCTATGTTCAGCACAGCTACAACCGAGCTCTTCATAGCTCGAATGTGTCGATGTATAAAAAATATATAGTACATAAAAATAATTAGGAAATTTCATTAAATAATTTAATAAAACAAGTTAAAAAATGTGCTAGAATAAATTTTATTATAATTTGTTAAAATAAGAAAATGAAACTAGATTAATTTAAAGAAAACATTAATATTTGTTGGCATTATGATACAAGTGTTGTCCTTGATGGCAACCCACTCAGAGGTTGATACAGGTGATGGCAACTTAATCAAAGGACAGATATTAGTACAGTAGGTCAAGAAAGAGATATACGCAGGTTCATTGTGACAAATCAGCGTATACACGCGGGTTGGACGTGCCGAAGACGCGTATGCGTATACACGCACTTTCACGCAAGGAAAAGTGCGTACATGTGGGAAAACTTATGTCTTGGTCCGTGGTAGTTAGTCCTCGGTATTTGAACCTATGGTTTTGGACCATGGTGTCTCGTCAGAAGTATTGATCCCAAGTATTGGGCCCATGGTATTGATTTATTATGGTTTTGGACCGTGGTATTGAAAGAAGCCTAACCTATATAAGGAGAAGATCATTAGGCAAAGGAGACAAGCAAGGAATGGATGTCTGATGAAGTGGGAAGATCTAGTATTGCTGGTTATCTGTTTGTGATGCTTGGCTAGGGTTGGATATGACAGCAAAGGTATAAGTAATTATCTTTAGATCTGTAGTAATTATCTTTAGATTTGTACACGGGTTGTCTCTCGTAAAAGCACGTATACACGCGGTTTTGATATAGTCAAGTAGCATATGCATTATGAGATTTGGTGTTTCGGGTTGCTGTTGATTCTAGTGGTTGTTGCAAAGTTCTGGGCTCTGGTTTGTGTTCTGTGTTTTTTATGACTAGGTTTCAGTGATTCAGTATTGGGTGATTTAGAGATTTATGATGCAAGTATATGTTGATGATTGTTTTGCAGCAGTGATTGTTTTGTACTCATGGATCCAGTCTGAAAATTTATGAAACGTGGTCCCTGAAGAAAAGAAGGTTGTAGCCTTCTGTAGGTCAGCACCTACGTACTAGTATATTAGCTAGTACAAGAGCTGAGGGGGTTGTAGCTCCCTTCCAGAAGTAGCTGGAAAACAAGAGAGGGTTGTAGCCCTCTGTAGGTTGAAGCCTGCGTACTGGTAAAGGACTGCACCAGTACATTGTAAAAGAAGTTTCTTATTAAAGGAAGAAAGAGACGAATCGCAGCAGGTGGTTTTCACCCACATTGGGTTTCCACCTTATATCTTGGTGTTCATGTGTGCTTCTTATGTGTGATGATATGTTCTATTTTACTGCACCTGATTACTGTTATTATGGTTAATAATGTTCTGATAAATTTACTGAAGATAAGCGAACTGAATCATAAGATTACTACATGTACACTAGTTGCATTTAACACAGTCGCGTATATACGCTGATATACTGAACTGAAGCCGCGTATATGAATCTCAGTATGAAATTGAAAAGTATCTGATTTGATAATACTGATTCACCCCCCCTCTCAGTATTATTTGCAACAATTGGTATCAGAGCAGGTCCTTCAGAGGTAGCTTGATCGCTTGAAGGAAAAGATCCATCAGAATGACTAATCCAGAAAGAGAGGCACACATCAGGCCACCAATCTTTGACAGGAACAATTTTACCCACTGGAAGATAAGAACCACTGCATATCTACAATCACTTGGAGCAGAAGTTTGGGGAATCGTAGAAGGAGGATACAAATTCCCATCAGTAACTCCTACAGATGCAGCAGAGAGAAAGCAATATGAGCTCAATGCCAAAGTTGTTACTGTCTTATTGGGAATTTTGACACAATCAGAATTTATGAAGGTCATGCATTTCAAATTAGCTAAGGAAATATGGGACAAAATCATTCTGAGCTACGAAGGAGATGATCAGGTAAAAAGAGCAAAGCTTCAAACTCTCAGAATCCAGTATGAAAATCTTAATATGCATAGTAATGAAAAAATAGCTAATTACTTCCTACGTATGGATGAGATTGTAAATTGTATGAGGGATCTGGGTGAAGAATTTAAGGAAGTTGTCTTAGTTGAAAAGGTTTTGAGATCTTTGTCTGCTAAATTTGATTCCAAAGTGTCTGCCATAGAAGAAAAGGAGAATCTGCAGAAAATCACCATGCAGCTTCACGGAATCTTAACTGCTTTTGAAATGCGAAAAGAGGGACCATCAGAAGCCGCATTCGAAGCATCAGGATACATGTAAGAGGAAGAAGATGAGGTAAATTTTGTCAAGAATCTTGAACGGGGAACTGGACGGTTCAAAGGTAAGCTACCTTTCAAATGTTTTTCATGTGGTAGAGTTGGTCACTATGCTGCTAGATGCCCTCATAACAAAGGAAAGATGTCTCAAGAAGGTAATAGAAGCTATTATACCCATGTTAAAAGTAATGACTCATTCAATGGTAGTGAAGACATTAGAAGTCTCATGGCATATGAAAAGAAGAATGCAGAAACTGAAGAAGTTACCAAATTAAACGAACAATTGGAGACAGTAACCAGGGTAAGGGAGAAATTGCAGGATATAGTAAATGATCAGAGCATAAGAATAAAGAGACTTGAATCAAAGATCCTCTCTCTAAAAGAAGATCTTGAAAAATCAAGAGAGCAGAACAGAGAAGCTCTTGAAGATCAAGAACATGAAGTGATCAAATTAAAGCAACAAGTGGAAGAAGACCTAAGGAATCAGTATCTGGAAAAGGAAGAACAACATCAGGTTGAGGTAAATATCTTAAAAGGTAAATTAGAAGAAAAGGATAAATTGTTGCGATTTCAAGATAGTACTAAGATTTTGGATGACATTCTTAGTAGTCAAAGATCCCCTATTATCAAAACTGGTCTTGGTTTTTATGAATCCGTTGCAGGTGAATCTAGCTCACAAGGTGAGGCAAGAAACTCTAATGAGAAATATGAAATGCTCAACAAGGAACAACCAAGGAAAGAAATTCCTCAAGGAAAATCCTTTACTCCTAACTATGGAAGTGATAGATGATTATTTCCTCCACTGAATAATGTTGAATGTTATGTATGTCATAATCTTGGACATGTTGCAGCCAGATGTAGAAGTAGAATGGTTCAAGACCATCACAAAAGATCATCGCATCCCAGGTATTTCAGAGGATATTGCTTTGCCTGCAATGCATATGGACACAAAGCAATTGATTGCAATAGAAGGAACATGAAATATGTAAGATGTTATACATGCAACAAACTTGGACATAAAGCAAGGGAATGCAGGAGCAAATTTCAAAATTCAAAACAAGAGGACCATACATCATCATAGTTATAGGAATTGAAGAAGACAGAATTAGAGACAGAAAGGTGTGACATAACTCAGTTAGCTGACATAACAGACACAGGGGAATCTGAAAGTGAAGAAATTCAGTATTTAATCTTGCATACGCTGATATAATGAAGATAAGTCGCGTATATACGCGAGTTACAGGCTGCAGAGTTGCGTATATGGAGATCAGAAGAAAGGGCAGTAGAACAGACCCAGGAAATGGTTTGGTCATGGTTGGCTCAGGCTCAGGGGGAGCATACTTCAAATAATGCATTGTTGGCATTATGGTTAGAAGTTGTTGATAAAGCTAAATGATACAATTTGTTGTTTGATCAAAGGAATGGTATTGCAGGTTTGGATGTTGATGCTTATGGTGTAGATCATATATGATGAATGATAGTCATGGTCTTGAATGAATTGTTGGTCTTAGAACTTGCATCTGCTGAGGGGGAGCATGGATGGATTGATACAACTTGGCATATACAAAGGGGAGCTCAATCAGAAACTTCAGCATGTACTCAGGGGGAGTATGGACAGCAAAAGGTATACCAAGGAAGAGAATATCTTGGTCCACCCTTTGCCCTTGATGTCAAAGGGGGAGAGTGACATGGTGTGGTGGTTGCCATCAAGTCCAAAGGGGGAGATTGTTGGCATTATGATACAAGTGTTGTCCTTGATGGAAACTCACTCAGAGGTTGATACAGGTGATGGCAACTTAATCAGAGGACAGATCTTAGTACAGCAGGTCAAGAAAGAGATATACGCAGGTTCATTGTGACAAATCAGCGTATACACGTGGGTTGGATGTGCCGAAGACGCGTATGCGTATACACACCCTTTCACACAAGGAAAAGCGCGTACATGTGGGAAAACTTATGTCTTGGTCCGTGGTAGTTAATCCTCGGTATTTGAACCTGTGGTTTTGGACCATGGTGTCTCGTCAGAAGTATTGATCCCAAGTATTGGGCCCATGGTATTGATTTATTATGGTTTTGGACCATGGTATTGAAAGAATCCTAACCTATATAAGGAGAAGGTCATTAGGCAAAGGAGACAAGCAAGGAATGGATGTCTGACGAAGTGGGAAGATCTAGTATTGTTGGTTATCTATTTGTGATGCTTGGCTAGGGTTGGATATGCAAGCGAAGGTATAAGTAATTATCTTTAGATCTGTACGCGGGTTGTCTCTTGTAAAAGCACGTATACACGCGGTTTTGATATAGTCAAGTAGCGTATGCATTAAGAGATTTGGTGTTTCAAGTTGCTGTTGATTCTAGTGGTTGTTGCAGAGTTCTGGGCTCTGGTTTGTGTTCTGTGTTTTTTATGACTGGGTTTCAGTGATTCAGTATTGGGTGATTTAGAGATTTATGATGCAAGTATATGTTGATGATTGTATTGCAGTAGTGATTGTTTTGTACTCATGGATCCAGTCTGAAAATTTATGAAACGTGGTCCCTAAAGAAAAGAAGGTTGTAGCCTTTTGTAGGTCAGCACCTACGTACTAGTATATTAGCTAGTACAAGAGCTGAGGGGGTTGTAGCTCCCTTCCAGAAGTAGCTGGAAAACGAGAGAGGGTTGTAGCCCTCTGCAGGTTGAAGCCTGCGTGCTGGTAAAGGACTGCACCAGTACATTGTAAAAGAAGTTTCTTATTAAAGGAAGAAAGAGAAGAATTGCAGTAGGTGGTTTTCACCCACATTGGATTTCCACCTTATATCTTGGTGTTCATGTGTGCTTCTTATGTGTGATGATCTGTTCGGTTTTACTGCACTTGATTACTGTTATTATGGTTAATAATGTTCTGATGAATTTACTGAAGATAAGCTAACTGAATCATAAGATTACTGCATGTACGCTAGTTGCATTTAACACAGTCGCGTATATACGCTGATATACTGAACTGAATCCGCGCATATGAATCTGAGTATGAAATTGAAAAGTATCTGATTTGATAATACTGATTCACCCCCCCCCCTCTCAGTATTATTTGCAACAATATTATCTCTACCATTTGGAGTCTCATTTTTTTTGAAGAGTATGTTGGGACACCCTCTCCAATGAATCCCTGCCTATGGAAATGCCAATGTCACAAACAAATCGTCATCCTCACTGGTCAGTAGTGTCATTGCCTTCAGAGAAATTATGGTTGGATACTCCAGCAGGACCGTCTTGGGCATCATCTTCCCCCAGATGCGCATCTCTACTTCAGTGATTAGCCTAGGAGGGCAGTCAAATGTAGGCCTCATCTCTCAAAACATATAAAAAAATAAACAAAAAATATCAGAAGAAGAAGGGAAAGTCTCCCTCTCATGTCTCAACGAACGAAATCTATATATAACCATGCAAAACTTCCTCAAAAAAATGGCAGGCCATCTGATGCAACATGGAAGCTGAATCAAAGAATACATATAATATAAAAGATGGAAACAAATTCATTACCCATCACTACTAGAGTGTGAAATCATGGTAACTAATAATGAGAGGCACCTAAACTCCTCTGCAGCAAAATAAGAAATCCTTAGTTTTCCACTACAAACATGAAAATCTGATTGATGGACCACATCAAGCTCAACATATCTCTAAGTGTATGTAAGTTGACTCTCAGTTGCAACCCCATGGGGGACATCAAGGAGCTAGTGAATATCCTGCCCTCTTGGATAGGACAGTGATAAAGTATATATCCTACTTAGTGGGCCTATACTATGCCCTAGGACTGACATGGAAAGCCTGCTCCTGGACACTCCATCGATGGATCAGATGCACCAATACAATAGACTACACCTTCAGTGATGTAGGCTCCTCACAGTACTTGAGGATGCCTACATTCATCAAGAGTGCTCAGGTCACTGAGGTAATAGTGTGAGGGTATAAACCCATCTCCCTCTCTCTATTATGCCATGTTTAGAAGATATTATATGGGTCTGCCTCTAGCTCCTGCTCCTATTGGTGCTCCCTCTACTAATGTCTCTGATACATGATTGACATATAAAATACATGATCCTCATACACAAAATATATTCTTTTTTACTAAATGAAGAATGTATTTATAAATATGGAAACAAAAATTTTAATTAAAAAAAAAATACAAAATCCCTGATGCACTCAAAACTTTATCATGCATTGGTGTCGGTGCACTTTCAACTATAACCACAGTGATATCGGTGTGCACATAATTATGATACACCATTGTTGGTTCACAATTTTAGATTTTGATAGTGGTGTAGAATGTTGGAAATAATACTGAGAGGGGGGGTGAATTAGTATTACCAAATTCTTTTCAATATATCTTCTAGATTTATACTTTAAGTTATTCTTTAGACATTGATCATTAGTTTGTATGTCAGTACCATATAATAATGAGAAAGAACAGGAAAAACAGATAATCACACCAAAGAACACCAGATATAAGGTGGAAACCCAATGTGGGTGAAAACCACCTGCTGCAATATGTCTCTATCTTCTTTCGATTAGAAACTTCTTTTACAATGATTTTGTACTGGTGCAGTCCTTTACCAGTACGTAGGCTGCAACCTGCAGAGAGCTACAACCCTCTCTCATTTTCTAGTCTCTCCTGGAAGGGAGCTACAACACCCTACTTCTTTTCTTCCAAGGACCACTTTTCATAAATTTTCAAACTGGATCCATGAACATCAAATAATCATCAAGTACATGTGAATCACCCAATCAACTTTTTCAATCAATGAATCAACCAATAACTTCTCAGAATGCAGTAACCAGATCAGCAATACCAGTAATCTAAACCCAGAAATCTTCAGCAATAGATAAAAGATAGCCAAAAAATGTTTCAAGAAAGGTCTACAACTTCACCAATAGAAACCTGTGAATATCCGCAGCTCTTCTGTGTCTAAACTACACAGATCCACACCTGGTCCTTCTTCTGCTTTGCGTACCTCCGTACCTACTCCTTCTAATGCCCTGCATACCTCTGCTCAGATCCGCACATGCACTGTCTGCCTGACAGCGTACCTCTGCACCTGGTCCTTTTGTTCCCTTACGTACCTCCACACTGTGCCTTCTTCTACGCTGCATACCTCGCACCTATGCCTTCTGCTGCGCTGCGGATCCCCATACCTGCGCCTTCTGCTGCGCTGCGGACCCCCGCAGTTGTCCTGTGGATCGCCTATAGACCTCTAAATAAAGCCAATTAACAGTCCTCCAATGTGCCACAGATAGTCATATCCACATATCTGATCATGCGCTTGAGAGATCACGACCTATCAATAGATTCACCTTAAAATTCACCTTGATTTAGATCTAGCTTTTAAAACCGATCACCCAAAATTTCAGATCTTAAGATATTCAATTTTCACAAGTGTCTAGCCAAGTGATCTCCTTTCCTTTTCATAGGCAAGCCCTTATTCACACCATGGGTCAAAACCATCGAAAACCAATACAAGGGATCCAAACCGGGGTTCAATACTTTAGATCCTATACCACAGACCAAAACCATAGGATCATGATCGACGGGCTAAATACCAAGGGCCAAATATAAGAAACCCCACGTGTGCACGCTTCTCTGCATTGGAGTGAGTGAACTGGGGTCCCCACCTTCTGAACAGAGCACCTGCGGATATGTCCGCACTTCTTGGTCGGCGTACCTGCGGGTCCGTAGCTTCTCTTAGGATCACCTGCAGGTATCTCATTTTCTATGATTTTGAGATCCTGAACAGAGATTTGCCACTTGAGTGAGTTGCCATCAAGTACAACACCTGTGCCATAGCGCCAAACCTGAATCATAATGCCAACAATCTCCCCCTTTGGACTTGATGGCAACCTCAAGATCCTTAAAGTCATTCTCCCCCTTTGACATCAACGGCAAAGGGCGGACCAAGATATTCTCTTCCTTTGCTATCCATACTCCCCCTGAGTGCCTGCTGAAATTTCTGAATGAGCTCCCCCCAACTATAGACCAAATCTGCGAAAGAAAAATTCTTCAAGAAGAACCATAAACTACCGTACACCATTCATGACTTTGACAAAATAGATAGAGACATATTAGCAGCAATATTCAGATCAGCATCCATGTTCTCCTTCTGTACTTTCTCCTCAAAGATCTTCTACCATAATGCCAACAATGCATTATTAGAAGAATATATGCTCCCCCTGAACCTTTGCCATTCGATCTTCGACCAATCCATAACCCAGAAAATGTACGCGTATACCCCATATGAAACTCGTGTACAAATAACAATCTCTGAAACAAATGAGATTCAACAACAAGATGATGCATCAACTACCCCTAGCTTTTTCCTGAGGTATTCAAAGGGCTCCCTGGGCAATGGTTTGGTGAGTATATCAGCAACTTGTTCCTTAGAAGGAACATACTCCAACTTGACCTTTTGTTCAAGAACTTGTTCCCGAAGAAAATGATATTTGATAGGTATATGCTTGGTCTTTGAATGCATGACTGGGTTCTTTGAAATGCTGATAGCACTTGTATTATCACATAGGATGGAGATAGGTGGTGTATAAGTGATTTGAAAATCCTGCAAGGTCTGCATCATCCAAAGGAGTTGAGTGCAGCAAGATGCAGTAGCCACGTATTCCTCTTCAGCTGTAGATAAAGCAATCGAACTATGTTTCTTGCTGAACCAAGATACTAATCTAGAACCCATAAAGAATGCACCTCCAGTTGTGCTCTTTCTATCATCCACGCTTCCAGCCAAATCTGCATCTGTATAAGCATGAAGAGTCAGATCTGTATTTCTAGGATACCATAAGCCATTGTTTTGAGTTCCTTGAAGGTACTTGAAAATTCTCTTCACCGCCTAAAGATGAGTTTCCTTTGGGTTTGCCTGAAATCTTCCAACTATTCCCACTGCATGCATAATGTCTGGTCGGGTGCCTGTCAAATAAAGTAGACTTCCAACCATAGATCTATAGGTTGGCTGATGCACTGCTGTTGATTCATCATTTTCACTGAAGCTGCATCCTGTAACCATGGGGGTACATACTGGTTTTGCATCTTCCATGCCATATTTCTTCAAGATCTACTTGAGATACTTGGTTTGAGATAAAAAGATATCGTCTTCATTTTGTTGGATTTGCAAACCAAGAAAGTATGTCAGTTCTCCAAGCAAAGACATTTCAAATTCTTTTTGCATCACTAAGGCGAAGCTTTGACTCATAGCTTCTTCATTGCTGCCAAAGATAATATCATCTACATACACAACAAGTAATAGCAATTTGTCATTTTCAATTTTTATATAAAGATTTCTATCTGCTGATCCTTTTGAAAAACCTTGTTGATGAAGATTTTTGTCCAAACGGTAGTACCAAGCCCTTGGAGCTTGTTTAATACCATAGAGAGCCTTTTTCAGTCTACGTACAAGATTTGGATCATTCCCAAGAATGAAACCATCTGGCTGCTCAATGTATACTTCTTCTTCTAAGTCTCCATTCAGAAAGGCTGATTTCACGTCCATTTGAAATACTTTGAACTTCTAAAAGCTTGAGAGAGCAAGGAACATTCGGATGGCCTCAAGTCTTGCAACAGGAGCAAAATTTTCTTCAAAGTCTATTCCTTATTGTTGAGCATACCCTTTACAAACAAGTCTAGCCTTGCTTCTAATTACTTCCCCATTTTCATTCAACTTATTTTTGAAGACCCATTTTGTCCCTATGACATTCTTATCTTTTGCTCTAGGAACCAACTCCCAAGTATTGTTCCTTTCGATCTGCTCAAGTTCTTCATCCATTGCCTTGACCCAGCATTTATCTTTGCATGCCTCTCTTACATTTTGTGGTTCAGTGGAGGAGAGTAATGCCAAATAGCTTGAGGCTTCTGCAATTGTTCTTCTTGTTTGTACGCCTACCTCCTTTTGCCCCAATATTTGAGATTCTGGATTATTGTTTTGAACATACCTAGATGGAGTCTTCTCTTCTATCCTTGTTTGTTCCTCTGGTGCCTCTTGAGGTTCTTCTTCATCTTCAGTCTGATTTGGAGGGTAGTCTTCATCCTCTTCGATATTTTCATGATTTACTTGCCTAGGAATGTTTCCTTTTTCATCAACCACCACATCAATGCTGTCAACAATTCTTCCAAGTCTTTTATTGTAACACTTATATGCTTTGCTGTGAGGAGAATAACCAAGGAGAATGCCTTCATCTGCTCTAGGTTCAAGTTTGCCAAGTTGTTCATCATTATTCTTAATATAGCATTTGCTTCCAAAAATTTTGAAATGCTTTACCGAAGGAGTCTCACCATACCAAAGCTCATGAGGAGTTTGAGTGTTGTTCACTTGGACATTTGTTTTGTTGAGTATAATAACCGCAGCAAATGCAGCTTCACCCCAGAAGGTTGCGGGAGTTCCAGACTCATCAAGCATAGCACGAGTCATTTTTTGAACCGTTCTGTTCATCCTTTCCACCACTCCATTTTGCTGAGGAGTCCTAGCGGTATAGAATTCCCTTCTTATTCCATGTTCTTCACAGAAATCGAAAAATTCATTTGAGGTAAAATCCCCACCCCTGTCAGACCTGAGGCACTTAATTTTGTGATCTGGTTCGTTTTCAGCCAAGGCTTTGAAAGATTTGAATTTTTCGAATGCTTCATCCTTGTGTTTCATAAGTCCTAACCAAACCATCCTGGAGAAGTTGTCAATGAATAATATAAAGTATTCTTCTCCTTGAGGTGACCTTGTCCTAAATGAACCACATACATCTGTATGGACTAGTTCAAGAGGCCTGCTGGCTGATCCCTCCTTCTTAGGGAAGTTAGTTCTGGTTTGTTTACCAAACTGACATGATTTGCATATGGTGTTGTCTGGAATTTTGATATCTGGAAGACCACGAACTACCTGGTACTTGCATGCTTTCCTTATTTATGAAAAGCTTATATGCCCCAACCTTCGATGCCATAACCAGTGTTCATCATCCTTTCTCAAATAGCATTGTTGGTGTCCTTCTTCAAATATGTATAAGTTATTTGGAGTTCTTCTGCCTTTGATCACTATTTTTCCTATATCAAGATCACGAACACTACATCCATTTGATCGAAATATTACCTTGGTTCCTTGATCGCACATTTGACTGACACTCAGAAGATTATGCTTCAAGCCATCAACATACAAAACATTTCCAGCTTTGACCTTTTCTTTCAACTGAGCAGTGCCTCTTCCTTTTATGACTGCAGGGGTATCATTTCCAAAAGAAACTTTCTTTCCCTTTTCTAAAACACTATATGATTCAAGTTTTTCTTTATCACCTGTCATATGTTTCGAACATCCGCTGTCAATGTACCATTGATTTTCCTGTCCTTCTGCATAAAAGGCTATCCCACATCTTTCTGGTTGTGGTTCCTTTATTCTCCATGTTCTGGTACTTGAGGCTTGTTCCTTTGTCTACCAAAACCTGCTCCTACATTCAGAATCTTCATGACCAAAGTTATTACAAATAGAACATTCAATTTCATTTTCAAGGGCCGAAAAGTTGTTATAGGTCCTTTCCATGATCCCAGTCATACTTCTTTGTTTTTGAGCTTCTCTAGTCATGATTGTTTTATAGGCAACACATTGAGCTAATTTGTAGCAAAAGTTATGGCAAGAGAAACATTGGCCATTGAAGAAACTTCTGCAATTATCAAATCTTCCTGCCAAATGATTGTAGTTTCTATTGTCATCCATTCTTGAGGCAAATTGAGAAGATTTAACCTGTGGCTGCTTGTAGCTTTTGTTCATCCTTAAGGTGGATTGCCCCTGATTTACCTGGTAGTCCTTGTTTATTCTTGATGTAATTCATCCCTGTTTTGCCTAGTGATCTCCATTGGGCTTTTGCTCATCCCTCCTTGCTGTATTGAGATAACTCTTTGAGGTGGATGCTTGAGATGCTTCTCCATTATACCCCAGACCTGTCTTGATTAGTGGAGAATGTTTTACACTGATAATCTCATCCAGAGTTTCAGATCCTTTAACAAATTTAAGATTAAGAGCCTTTGTTTTCTCAATTTATTTTCTAAGGCCAACAATTTCACATTCTAACTTCTCAAGAAATTTTTCTTTTTCATCAAGTTGGAATTGCAGAGTATCAATGATCACATTCTTTTCTTCTAAACATGTTTTGAGTCTAGAAATCTCTTCATAAAAGCTATCCACATCTATAGCATCCATGTAATCATCATCTTCAAAAGCCATTAAAAGTTTATAGTTATTACCTCGTTCATCTTCATCACTATTTGAAAGACCATCACTATCTTCATGAGTATGGTAAATTTTCTTAGTTACATTCTGTTTCTTGTTCCATCTAACAAGTTCCTTCCCTTTGTCAGTTTTATCCTTATGAGGACATTTGGCAGCATAGTGACCGACTCTCCCACAAGCAAAACATTTGAAAGGTAACTTACCTCTGAATCTTCCAGTACCCCGTTGAAGGTTTTTGACAAAATTTGATTCTTCTTCCTCTTCTAACGCATGTCCTAACTCATACTAGTCTCCTTTGCCTGAAGCCTTGAAAGTTTCTTCTCTCCTGTCTGATGGTCCTCCCTTTCTCATTTCATAAGTAGTTAGAATCTCGTGTAGCTGTGACATGGTAAGGTTTCCTAGATTCTCCTTTTCTTCTATTGCAGAAACTTTAGATTCAAACCTAGGGGACAAAGATCTTAGAACCTTTTCAACCACAACAGCCTCTTTTGTTTCTTCACCCAAATTTTTCATACAATCAACAATCTCATCTACACAAAGGAAATACTTAGCCACACTTTCATCATTGTGCATTCTGAGATTTTCATACTGAATCCTGAGGGTTTGAAGTTTTGCTCGTTTTACTTGTTCATCTCCTTCATAGCTCAGAATAATCTTGTCCCATATTTCTTTTGTGGATTTATACTGCATTACCTTGACAAATTCTGATTGAGATAGGCATCCTAATAGAGTATTGACTCCTTTTACATTTGTTTCATATTTCTTCTTCTCAGCCGGATCTGTAGGAGTTGCTAAAGGAAACGTGTACCCTATATCTATGATATCCCAGACTTTTGTACCAAGTGATTGAAGATAGGTAGTAACTCTTACCTTCCAATATAAAAAGTTTGTCCCATAAAAAATTGGTGGCTTGATAGATGCTTCTATCTCGTAGTTGCTCATGATGATGGATCTTCCTCCAAGTGATCAAGCTTCTTCAGAAGGACCTTCTCTGATACCAATTGTTGGAAATAATATTGAGAGGGGGGGTGAATCAGTATTATCAAATTCTTTTCAATATATCTTCCAGATTTATACTTTAAGTTATTCTTTAGATATTGATCATTAGTTTGTATGTCAGTAACATATAATAATGAGAAAGAATAGGAAAAATAGATAATCACACCAAAGAACACCAGATATAAGGTGGAAACCCAATGTGGGTGAAAACCACCTGCTGCAATATGTCTCTATCTTCTTTCAATTAGAAACTTCTTTTACAATGATTTTGTACTGGTGCAATCCTTTACCATTGCGTAGGTTGCAACCTGCAGAGAGCTACAACCCTCTCTCGTTTTCTAGTCTCTCCTAGAAGGGAGCTACAACCCCCTACTTCTTTTCTTCCAAGGACCACTTTTCATAAATTTTCAAACTGGATCCATGAACATCAAATAATCATCAAGTACATGTGAATCACCCAATCAACTATTTCAATCAATGAATCAACCAATAACTTCTCAGAATGCAGTAACCAGATCGGAAATACCAGTAATCTAAACCCAGAAATCTTCAGCAATAGATAAAAGATAGCCAACAAATGTTTCAAGGAAGGTCCACAACTTCACCAATAGAAGCCTGTGAATATCTACAGCTCTTCTGTGTCTAAACTGCGTAGATCTGCACCTGGTTCTTCTTCTGCTCTGCGTACCTCCGCACCTACTCCTTTTCCTGCCCTACGTACCTCTGCTCAGATCCGCACCTGCACTGTCTGCCTAACAGCGTACCTCTGCACCTGGTCCTTCTGTTCCCCTACGTACCTCCGCACTGTGCCTTCTTCTGTGCTGCGTACCTCGCACGTGCGCCTTCTGCTGCACTGCGGATCCCCGCACCTGCGCCTTCTGCTGCGCTGCGGATCCCCACACCTACGCCTTCTGCTGCGCTGCGGACCCCCGCAGCTGCACTGTGGATCGCCTGCGGACCTCTGAATAGAGCCAAATTAACAGTCCTCCAATGTGTCACAGACAATCAGATCCACAGATCTGATCATGCCCCCGAGAGATCATGACCTATCAATAGATTCGCCTTAAAATTCACCTTGATTTAGATCTAGCTTTTAAAACCGATCATCGAAAATTTCAGATTTTAAGATATTCAATTTTCACAAGTGTCTAGCCAAGTGATCTCCTTTCCTTTTTATAGGCAAGCCCTTGTTCAGACCATGGGTCAAAACCATCGAAAACCAATACAAGGGATCCAAACCAGGGTTCAATACTTTAGATCCCATACCACGGACCAAAACCATAGGATCATGATCGACGGGCTAAATACCAAGGGCCAAACATAAGAAACCCCACGTGTGCGCGCTTCTCTGCATTGGAGTGAGTGAACTGGGGTCCGCACCTTCTGAACAGAGCACCTGCGGATATGTCCACACTTCTTGGTCGGCGTACCTACGGGTCCGCAGCTTCTCTTAGGATCACCTGCGGGTATCTCATTTTCTATGATTTTGAGAGCCTGAACAGAGATCTACCACTTGAGTGAGTTGCCATCAAGTACAACACCTGTGCCATAGCGCCAAACCTGAATCATAATGCCAACATAGAACACTTGTGCCCCATTGCACATGGATAACCTTTTCACACTCGTATGGAACATTGAGGCTATTGAATGCATCAAGCTATGGCTACATTTTTAAATATTAAGTTTTAAGTACAATCGATCGGATCATTCCCAGTGCATTTTCATTTACAAAATGCACCACAACAACAATGGTGCATTATGTTCATGCATTGAATTACGAAGCACCCTGTAAATTTACAGTGCCTACCGCTATCGGTGTGATTCGAACATATCAAAATTCAAATACACCATGTAATGATTGTTTTTGGAAAACCAATGGAAAATTTAGCCCAATTTACAGTTCTAATACACACAAAAATTAAATTACAAAGAAACATAGACATTACTTGGACATTTGGTCATCTAGGAGGCATTTTGGACACATAATGGAGAAAAAAAATTAGGATAGTTTCAAAAAATTGAAAACTCAAATAGTGAGCATGGTACTAAATGATGGTGAGCAAGAGAAACACCAATGTCAAGGAAATTTAATGTGGAAAGACTATCATTGGTGCTTCAAATCTCTCCCTCACTGTAGACTGTAAAAATGAAAATTACGGCCGAGAGGGTTTTTTTTATTTAACCCTCCTCCGATGTGTTTCTCTAAATGCACTGGTGCATGATATATCCAAAAGCACTACACCTTTTTAATTAAAAAAAATCATGGTGCTTTTCTTCAGATGTCCTGTGACGTTCCTCTATAGGTATTGCAATGGTCTTGTGTTTTTACTATAGGACTAATATTTTTTAGAAATTAAAAATCACCTAACAGTGCTCTTTACAAGATGGCCCTAGGGATTTTTTTAAGATTACCACATCGAGGCTTTGTTGGAAAATAACACTGCATTTCTTTGAAATTTAAAACTATAGTGGTGCTCCTTACAGTTATGCGCTGATACATTTTAATATGTGAAGGGTACTAGTGTTATCGACAATTCAAGCACCAATGCTTTATGTTATTTAGAGAACCATGTTTTTTTATTTTATAATTTTTTTCAATGGTGCACCATGTTTTATGTAGCACCAGTTCTTATATGGATAGTAAAGCACCTCTGCTACAAATACATTTTTTGCCTATCTTTATACGAGCTTCCACAAAAACCTGTGCTAGAAGATCTTTTCCTTGTAGTGAAATCATCATCTAGAAATCCTTCCAACGAGGAATTATTACATTGAAAGCACAAACAATAGTCAATTAATCCTTCAATATATCTTAAAATCCACTTAACTACATTCCAATGTTCCTTTCTTAGGTTTGCAAGAAACCTACTTACTACTCCCATTGAATGTGCAATGTCAAGGAGAGTGCATACCATAACATACATAATACTTCCTACTACATAAACATATCGAACATTGGACATTTCTTCTTTTTCTTTAGTAGTGGGGCATTGTTTAGGGTGAATTCATGAAGATGGGTTACAGTTTTGTGCCAAATGTGGCAACAACATTTCAAGTTTTTCCTCTTTTATCTAATTGAAGCCCTCAAAATTCATATAAGGATTATGAATTTTGATTCAGAGTAAAAATACAATATGTGAATAATTATGTTTTTTTCCTAATGATATTTTTTTCAATTTTTTTTAGTGTCGTATAATATCTCATTTTTCCATTAATGCAATACTTGTCTTGGCAATTATTGCAGATCTTAAGAAGTATGTGTGTGTTCATGTAGCATAACTTATTCTAAAATGTGTAATTTTTAATATATATATATATATATATATATATATATATATATATATGGAGAGAACTAAGTTTATCATATTAAAAAAGTATTTTTTTATGCAAAATTATATTTTTTATTATTTTTGGAAGGGAGAAGTAATATTTCAATTGCATTTTCGAGACACATGTCTTCATATCATATTTTTTCAATTCTTTAAATAAATTGAAAAGCAAGAGTACCCTTTTGAATAGGACTTCTAAATGAAGATAGTGGAATTTGTTGAAATTTTTTACATTGTGTATTTTTTATGTTATTGATTTTTTATTTAGACCCTTGGAAATTGTCCAAAACAATTTCAAGAATTATGCTTGAAAGAAATTAGATGAAAATTATCATATGAATTCAAAAGTGTCAAACTGATATGGAAGTGGATAGAGGATTCCTTCACGAGTCCAACATGATCAAATCCACTACTTAAGGACAGTTTTTTCCCTAAATCCGCTAGAGTACAAAATGGAGTTACAGAAAAATCTGCAGAAGGGGTGATGAAACTATGATTTTTAGAATCTCAAGAACTTGATCAAGAGCTTTAAAAACATGATCAAGTGCTCGATTTAAAAATTAAATGGCTTGATCAAGCATTAAATAAAACCTTGATTGAGTCATGTAGGTGGTTAACCGCGTCTCGACCAAGCCTATAGGCTCGATCGAGCCATTAAAAAGTTAACCACCACCAACTGCTTACCAACTTTTATTAATGTAGTTTATGTAAAATGATACAACTTAGGAGCTTGATTGAGCCTATAGCTCAGTCAAGCATCTGCTTTAAACCCAAAAATGTAAAATAGTCTA
Source organism: Pinus tabuliformis (assembly GCA_031772625.1). Classification (NCBI taxonomy): domain Eukaryota; kingdom Viridiplantae; phylum Streptophyta; class Pinopsida; order Pinales; family Pinaceae; genus Pinus; species Pinus tabuliformis. The sequence goes on along the minus strand of CM062810.1, from coordinate 996,567,591 downwards.
AATTTGAATGTAGAAAAAATAACAGCAAACACTCATTCATAGAGAAATATCAAAGTATGAAAATTACACAAGGATCCACAAGATAGATGGGATATTTGAGATTTAGATCTAGAGAAGGAAAGAAATTTTCAATCACAGAGGAAGTTTGATAAAAATATAGAGAAAGGATGAGAATAGGACGTTAGACATTGAGAGAACAAGAATATCATGCAATTCAAGAAATTCATGCAAATATAGGTAATTCAAATTGTCTCACTTCTCAAATTATTTGCTCCATATTGTATGCATCAAGAAATATGATTGAAAAGAAGAAACAAATGAATAATGAAATAATAAAACTAAGATAAAATAAGAATTTAAGGTAATACCATGTAGTAAGAATTTGAGATGTAACAACAACTAGAGAAAACCACTTGAAACCATACAAATTATTAAAAACCACTTGAAACCATGGTTTATTGGAATTTCCTGAAAGCACTTGAATTCATTCAAATTATGAACCACCTTCAAATTGTAATGGATTAGGATAACCCAAAAAAATAAGGATGTGATTTAACCAAATAATTTCCATATATTATTTACAATAATTACAAGTCATGGATTTTTTTTTATAAGAGGGATTAGCTGAAATGGTTGTCACATAGGTGCTCCGAAACCTATAAACATTAGTTTATTAATGTTTGATATCCTTGTAGGAGTTAAAAGAGAAATTATGTTTAGATCTAGAAGGAGCAAGATTATCTCTCCTTCCAATGTGCATGTTGAGAAGACATTCCTTGTTAAATATATGTAACAACATTTAATTTTCATAACACCCTTCATCATATATGACATTTAATGGTTCCTTGAATCCTAAATCATGATCCCCACCTTTGAAAACCTCTCAAGTTTCTTCTTTCAATTCTCATATGAAGGTTATGAGAATTTTTTAAAGAGAACAAGTTTTTTAAAGACATCCAAAGTGTAGTGTAGATTCAATCTTGTACAAAAAGGAATGCATTATTGAATATAACTATAATGGTCCATGGAAGGCTTGTGTGATTAATCAATATTAAATTCATACATAATAAATGCAAAAGAAATATATTAGGATGCATGTATTGATGATATTCTAGAAATGTTTAATGTGTGATAAGGGACAGAGTCCACCCACACCACTAGGGGAATATCATCAATACACGCATGCTAATTTATCATGATCATCATTTTCATCATCCTTACTGGAGGATTGATAGGGAAGACTTAGCAGATGAGTTCATGAAAGTGAAACCACCTACCTTTTATGGAGAGATGAATAAATCCCAGGATGTAGAAGCATGGTTGCTTGGTAAGAGGAAATTCTTTAGATTGCATGATTATTTAGAAAACATGAAAGAAAGGATATCCCTTTTCAGTCTCAAAGGTAAAGCACATATTTTGTGGGAATATATGAATAATTTCAAAGGTATACATCAGGAGGATTTGAGTTATCATGAATTTGAAAGGCCCTTCAAGAAGAAGTACTTGTCTTAGAGATACTATGATTAAAGAGTTAAGGAGTTTTATGAGTTGCAGATCGGTTCTATGACAGATGATCAATATACTAATAGGTTTTTGGAGGTGTTTAGGTATGTTCCTTACCTCAAGGAGGAGAAGGCCAAGGTTCAAATATTCATCAGTGGACTTCCAGTTTCATACAGAGACCGGATTGAGTTCGATGAGCCTAGATCGTTAGAGGAGGCCATCTGAAAGTTGAAGCATTGTTATGAGCAGTCGAAGGGCAAGGTTGAGCCTAAGCATGACCTAAAAAGAAATGAGAAATATAAAGAAAAATGGCCACCAAAAAGAGGAATACCTCAAGATGTAATTTAGAAAGAAAATGCAATTTCTTACAAGAGATTAATATAGCTGAGAAAGGACATGGAGAGAAGCAGGCTAGAGACGGTGGTAGAGAACCAATGCAGTGTTGGATATGTGGTAAGGATCATCGTAAGAATGATTGTCTGCAGTATAAGAGTGGTGGTAGACCCGAGATATACATTGCTCAGGAGGCGCATAAAATGAGCGATGTTGGTCATAAAATTCCCCGAACCTATGCAGTTGTGGACAACAAGTGGGAAGATCATTAGGCATTGATCATTGAGATGAATGGTAATCTTTGTGATCAAGTTTCTTCTATTTTCATTGATCCTGGATCTAACTATAACTATATTAATCTTGACCTAGTGCATAAGTGTGGTTTGAGAAAAGAAGTGATGGAACAATCTTGGTTGGTACAGTTGGCTACAGGTACAAAGAAGTGAGTTCACCTTTGGGTAAGAGCTTGTGCATTCGAGTTAAATGGTATGCCTACAATAGCACACTTGAATGTGTTACCATTG
>CM062810.1:996239316-996565131 GCA_031772625.1 Pinus tabuliformis | reverse complement strand
TTTCTCCTGTCACGTTGTTGCCTCTTCACCTCTATTGCCAAATATGCTTTCTTCACAAGCAGGTCTGCTATGAACTTGCAACTTTTCTCTGTGTCTGCACTATCAACAATCTTCCTCTTGTCTTTCTCATGCGTCAATATGTTTATCTCTGCTACTCCTACTGTTGGTGCTCTCCTAGATGCTACTTCATGCTACTTAGCTAACCATTCCACAGCAATGTCAACAAATTCATTGGGTCTAGAGAAGCAGCAATAATATCTCCATGGGTCCTCCTCCACCCAATGACATGCCCCGTGGATCCACTGAAACTATACTCTCGTGCAGTGATCATTTACGAAATAATGTGGGTCATATGGATTAAATCTTTGAGCATCGAATCGATATTTCCTGATCTCCTCTACTTCAACATCCAAGTGCTTGAAATTTCATATCTCATATAACCCGATCCATAATGAAAGAGTGGGCCAAGGTGCCTTCTTCTTCCGGTGTAGACTAGATGACAGTCCTGTCGAGATGTGGTATGATACTTCTTACATGATGAGCTTGTCCAAGGAAACCTTCGGCAAAAGATGCGGAGGCCTCTCTGCATTGTACATCTGCATGAAGGTGTTGGAAAGTGAGGCATACCAATCTATTATGTCGATCAGTGCCTCCATTGTTTCCTTTGACATGCAAGGTGGATCATGTTCAAATGTCATCCTATACACCGAGGTGACAAAATGATCTGACAATTGTGTGATGACTCCATTGAAGCTACATTCAAACAACATTTTACAATAAGTGTTCACAGAGGTCTCTGTTAATGTCCAGGCCCACTTCAAGCCTACCAACTCCCGATGGGCAAAAATTGCATCCAAGATGTACATGAACATGTAGATTTATTCTTGCTAACCTTTGGGCGGCTGTTGAGCTCTTGTTACCTGTTCCTTCAGCCTGTGATCCAACATGTCAGACTAATTGCATGCTTTTCCTTCACTATCCAAGTCATCCAACGCAATCACCCAACTCTGCGGGAATGTTTCCGTGCCCTCTTGGCCATGCAAGTGACATGGAAAGATGACCAAGGATTGATACGCCTTCCACAATATCTTCATCTTGTAAACTTGGTTGGGTGCCATCCTACATTTGGCCAGCTCCTTCACCAAGTTCTTCAAGATATCGCTAGAGTTGGAATTGTTATTGGGTATGCTGAAGGGTGTCTCCATGGTGATCACTGGCTTCGACATATGGTACATTTGTTCATAATCATGTGCCCTAAAGGTAGCAATCTCCATCCCGCTGACACTGCTCAATGTCATTGTCTCAGGATCAATGTGCAAGATGATCCAATGTATCATGTCGGCGCATGGGAACATGGGATACTTGCATGCAATCGGGTACAAGCCAGACTTGTGAATGTTCACATAGACTTGGCCGTCTTCACTTTATTCCCCAAATGTGCCTACAAATGCATCGTTTACCTCTTACCATTTCAGCTTGATGTCCCTATCTACAATCAGCTTAGTGTCTTCATAGATTGGCAAACTTGTAGACACTCACTGAACTAATGCCCTAGTTGTGCTTCCATCAGTGTCCTTTGATCCTACTCGCTTGGAGGCCATTGATCCTGAACTACTGAGAGCTAGATGAACACCTACTAGATCTGAAGACATGGTGACATGCATGGCAAGAAACCTGTTAGCTAAAACCAAAACAAACTTGAGGAACGATGTGCAACATACCTGGGGATTGACTGGCAAGGATTACATAATTTTTTCATGGGAGGCCACGAGACTGGCTGCCGGAACTGCACAAAAGGTAGTCCAGATTGTCTGGAGGTTGGATGGCTACTAGAATTGCACAATGTGAAATCCAGATTGGCCTTCTGGCTATTGGAACTACGCAATGTGCAATTTTAGTTGGCAAGGGTTGTAGGCCTAGGGACTGCATTGTGCAATTTTCTGGGTCAACAGTCACTACCTCTCATAATTCCAAAATGCAAGACTCGAGGACAGTCACTGGGCAGAAATACGCATTTTCTAGAAGGAAGGTAGAGCCTCCCCTCTAAGTATTGCACAATGTTGTCTTGGTGAGGCAGAGCCCGAGCTAAGGCTGCGTAGACCCATTGACGGGAAACTGAAAACAAATGTGGATATGAATGCATGGAAATATTGAGTGTAAGAAGGAGTGAATGATCTTGCATGCAAACAATGAATGCAAGATTCAGGAAATGGAACAACATGCATGTTTGTGAAGTGAGTCACCGAATCGACAACCATTCATGCAAAATAGTGTCATGCATACGACAAGAGTGAGATGATACTGAAAACTGAAACAGTGCTACTACAAGCTAATATGCATGAAAATGATAGGAAACATTCACAGAAATCAAGTAGACAACACTCACACAAGTCAAAACATGAAAAGTGATAGAAATGATGCAAAAGACAAGTTAAGCGGACTTACCCAAAAATAGTTGAGCTAGATGTGTCGAAGACTCTTGGATGTGTTTTGGGATGTGAGAGCTCCAAGATCGATGTGAATAAGTGAGCTCTGAAGTGTCAAATAAATAAGTTTGATGCTCATGACGTGCATGCCAAAAATCTAGGAAAAATCTAGGGATGCTTTTTGCATGCTTATTTTTTCTATTTCAAGAAAATACATCCCATGCATGCAAGTCAAGTTTTCTCGATCCCTGGTGGAACTGGTCAACCAGATGGCACACGCAATAGCCTGCTTGCCTGAGGGAGAAATTTTCACATTTCTCGGTGGGAGATGGCCTAGCTACCTAGAGTGATTGCATAGTTTCTAGGAGGAGCAGTTGACTATTGCCCATAATTACGCAATTTCTAGGCTAAGCACTCCTGCTAGGTCAGATTGCATAGTTTTCTCATAGAAAGCTGACTGACAAGATTGTGCAATTTGTGAGCCCAGCAGGCTGCTAGTCAGATTTGCACAATTTTTGGAGGGAAGATTGGTTCCCCTCCAGAATTCCGCAACTTCTTGAGGGATCTTCTTAGCCAGCAGCTGAACTATGTTTGGGGAAGCACCCTGTGAGGGGAATGCAACAAGTTATCATGCACAGGCTGTCATACTACTTGAAAACCACTAAAGCTCATGTACTTGACAGTGTAAGACATGCTGTTGAGGATGGTTGGTAAGGAGGATCCAAAACAAAGCTAAGGCAAAATTTTGGAGGGTGGTTGTAGTCGCTACAACATAATATTAAATACTTCTTGGAACAAAGTTTATCTTCAGACGAGTAGAAAAAATGGGTCATAATGATGTTAGATTATGACTTTAAAATCATCTACAAAAAAGGGAAGAAAAATGTTGTTGATATGTACTCTCATGAAGGGATGACGATGTGGAGGCATTTCCCTATGCCATTTCTATTATATAATTTGGTCGTTACCTTATGGAAGGGATGAATGGAAGAAGGATGAGGAGGTGTGGAAACTCATTCAAAAGTTGTAGAAATATCCCAGTGCATCTTATACATTTATCTGGAAAAGTGATTCATTGTGATACAAATATTGCTTATATATATGTAAGAAATCCTAACTCGAACAAAAGGTTATTTTGAAATTATACTCCTCTCATATACGATGGCATTTAGGATTTTTGAAAAGTTACTACAAGGCCAATAAGGAATTTTTTTGGGATAGCCTTAAATCTCATATTTAGAGGTTTGTGTTAGAATGTTTGCTTTTCCAACAAAATAAAGTTGAGAAAATTAATACCCTACATCTTTTACAACCATTATACATTCCATGTTAGCATTGAGAGGAGGTATTAATGAATTTTATCACATGTTTACCCAAGTTTGAAGGAAAGAGTGTCATCATGGTGGTAATTGATAGACTTACTAAGTATTCATAATTTTGTGCACTATCTCATCCTTTTAAAGTCGATATCGTAGTTACTACATTTGTGGAAATAGTTCAAACACTGCATGAAAAACCAAAGATTGCAAGTGACAAAGATCCCATTTTCACTAGAATTTTTTGGACATAATTATTTTCCTACATTGGCACTCAATTAGCTTATAGTTCACCTTATCCTCATCAATCTAATGGTAATATTGTGATAATGAAAAAACATTTGGAAGTATATCTTCATTGCTTTGCCCTAAGTAAAATGGTGGTATATCACTTCCTTCCATACCACATCAAAAATGACCCCATTTATGGAACTTATCAATATCGTCCACTATAAATGATATCATTTTAAGAGAAAATTCTAAGGTTCAAGTAGTGGACAATCACATGGGGAATTAGCAACAAGTTCTCCAACTCTTAAAGGATAACCTAACTCTAGTGTAGAATTGAATGCAACAATAGGAGAATCACGATTGCAATGAAAGAAGTTTTGATGTGGATTATTGGGTATTTTTATGGATACAACCCTACAAACCAATGTCCCTAAAGAAAGATAAGATGGATAATAAATTATCATCCAGGTTCTATGTCCATTACAAGGTGTTTCAAAATATTGGCATAATGGCATACAAACTGGGGCTACATTCATCTTCATGAGTACACTTAGTTTTCCTTGTTTCAAAATTAAAGAAGGTTATACATGGTAGGATACCAATTCAAACCATATTTCAAATCTTTGAGAAGGAAGGGAAATTCATATTGGAGCCTGAAGCAATCATTGAAACAAGAATATAAAATCTACATAATATATCAATTTTAGAGTATTTCATTAAGTGGAAGAACTTAATTGCTAAAGATTGCACATGGGAGGATGATAATTTTATACAGAAGAAACTAGAAGTACTCAAGCATTGAGGAAAACATGTTTTTGACGTAGAGGGGCATGCTAGGTCACTATAATTCTAGTGTATCCCCCATAGTTTTATTGTTGTGCCCCATAAAATCCTATTATTTTTGTTGTTGTGTCCTTACATTATTATTGTCATGTAGGCCCTAATTATATTTTGACCCTTTAAAGTCCTATATATACCAAATATTTCTTGTCATTTGAATCATATAAGCATTGTTCATTTATGTGATGTAAAGCAAGTTTCGCCCCTCAAAGTGGCTTCTTATCTAGTCATTCATCGATCTCATCTTATGTTTTTCTATTATTTTTTATGTACGTAATTGAGGCAATTACCTTGGAAGGATGCAAGCATTGACATCCTATAAGCAACAACCTGATTAGGTCACAAACATCAATGCTCGTAATCACCTCCTTCTTCAATTTGTCGTGGCCCACTTTTCACAATATTTTAGACTATATCCACAAGCATCACAAATAATGTAAGTCTTTGGAGACATATCATACCACTACTGCCACAACCTTGTTCATTAAGTTATCCTCAACTTCTCATCAAGCTACTACCAATGTTGTCATTCCTTATTAATCAATCAACCTATTCATAATAACAACCTGTTCATCAATATAGCGCAATAACACCCTTCCTAGATACCATTTTGGTCATACATACAACACCTTCTCATAAAGCCTAAAGATGTTTGTAAGCCCCAAAAAAAAAATATAGCTTTGCAAGATAAAGAATACATGTTCTGATTCTTCCTAACCCCCCAAAAGATCACAATTGAGTTTTGGTAATTTCCGCTTTTTCAAAATCTAATTTGGCTTGAATATCATCCCAAAATCCATATAAAACCATAAAATAAATAAAGTGTTTAACAAAATGAGCCTTTCACTGAATGATATAGAAAATGAGCTTTCCGTGACAGCCTTTCTACAAAATTCTCCTTTCTTGTCTACGTAATTCTTTGAGAAAATGTACTTTGTGTACAAAAATAATTAAAAAAACTTGATGTCGATTGAATTCAAACCTATAAATAATGCCAAGTCAAGCACTCTCAAAACCATTTTGTCCTTTGTGCAGCCAATGGAGAGCACAATTGTTGGCAATGCAATATAGAGCATGATATGTGGCTTTGGGTGATCAATCACAATAGAGAGAAAAACCTTTCACCTTCCAACAATCAATAGAGATAATGACCCATGCCTTGGGGTAACCCACAGTCTACATAGAGCATGACCTATTCATATGAGAAACCAACAAAACATAGTGTATGACCTATTCCTATGAGAAACCAACATCGTAGACCCTCTAACATTTTCCTTTGGGGAAACAAAATAATATAGAGAATGACCTTATGCCTTCCAGTGACCAACACACAAGGCTGATGACCTATGCTCACATCCTACATCGATCCATCATGTAAATAGAGAATGAGTCCTCATGCCTAAAACACTGCAAAAACAAGTCACTTCTCAATGTCTCTCATCAGAGAGGTATTTCAAAGATCAAACAAACACCACATTGAATTGACTACCCTCCTATACATAAGTGTGAGAGAAAATTTTATTTCTTGAGGCTAACACATACATGAGGTTTGATAGGCAACACAAGTTGAGAAATATCCATGTGCTCTCGCTATATGACCTGGTCCTGGAGTCCACGAAAAAAATGATGTTTATGTCATGATGTTGTCACCCTTGACATGTGATGTGCCCTAAATAGGTCATGTTTCACTCAAGAACCATCCAATCAGCTAATGAAACTATCCAATCACAATGCCATGTGGTGTTTTTCATAATAAATTTTGTGATTTCCCCTCATTGCAATTTTCAACTTCAAATTGACATTTCTTCTTATCTGGGACGAGTTTAACCAAGTTTGATATATTGTTGGAAATGTCATGGACATCATTATCCAACCATGTCATCTAGAGTAATATTTAAACACCATAAATTCTACAAAAATTCAATATACTTCAAGTCAAATTAACCCCCATTTAATGTGACCTTGTCAAGATATCAAACTTCCCTTGGAGAAGACTCTCAAACCATGCCATCTATAGCTCCATTTGACTTCCACTTTGAAATCAATGACATAGGTTGTCATCAATGATGACACTATGTCCAACACAATTAGGATGATCATTTATAGTCCTTGTAACCATAAATATGGTAGCTTCCATAAATAACAACATCATCATAAGCAACATGAGAGCAATAACCAAGGACAAATGTACATTACTATTTATTTTCATGGGAAATGGCATCACAAAGTTTAATATTCTTCTTTTGTAATCGTCTAATATAGGGAATGAAGATGTAGTGCACTAATTAATGGATAAATTGATGTCTAGTACATATTTTAGATAATAAGAGTTATGGTAACATAACTTATGATATATTTGACATCTATTTGAACAATTTCTTACATGCACATAATAAATCACTAACATGCATAAATTCTCTATAAATACATAATAAATAGAGGGACGAGTAGAGGAGGACCACACCTTTTGGATTTGAAGTGGTTAAAAGACTAAAATTTCAAATAGAGTCCAACATAATTATAATTTTGACCATGAAGAGAGTGTCCATTCATAAAACGCATATAGAGATCATATATAAAAGCTCAAAAGTGGCACAAGGCATTTATGGTTAAACATAATTATGTTAAATATTGGGCTATATAGTAGTTTTAATTAATGTACCTATGAAAATATATTAATATTGAAAATATGCCATTGACAAACTTTGACATAGTAATTGAAAGAAAATATTTTTGACTCTAATAGTTGTGATTCTTCTCAAGCTTCCATTCTTCTCCATTTCATGACTTGAAACACACAATGAAGCCATTAACGATTACTTTGATGGACGGTATAGGAAAGCCACGAAGCCATTCACAATTTATTTGAGGTACGATACAGTGAAGTATATCTATGTGCATAATACACTTAGACCCCATATGGAGCACTCATGGAATATTGAGGAGGCGAGTGGCATCTCTTCTAAATCCAGGTTGACGTTGGAAAGGGAATAGAGTACATAGCAAAATCGTTTCAATTTCTATATTTAAATATTCATTAATTCACTTACAAATATTTTTTTCCCAACCCTTCGCGCTCTGTCCCACCACAGTGGTTGATTAAGCACTCAAACGAAGCATATTCCAAGCATATCTTCCCAGATTTAATACCACTTGTCCATTTAAAAAAAAAAAGAGTCAATATGAGTTCATCGACCAGTGTTTGAAACAGAAACGCCTTCCAAGAATTAATTATATAAGAGATTAACAAAATTTTCCATGCTCACGTGAGTTTTTAAATTGTTATATATATAGATGGAAATCTTATTTTTTACCACGCATAAGAACAGCATGAGCATGTGTATTTTGTTTCTACATTGCTTGAACTATAGTGTATATAAATACTGAGTCAAATGTATGAATTCCCTATTTATATAATATTATGTTCATTATTGTGGAGTTACATAATTCATGACCTTTACACCATCTCTATTATTATCCTCCATTCACATGGACCAAAGCCGCTAAGGACAATTCTAAAAAATTGAATACAGCTATATTTTCGGATCTCATTGTACATTAAATTTCCCTTGCTACTCTCCTCTTGAGAGACAATTATAACATCTATAAGTAGTATTTTTCATTAAGGTGATGGAAGATGTATGATGTCTTTCATTAAGGTGGTGGATGGCACATATGATGTTATCTTGTTGTTGATGAATAAGTGGAGGAATAAACATTATATTACTATGAAGGACTTGGAACATGGTGTCTCGCTTGACGAGTAGCAATGACAAGTCAAGAGTTGTGATTATGTGCATGAGGACAACCAACTCAAGGTTATCCATTAACAAAAGCAAGAATATAAATGATTTTATGTGTTGCTGAAAGAGTACAAACAATTTTTATATTTAATGTTACGAAATGTTGAATGGATGGATATGTGTACAATGATATTTATTCATGCGAATGATTAGTAGGAAATCCTATAATAACAATACTCTATGTGCAGGAAAGAAAGAAATATGGTCCCACAAGCAACATCTATATGTATGGTGTTGACGATACTGGACCCACCAACATGTCAAGGGGCTCTCCCCAGTATGAAGTCCCAATTAGACCTCAGACCATTTGGTGCAAGAGTCCCAGTAGTGGGTCGTAAGGTAATGCCTTGATCGCGATGTCGCACAGAGGCAAGTAAGATAACACTATCAGTAGCAAGGGCGTGACTGATGCAATGAGTCAAGGAAGATGTATGGGAGGTTCTAACACTTCCAAGGGAGAAGGAGGTCAAGGTGAGTTCTAGGTTGAAAGGGATCAGTCCAAACTTGGCTAGGAACACACAACACAAAGGAAATGCATAGCTTCCAGAGAAGCAGTCCACTCGGATGCGGCAGTAACATCATACAAGGTAAGATAACATGAACATCACTCATGGATCATTCCAAGATGAGTGTGACAGTTGTTATAGCATGGTTCGTGTGAAAGGTCTGTCTGATGTCCGGTAGAGTAGTTGGCAAGGATGGTGATGACATTAACAACATATGCAACACATTAACAACAAGATTCATATAATTGCATGTGAATTAGTTCATACACAAATACATAAGTTAAATAACATATATCATTAAGGCAACTAGAACAGCCCAACTACAATAACATCTTATGCATGAAAATGTGTTGGCTCTTATTATATAAAGAAGTGTAAGTCACAATCATACAATGCATCCATGTAAACCTGCTAGCCCCAATAGTGGAATGCTACAGCGACATCCGCCTGCTCCTGTAAAGATATGTACTAGCTTCGTGCAGTGGAGAAGCCAAGGTGCGCTACAATACTCTCCAAGCCTTCCTCATGATAGTATTAGTAGAAGTTTAGCTAACCAACAGCCTATACAATGAGTTACGACAGACTATTTATAGCAAAGGGTGGGTTGACCCTTGACATTCCCCTTGGTGACAATTCAACTACCCTCATGACTCTTTATCTACTCTATGACTATTACATCCAACTATTGACACTTGCCTTACACTTGACATGACTCAACATTACAATGCACACGTACTCATGTGAGACAACATGGATTGAGCAAGCCTTGTAAGACATCACTGACACTCAGTCTCCTATGATGAGACCAATTCTTTGACATGCTTGTGATGGTGAAGTTGGTGAGTTGATGCCAAGCTTGGTCATCCATGATGGTGTGCATGCACCTCCTGGTGACATCTTGCTGAAGAGAACTATTGCCTCTATTGCAATCGGTGCATTGGTTCGGCCCCTTCATCCGACTCGTCTGCTAACATGCACATGGTCTTCTTGGGTATGGTCGAACCAGAAACACATTGATACATAGTGTCTGTGTCGATCTCCAAGTGTGTGTTGGTGGTCATGAGCATCAACTTGTCGAAGTACATGTTCAACCCTAGTTGGACTTGCTTCTTGTCTTCACCTTGGTGAGTGTGTTGAATGGGCTGGATTGCATGTGTGTGCTCAATGAAATGCATGCTACTGATTGCCTTGCATGCAATCAACAACACTGCTCACCATATCTACTCCATTTTAGCTACTAGGATGGGTCTTTAACTTGTATGGGTGTAGTTTCATCCGTGAGTGCATGTTGCACCCACTGATGTTCCTGATCCTACTGTAACTCATTCGTTTTTTTGTGCAGCTTCATCTTCTTCCTTGAGTTTCTACTTCAGCACATGCAACTCGTTCTTTGTTTTGTTCTCTATCTTCGTGCGATCTTCATGTCGCGCCGTCACCTCATAGTCTGAGTCTCCAAAGTTTCTTTCATTATCAGTGAATCTGCTTGATCTTGCAACTTTGTTCCGCCTCTGTGTTGTGAACAACCTTCCTCTTGAATTTGTTGTATTCACTGCATTCGCTGCATTTGGTATGCTACCTATAGCTGTTTCTCATGATGTTGCTCACCGTGATGTTGTTTCTTGATGTCCTTATCCATGAGCAACTTGATTTCTTTGTGAGTAGGCAAGATCATAGACACTTGATCGATGTCATGTCCAAGCATGCTTTGAATGGTGTCTTCATCTCTACTCTGCTAGAAGCCATTCTACCTATATTGCTGAGAGGTAAATAAACATCTCCGATACCTTGAGATATGGAAACACTCATGGCAAGCAATTTGTCAGCTGAAAACCAAAATGAACATGACAACTAACTTGTAACATATCTGGGTGAATGATCATGAAGTTTGCGCAATTTCGGCTGGGAGGTAGGGAGATCGACTGCCAAGACTACACAAAGCATAGTATGGGCTGGTGGGAGACTTACTGACTCTTCGAACTACACAATGCACAGTCCAGTCTGGTTGTTGACTACAAGGATTCTGTTAATTCACAATTCCAGCTGGGAAGGACTGCTAGCCCAAGGATAGATTTGCGCAATTTCTTGGGCCAAGTAGCCACTGTCCTCCATAAATGTGCAAATAAGTCTTGGAGGCTAGTGCTAGGTAGGAATGTGCAAATCTAGAGAGGAAGGTGAGCCTTCCTTTCCCAGATTCTGCAACACAGCCTTAGTGAAGGTAGAGCCTAGGCCAAGGTTGGCCTAACTCGCCGATGGGCAACTGAAAGCAAGTAAGTCAATGAATGGATGGAAAAACTAAGTGACAACAGAAGATATTACAAGTGCATGCAAAACATGAATGAAATATTCAGCAAATCAATCAACATGCATGTGGGCGAGGAAGTTCGCTGGTTGGGCGAACATCCATGAAAAATAGTTTCGTTCATGCAACAATAATGAGATAGCAACGAAAATTGAAACGAAGCTGGGACAAGTTAGTATACATGTAAATGACAATAAGAATTCAAAGAAATCAAGAAAACAGTACTCCCACAAGTGAAAACACAAAAAGCGACAGAAATGTAGCACAAGGCATGGGAAGTGAGATTACCCCAAAATAGCTAAGCTAAAAGTGTCGACTCCTCCTAGATGTGATGTGGGATGTCAGAACTGCAAGGTTGATGTGAGGAATAAGCTCTCCAACATTTGTTTGATGAGCTTTCATAACATCGATGTTGTGACACACATGCCACAGATCTAGGGGAAGGGACACTTGGTTGGAGGTTTCACACTAGCTTGATTGTAATATGTAGCTTCTTCTAGACTCTTGATCGATTGACACACATTACAAGACAAGGCAACACAGTTATTTCAATTGGGGTTGACGGGTATATAGGCATACAAGAAGTATAGTCATTAAAGTCTTAGTTTCATCTCTTGTGTTGCTCCACTACCAGCAGAGCTAGACAGTACCCGGTGGAGTCACATAGGAACACAAGCATGGCTCCACTGCCAGTGAGCCTAGTTAGTACACTAGTGGAGTTACTTGCATCACCTCGCTGTGCATGAAGCCTTTCTCTTCTTTTTCCTTATTCATTTTTCATTTTTCATTTTTTTGACTTTTGAATTTTTTTCATTTTTCACTGTGCATAACACTTATTCATTTCAGAGCCGGAAGAGGGATCTCGACTTATTGAGAGAAGAAGAGGTTGTTCTAGCAAAGAAGTAGTTTATTGTATCTCTGACATGCCTATTAAGGTTCCCCCCCTCACCTTACTCTACTTGATTGAGCTAACAAGGGTTAACCCAAAAACAATTGACTAGAGAAGGTGACACTAGCTAGCACGCAAGCGTTGTGTTTTTGCCAAGGTTCACTTCGAATATTACATATTTTCCTTCGACATATCATGGACTAAAAGTAACAAGCTCATCATATAGAGAAGGGATGACAGATAACCAAGTAGTGATAGTTGTACAAGCCCTCTTATAATTTACCCATCTCGTTTCATGAGTCATACATGGCTTCATGCAAAACTAGCCTATGAACGAAATAAGCAAACGAACTAACAATAAACAAAGTAAAGTAAGATCATAAGAAAAAATGAAATAAAATCAAGTAAACAAACAAGCAAGCAAACAAAAAAGAAAACAATGCATGTAAGCAAATAAGCATGCAAGCAAACAACTGAAAGAAAACATTACACCTACTCCTACAATAACGATGCATGGGCCTGATCACGTGAAGTGATACTTCCAATGCAGCCACTGACACATTGGTAGACCCATTTTGGTGAAGGCTTGGTCTGCGAACAACCCAGTGTTCTGAACCAATAACCAAGAAAGATATAACAATGAAGACAACCACACTTCATGTTTCAAAGTGTCCATGGAACATAAGTGAGTGCATGTGCATTATGGGTAGTCTGTGGACTTATCGTGGTGTTGTGTGACACTACGTACAACTTTGAAGTGTAACCACACTCTTGACTAAGACATGCAAGCAAACGAAAGAAATAAAGATAACTTACATCACACACAAGTGCTCGCAATGTAAGACTCCTCCAATGCGTGAGCAATGGGATCATGCAGTTCAAGTGGAGAAAGTGTGATCTGTGTGTGATATTGATCTTGAGTGCATACAGATGAGTGATGAGGAGCCTTGAGTGTTTGAAAAATTTCCTGATAGGAAGAAAAACCAACCTTAGGACAACGAGGGCCCAACATAACCATCAGCTTGGGCTAAAGTGCCTCAACGGTCTATGGGGTTTGGAATTTGTTGAAAGATGGATCCTTGTAGGCCAGTGGCTTAGATGGATTAACAATGAGTGAATCAAAATCATGATTGGATGATGAGGTGAAGAGATCATGACAACCAAGATTAGAAAATTTAGTATGTTGGTCAGCATCCTCATGGTTTGATGAATCACATAGAGGGGTGGATGAGAAGGAAGGATGTCCACCCTCTGCATTTCTGGAAAGAGAAGATGAAGGATGAAGTGTATTTTCAATGAATGATTGGTCCTCTCCGTTGTTGGATGATGGGCTAACATACGGTGTGTCCTGTAAAAGATAAAAAATGGATGCATCCATAGATGAAGACACACATGCAAAATCATGGATAGCAGGTTCACCAACGGTGTTAGGAAAGAACGGAAGGGGCTCGGATGAAAAAGAGTCATCCTTTGCCAAGTGTTGATGCTCAAGCTCCCACTCATACTATTCATGAATAACAATGCATGTTGGTTGTGCAACACCAACTCTGTTAGTGGGTTGTTCCTCATTCACAACAAGTGAAGAGTCTAGAATGTATGAACACAAGACAAGAACACCCGGAGGAACACCCAAGTGTGAAGATGGAGGTCATAGAAAAGAAATCATATGAGAACTCGAAAGGCCTCACAACCAAATTTGTGCGAAAATTGAGTGCAGTGATGTTGGGAGAGTGTGATAGTTGAACAGGTGTACAAAGATGATCGTCAACATCATTAGGCAATGGTGGAGTTGTTGAATGAGAGGGAGGTAGACAATCAGTTGAGGTGATGCCCACTCCCACATGAGATTGCACAACTTTGTCAATGAAGAAGGTTGAGCGAGGCTTGATCTCAAACTTTCTCTTGGGACGTGCAGATTTCTTAAGTCAATACTTGAACCGGTCCCAAAGATAAGAAAATTTCATCTGGCTCCTCAGAGGTTGAAACTGCAAGTCATGGAAGCGCTGCCAAAAATCAATAACGAATTCATGCGGAGTGCTCCATTGCTATAATAGTTTACGATCAAGATGGTTTGGATCAAAAAGATAGAACGTGTCTTCAATAAGATCACAGAAGTGCTCACATGAGTACACAGTGTTAGCTGGTAGGTTTAGCACCCAATTAAATGGAGATTCATGAAGTGTGTGTGCAAGCAACAAACTGGCTTGTTCTTCAGTATACTCATCTTCCTCATAAATCATGGAAAGAAATTATGTAATTGTTCAAGCTAGGCCACTTCGCCTTCACCATCGTATGTGTGAGTAGCCAAGAGATTGAAAATCTTCCCTGAGATGAATACATCTTCATGATTCGTAAAACACCTCGGGTGAAGAAGAGTGAAAGTCTCCATGAAAGATATGCAAAGGTTTAAAACTGGGTGACAGGACACAACTTGTCATCAGGCCCTCCTTTTAACACCGCAAATGTTGACATGCTAGACCCACCAACATGTCAAGGGGATCTCCCCAGTAAGAAGTCCCAATTCGACCTCAGACCGTTTGGTGTAGGAGTCCCAACAGTGGGTCATAAGGTAATGCCTCGACCGTGATGTCACATAGAGGGAAGTAAGATAACTCTATCAGTAGTAAGGGTTTGACTGATACAGTGAGTCAAGGATGGTGTATGAGAGGTTCTAACACTTCGAACTGAGAAAGAGGTGAAGGTGAGTTCCAGGTTGAAAGGGATCAGTCCCAACTTGGATAGGTACACACAACACAAAGGACATGCAGAACTTCTAGTGTAGCAGTCCACTCGGATGTGACAGTGACATGATACACTGTAATATAACATGACCAACACTCATGGATTAATCTAAGATGAGTGTGATGGTTGTTATAGCAAGGTTCATGTGAAAGGTTTGTTTGATGTCGGGCAGAATAGTCAACATGGACGATGATAACATTAACAACATATGCAACAAATTAACAACAAGATTCATGTAATTGTATTTGAATCAATTCATACAAAAATATGTAAGTTAAATAACATATATCATTAAGGCAACCAGAACAATCGAACTACAATAAAAACATATGCATGAAAATGTGTTGGCTCTTATTATATAAAGAAGTGTAAGTCACAATCATATAATACATCCATGTAAACCTACTAGCCCCAACAGTGGAACGTTATGGCCAAATTCGCCTACTCCTCCAAAGAGATGTACTAGCTTTGTGCAGTGGAGAAGATAAGGTGCATTACAATACTATCCAAGCCTTCTTCATGATAGTCTTAGTACAAGCTTGGCTGACCAAAAGCCTATACAATGAGTTATGATAGACTATTTATAGCAAAGGGTTGCGTGACCCTTGACATTCGCCTTTGTGACATTTCAACTACCCTCATGACTCTTAACCTACTCTATGAATGTTACATCCAACTATTGACACTTGACTTACACTTGACATGACTCAACATCACAATGCACATGTACTCATGTGTGACAACATGGCTTGAACAAGCCTGGTAAGACATCACTGACACTTGGTCCGCTGTGATGAGACTAATTCTTTGACATGATTTTGATCGTGAAGCTGGTGAGTTGATGCCCATCTTGGTCATCCATGATGGTGTGTATGCACCTCATGGTGACATCTTGCTGAAGTGAACTCTTGCCTCTGTTACAATTGGTGCATTGGTTCGGCCCCTTCATCCAACTCATCTGCTAACATCCACATGGTCTTCTTGGGTATGATTGAACCAAAAACACACTAATGCATAGTGTCCATGTTGATCTTCAAGTGTGTGTTAGTGGTCATGCACATCAACTTCTCGAAGTACATATTCATCCCCAATTGGAATTGTTTCTTGTCTTTGCCTTGGTGAGTGTGTTGGTTGCGTTGGGTTGCATGTGTGCACTCAACGACATGCATGCTGCTAATTCCCTTGGGTGTGATAAACAACACCGCTCACCATGTTTGCTCTGTGTCAGCTATTGGGTTGGGTCTTTAACTTGTATGGGCACAATTTCATCTGCGAGTGCATGTTGTGCCAACTGTTGTTCCTGATCCTGCTGCAACTCATTCGTATGTCTGTGCAACTTCATGTTCTTCCTTGAGTTGCTGCTTTGGCACATGCAACTATTTCTTTGTTGCATTCTCTATCTTCGTGCGATCTTCAAGTGGCATCGTCACCTCATATCTCGAGTCTCCAAAGTTTCTTTCATTATCAGTGGATTTGCTAGATCTTGCAACTTTGTTCCACCTCTGTGTTTTCAACAACCTTCCTCTTGCATTTGTTGTATTTGCTACGTTCACTGCATTCGATATGTTGCCTGCAGCTGCTCTTCATCATGCTTCTCACTGTGATGCTACTGCTTGATCTCCTTGTCTATGAACAACTTGATGTCTGCGTGAGTAGGCAAGCTTATAGACACTTGATCGACTACATCTCCAAGTGTGCTCTGAACGGTGTCTTTGTCTCTGCTCTCCTGGAAACCATTGTACCTATACTGCTGAGAGGCAGATGAACACCTGTAATACTTGGAGATATGGCAATAGTCATGGCAAGCAATCTGTCAGTTGAAAAATAAAATGAACATGAGAACTGAATTGTAACATACCTGGGTGAATGATCATGAAGGTTGTGTAATTTTAGCTGGAAGGTCAGGAGACCAACTGCAAAGACTACACATGGAAAAGTCTGGGCTGCTAGGAGACTGAATGACTATTGGAACTGCACAATGCATTATCCATTCTGGCTGTTGACTGCTGTGATTACATAATGCGCAATTTCAGCTGGGAAGTACTACTGGCCCAGGGACAAATTTGTGCAATTTCTTGGGCCAAGCAGCTATTGTCATCCAAAAATGCGCAAAATAGTCTCGGAGGCTAGTGTCAGGCAGGAATGCGCAAATCTGGAGAGGAAGGTGAACATTTCTTTCCTAGATTGCGTAATGTAGTCTTGGTGAAGGCAGAGCCCAGGCCAAGGTTGGCCAGACTCGCCGACGGGAAATTCAAAGCAAGTAAGTCAATCAATGCATGAAGACACTAAGTGATAGTAGAACCGATTATCAGTACATGCAAAACATGAATGAGAGATTCGGAAAATAGATTAGCATGCATGTGGGTGAGGCAATTTGTTGGTTGGGGGAACGTCCGTGCAAAACAGTTTCATGCATGTGATAACAATGAGATAGCAACAAAAATTGAAACAAATCTAGGACAAGCTAGTAAAATATAAATGACAACAAGCATTCAAATAAATCAAGAAAACAATCCTCCCACAAGAGAAAACATAAAAAGTGACAGAAATGCGGAACAAGGCATGGTAAGCGAGATTACCCCAAAACAACTGAGCTGAAAGTGCTGACTACTCATAGATGTGATGTGAGATGTTAGAGCAACAAGGCTAATGTGAGGAATGAGCTCTGCAGTGTCTAGTTGATGCGTTTTGATAACATCGAGGTTGTGACATGCATGCCACAAATCTAGGGGAAGTGACAGTTGGTGGGAGGTTTATGAATTTCTCCTTTCATGTAACCTCCAACTGCTAAACATTGATGCCTAAAACAAGGGATGCCTTTTCATGCTTCCTTGGGAGAGTCAACCCATGCATGCAAGTCTATTTTTCTCAGTCCTGGAGAGAACCTGTCAACTCAGCGACACATGCAAGAGACTGCTCGACTATTGGAGAAAAATACGCATTTCTGGCTGGGAGTTGGGCTGACTACCCAAGAGGTTTGCGCAATTTCTGGGAAGAGTAGTTGACTACTACCCAGATTTATGTAAATCCTGGGCTAAGCAGCCTCCTGCTAGGAAAATGTGCGCAAATCCTACTCGAAGGGTTGGCTGGCAGGATTGCGCAATCCTGGAGCCCAGCAGGCTATCAGAGAGGATTGCACAATCCTGCAGCCCACCATGGTGTCAGAGAGGATTGCTCAATTCCTTGAGGGAAGGTTGGTTTCCCTCCAGGAATGCGCAATTTTCAAGGGGAGGCTACTCAAGCTGCAGCTGGACCAAGTCCTGGTGAGCAGCCTGTGAGGGGAATGGATCAACTGTGATCGATAGGCTCCCTTTGTGTGAGGAAAAATCATGAAGCTTAAGTACTTGATGAAGCAAGACAAAGTACTATGCAAGGTTGGTAGGGAGGTTCCAAAACAGTCTAAGGCCAAATTTTGGGGGGTGGTTGTAGCGTCTACAACATATGGATAGAGGAAAGGGATATGTGTCTATTAGTTGAAGAGACAATTAATTTCTTGGAACATTTAAAGGCTATAGTTTAATCAAATTGTTTTCCTTTGAAAATCATGGAAATTTTGGCAACATTTTGATAAAATCTAGCAGGGAATTTTGTAAATCTAAATTATAGTTGTAAAATTTCAAGATTTTGGGTGCTCCAATGGTTTTTGATGGTGCTAAATTCATTTCCACCATGAAAAAAACATGATTCAAACACTATTGCAAGATTTTTTGAATTTTTTTTCCCAAATTCTAGCCACTCTTGACCGTCGAGGCAATTCCTCCCCATCAATAGATGCTTCCCATTTAAAAGATGAGTGTGAGAATTAACTGGGCACTGAGGTGTAGCTGGAGGGCACATAGAAGCAACAACAACATGTAAGGGCCCTACCTTAAACGACAACGTCCACATAAGTAGGGCAACTAGAATAATAGACACACATGTTATCATTTTCCTTGGGAATCACATCATAGTTTTAATAAATGAATCTTCAGCTGATTGATGGTCCGATTAGATGATGGATGGGCGGCAATGAAAGTTATGAAAAGTTCATTTGTAGTTGCAGATCACATATTTGGTGGATGCATACAATACATTAATCTTACTCACACAGAGAGATCATCTACTCTATAAATACAAGATGGATGGGGGGAGGAGTGGAAGAAGACACGATTATTTTAGATGTGAGATGTGAAATCAGTCTGGAGATTGAATTCAATTGAAATTAATTGTAATGTGAACCATTGACAGATCCTTCGTTCGTACAACACACAAGGAGAGAACTTGATGGGTTTAATGGGTGCACACAGTGAGGAATAGTAATGTGCGACTGGCTTGGTATGTTTGACTTAATGCTTTGAGACCATTTGATTCATCTCCTGTGTCAAACTTACTTCCACGTATGGAAAACCAAAGTTGCAATATGAATCGATAGTTAGAAATATGTTTCTAGATATACACAAATTGGACCAACATAGATAAATAGTTAGAAATATGTTTCTGGAGCCATAGATAAATAGTTAGAAATATGTTTTTGGATCTATAGACAAATTTATAAATATACACAAAATGGAACATGGAAATTCAGATTTAATTCGTAGGGAAAAGTAGATGAATATGATTATGTTAGGGAGGTATAGATATTTATCCATTATTGGAAACATTTTCAAAGTAGGGTGATGAGAAAACAATATTAGGAAAATGTAGCCATTTAAATGGTTAAAATAATTATGGAATATAAATAATTTTATATTTCTTAATATGTATATTTATTTTGGAAAAAGGATTTAATGATTTTAATTTTATTATCACTAATAAATGGATGATACAAATTTAATGTTTACTCAATTCTACAATATTTTAGTGGTAGTCACTACATAATGTATTTTTTCTAAGTAAATTTAAAAATTGTTTTAAAATGATATCTATATATACACATATTTTGAAAAGAATTATTAAATATATGATCCAAAGGACATAAATTAATATTTAATTATTTAGAGCCATAGAGGCTTTTAGTATATCTATTTGTTAGGACTATTGTTAGAAATACATTAAATATAAATGGACAAGTGATTTATAACTAAATTAGTTTAGGACACAAGCTTATTTAAAGATTGTTTCTCTCCATTTGCAAGATAGTTGAATGATTGTGTGTAAGTTCTTGCATATTTTATGTAATTCTTCTTGTCCTTATTAACCTTCTTTTGCATTGGATCAATACTTTATATGTATTACTGCAAAGGCTCTTTTCCAAAGTAACATAAATCATTTTATTTGCCTCTTTGCAAAAGTAAAAGAATTCATTTTGTTTTGTTTGAGTCCAAGAGAAGTTTTTCAGCTGACACTCTACTATTGTTTCAGGTGGTTCATGCCATCCCTCGACCACGTAAAAGAGTTTTGCTTTAGGCTTATCATCGAACTCTCAAATTTACGTAAAGTCTCATGTTAACATTTTTGGCATGCGTAAAGACCCATTTAGTTTGTTCTCTATCGATCTCTGGAATTTACGATGATTGTATTGTTGGTTTTGGTGTGGGTAATTTTCACCACCGATGCAAAAGAAAGATATTATTTAGCCAATTTTTTTTTCTGCAACCATCATTTTTATAATCTCTACATGAAAGTGATGGAAAAGGAGCCAATGAATGAATCTGTATAGTGTGTGGAGGAACCTACAAGTAGTCATTGCAATTGTTTCAATTGTCACATGGAACCTACAAGTATCATTGAGCCTGGAACCTATTTGATCGTGTGGAACCTGTTTGCATGAATCCCTACATAGATATGTGGATTTGTGAATCCCGACATTGGAGGACAAGCGTTAAAAATACCTATGCTAGACCATCGTTAAAGACCTACTTGAGGAGCCAACGTCGACTGTGGAGTGACTAGCGTGTGAACCAGTTGGGTATAGAAATTCAGCATTGAAAATAAATTGTGAAGTGGCCAACAACATGGAAAGCCACCAACATGGGGGAGTCTACATTGAACCACCTCCATATGACCTTTTAAAATCTCTCCAACAAATTAATGATTCATATGACCTTTTAAAATATCTCCAACAAATTAATGGTGCATATGAGTTTAATTCACAAATATTTGCATTGTCTTATATAAATCACTTTTATAAAGTGATTTCAAAATTTTACTAAATTTTTTAAATGGGATGTTTGTAAAAAGTTTTTTATTTGATTATAAATCCTTTTCATGGACAAAATGTGTGATTTTTATTTTGACACTTTTAATTGTGTAGTAATAAGTTGTAATTTTTTATTTTTATTTTTAGGTTCACTTGCCTCTCCATTTAGTCAAATTTCCACTATGTTATGTAGATTACACTCATATCCCGATGTTTTTAAGTTTCCTATTTTTGGGTCTCCCTAACTGATGGGGCTTCTAAGGGTGATATTTTTGATTGGACCACTATATTATTTAATAACCTATCCAAACACATTTTTGCTTTCCGCTCCTCTTGAAGTGTTTCTGAGAATAGAATCCCTCCATTTTACATGTCAGCCTACATCAAGGACTTTCCCTGATTTTCTATTGATTTCCTCATGATGGGATGGAAATGGACTCTTTTTGACCCCTCACCAATTCATATTTATCACAATATACTTTGGGAGTCCACTTTTTTAGGTCATTCTTATCAAATTTTCCATTGGGTCATCATCTGTATCTATGAAATCATATTTAGAACCAAACCTCCTTAAATTTCTTTGACAACCGTGGAAAACCTCAAGAAGGTTGGGAATTTGTTCAGTGAAGAGTTTTTTACATATATAAGAGTCTTGGGAAGTTACACAACACAACATGTCCTGCCCCTGTACATTCCTGGCAAGCTTCTGTGTAGGCAAGTGGCTTACTCAACAATAGGCCATGGCATTATGAAGGCATTGAAAGACAACAACAAGAATTCTTGGCCATAGTTTCCTCTACCTTTTGGTCTTTTCTCTGCAGCTAATTACAGTCATTCTGAGAAAGAGTTGTGATCCATTGAACCATTGAAGTTAGCCAACATCCCTACTAGGGAAAATGACCCTAACAGACTAGAAAAGCATGTTTCCTTAGCCTCTGGTATTAGAAAGTATCTTCATCAGGAAAATAAATTTGACGACTTGTTTGTTGAAGCATCCTCATATAATACAGTCTTGAGTAGTGTAGATGAGACATTGTCAATGAAGGAGTGAGAATATTTCTTTTCTTTCATAAATTCAAGATTGGCTCCTCTCCCTATAGCCTTATTGCAACTTCCTCTACAAAAAAAAACATCTTTGAAGGAAACTAGCTCTTCTACTAAGTAGGAAGCTTCCTCTCAACGAATGTTCCCTCCTCAGCCTCAATAAACAACAATAACTAGTTCTTCAAACTCTAGTGGAGAAATTTATACAGTAGACCCCAAGATGGAAAGTGTATGTCAATAATTTGATGAAATTCTTAAACAACCAAAGAAAGGAACATAGGAAATCATAGAAATAGATAAAAATACTACTTCTGTAGAAACTATTGTTCAACAAAAGAAAATTTATAATGATCCCATCACCATGCAAAAGACCATGCTAGAACAAACAGTATCTGAGAAGATACTAGTGGTCACTAAACCTAAGGTGGAGATTATTCCCACTAATCCTACTTTTGAAATCTTCCTCAATACCAAGGAGATTCCTCCAATGGACATATTTTAAATTCCAATGCACAAAGATTTAGTCAAGAGAGGCAGAATTATAAGAAAATTGATGGATCCCAGGAAAATCCCCTTAGGCCACTTCTCTTGAAGTTCTCTGGAAATGATCCTCTATTACCCCTGCTAATGAGCTTGGGAAATTAACTCAGCTTATATGTGCTTGTGTCTCTAAAACCATAGACAAAGTAATATAGGTGCAAGAATCTCTAAGAGAAAAAGATTAAAAGAATACCAATGTGGAGAAGGAATTCATGAATGAAAAAGAGAAATTGAGAACACAGTGGCAAACTCAGTTAAACCAAAAGGATATCACATTGACAGAATTGCAAAAGTAGTTAAATGCACTTCAAATTCCGCAGGCAGAGAAAATTAAGTGAGAAAATGGATAACTCAGGAAGTCATAGTAGAAACTAGAGCAATTGGAAGTCACAACTCCCCATTTAGTGAAATTCAAACAAGAGGCTTATGACCTTAATGCTCAACTCCAAAAGAAACAACATCTTCTCTGTGATATGTTGCAATTGGTTCAGATACAATAAAAAATGCATAATACATTGATTCATGAGATGATGGATATCATAACATATTATGATGAAACCAAATAAGACTTGAATGAACTACTAAAATCAAAGAAAAATGTTGAGGGAAAGAAATTTGATTTTCCTAAATTTGATGAATGAAAAAGTCGATTATTTTCAAAGGATGGAAAGAAAGGATTCATTTAATGAAGAATCTTATCGAATACGAAAGAGATTTAGAAAATTCCATAGCCAAATTCATCAATGATTCATTTTTTGAATCAAATTTGATTCCTAGTTGTCCAAATTATTCCTTTCTATATGTACAGAGGTTGCTCAAAGATTGGCTCGAAGAGAGGGAAGATTTTATTAAGAGAGTTTACCAATTAGGTTGATAAAGCCTTATAGCCATTGGCTAGTTCTAAAGGCACTCACTAATACATCCATCAAAATGTTTCCACCTTCGAGAGTGTCTATCTTTAAATGTCAAGTGCACATCAAGTGTTGTTCCCCTCCAAAGCTAGTTGCACTTCTAGATATTCAAAGGATTTTGAAAGAAACTATTGGCTCATTCTCAACCACCTAAGAGTTCTTACAACCATTTACTTTTTATGTTAATTTTGTTATGATTTTGGTCGTCATTTTTCGGGAGAGTAGTTTCACGCCTTGTTGTAAAGAACACTATAAATATCCCTCTCAAACTGATTACAAGTGGTTCAGAATTTTGGAGAAAAAGTAAAGCTTTTGTTGCACTTTTGTACTCAAGCTTTTCTTTAATTTTATTTGAGCCAATTTCAATTCCAATATGCATAGATTGCCAACAATATGGGTACATTTATCATCTCTTTATTCATTCTATTTTTAAAGGAATTGTTTCAAATGTTTAAATATTGTTCATGTATATGCTTTTATTAATTCTATCATTATCGCTTTTGATGTGTGTGAATTAAATTATATAACATACAATGAATAAAAAAAATTCCATCCAAAAATTAATCGGTCAACCAAACAATCTAGTTACCATGCCATGTGGCATCTTCCACATCATCTTGCTCAAAAAATATCTTACTACCATGTGCCATTAGAGATGCCATGTGTGCTTCTAGTCACACTGTCAAATCATCTACTGAAGGGTCACTTGATATCCTTCAGAGCATGCCATACATAAAGTGTTAATTAGACCAACTTGGTGGAGGGAAACTGATATGAGGAAGGCATTAAATCTTTTGCATGTCATGAACAAATCGATCGTTCATGAATTCTTTAATGGTTAGATCAATCGTAACATGTAGGGTCTTTAACCTGCTAAGACAATGTGCAAGCCACTACACCATTTATCATTGATTGCAACACAAGATCATAGAACCGATCTAAATATGTGTAATGATCAACTTCAAACTGACACATCTTCTTATATGGGAGGACTTTGATAGAGTGTGATATACTATTAGAAAGTTCATGGACATGACTATCCAACCATTACATCCATAGCCTTTTTTAAACACCATAAATTCTACAAAAACTCAATATACTTCAAGTCACATTAACCCCCACTTAACATATCAAACTTATCTTGGAGAAGACTCTCAAACCATGTCATCTATAGATTGATTTGACTTTCAATTTGACATAAATGACATAGGTTGTCATCAATGACAACACTGTCTCTAACACAATTAGGATAATCATTTCTAGTCCTTGTAACCATAAATAGGGGAGTTTCCATAATTAATAACATTACCATAAGCAACATGATAGAGCTAACCAAGGACAAGTGCACATTACTATTTGTTTTCATGGGAAATGGAATCACTCTTTTTAATATTATGCTTTTGTAAGCCTCTAATATACGGAACGAAGCTTTAGTGCATTGATTAATGGAAAAGTTTATGGCTAGTAAATATTTTATATAATCAGAGTTATGAAAGCATAACTTATGGTGTATTTGACATCTAGTTGAACAATTTCTTGCTTGCACATGATAAATCACTCACATAAATGAGTTTTCTGCAAATACGTAACATATAGAGGGACAAATAGAGGAGGACCACAACTTCTGGATTTGATGTGATTAAAAGACTAGAATTTCAAATATAGTCCAACCTAATTATAATATTGGCCATGAAGAGAGTGTCCATTCATAGAACACATATAAAGAACATATAGAAAAACTCAAAGTGGCATAAGCCATTTACGGTCAAAAATAATTATGTTAAATATTAGGCTATATGGTAGCCTTGATCAATGTATCTATGAAAAGGGATTAACACTGAAAATGTGCCACTGACAAACTCTAACATAGTAATTGAAAGAAAATATTTTTGACTTTATTCAGGAGAATGTTACCAAAGCATAACCAATCAAAAATTTCAATCATATATTGAACTCAATTGTGTAATATGAATAACTAAAACAATTGTCATATGGAAAATCAATTTTCTTAATTTCTCTTGTGGATTCTAGCTTAATCAAGCAATGATTTGATTGATATGTACTATTTCATACGTGGATCTTCATTAATAGAAATCTTAAAATATAGTGTGAAGAAATGAGCTCTCATGCAAGATGATGTTGAATATATTAATATTAAATATACAAGTGATTAACCGAATTTTCCATTGTTATGTGAGTTATTAAATTGTTATACATATTGACAAAAATCTTATTTTTTACAACGATAAAAAAAGCGTATGTATTTTGTTTCTACAATGCTTAAACTATAGTGTATATAAATATTGTGAGTCGAATGTATGAATGTTTATTATTATAGTATTACATAATTCATGACCTTACACCATCTCTATTATTATCCTCCATTCACAATTCTCAAAGCCACTCACCACATTCTAAAAAATGGAATACAATGTTATCTTCAAATATCATTAAACATTAAATTTCCCTTGCTACTCTCTTCTCAATAGACAGTTATAACATCTATAAATAACACTTTTCATTAAGGTGATGGAAGGCATATGATGTCATTCATTAAGGTGGTGGAAGGCACATATGGTGTCATCTTGTTGTTGTTGCATCAGGAGAGGAATAAACATTATATTACTATGAAGGACTTGGAAGTTGGAACATGGTGGCTGGCTTGCTGAGTAACAATGACAACTCAAGCCAAGAGTTGTGCTGATTTCCATGAGGACAGTCACCTCAAAGTGATCCATTAACAAACGTTTTTATGTGTTGCTCTCATTATGAGTTTTATTAATGCCATGAAACGATGAATGGATATACATAAAATTATATTTATTCTTGCTAATGATTACCATGAGATCCTATAACAAGAATATTATACCTGCATGAAAGAAAGAAAAATGGGCCCAAGACCAACATGTATATGTATGCACGAAATAGGGAAGCGATTAAAAATAACAAAAATTAGACAGAAGGGATCTCTGTTCTGCGAGAATTTGTCCTTGCTTCAAGAGCCAATTAATTTCCTAGTACATATAAAGGATTGAGTGTGACCAACTACTAAATTTTGAAATGGGACTCCTTCGACTGCGATATTAATATGATGTGCTGACAAGTGCTTTCCAGCATCAATGGAGCTCTCATAATTCCTGAGTAACTCCGCCTTGCCATTAGACATCACTTCCTCCTCCTCCTCCGAATTTGCAGTGCAACATCCACGAGTTGGAGCATGTATTGGGCACAATGGTATAGCTGGAGGGAACCTAGAAGTAGCAGCAGCCACATGTAATGGGCCTGCCTTAAACAACAACGTCCACATAATTAGGGCAACCAAAATAACAAAGACATCAGTTATCATTTTCCTGGGGAATGCCGTCATCGTTTTAAAAATGAATCTTCAGTTGATTGATCAGTTCACTTAAATAATTGATATGAGAGTTATGAAGAGGTGATATGTAGTTGCAGATCAAATATTTGGTGGATGAATATAATAGATTACTCTTACTCACACGGAGAGATCATCTACTCTATAAATACAAGACAGATGCAGAGGAGCAGAAGCAGACACAATTTTTTTAGATGTTAGATGGTGAATAAATCTGGTTATTGAATTGAATTCAAATTAATTTTAATGTCGACCATTCACAGATCGATCATTCGTTCGTAGAGTAGACGGGAGAAAACTTGGTGGGTTGAATGCATGCACACAGCTAGGAATAATAATTTGTGACCGGCTTGGGATGTTTGACTTAATCCTTTGATGAGACCATTTGATTCATCTCCATTGTCAAATTGACTTCCACACATGGAAAGCCAAAGTTGCAATATGGATGGATTGTTAGAAATATGTTTCTTGGTATACACAAATTGGACCAACATAGATAAATAGTTAAAAATATGTTTCTAGAGTTGTAGATTAAAGTTTATAATAGTATAGCTTAATGATAATTATCATATAGATTTTTTTTTTCAATTTAATTTAAAAATTGTGATATATATATATATATATATATATATATATATATATAGATATATATCCCCTAAAAAATGTTAAATATATGATCTAGAATACATAAATTAATATTTAAATATTTATGGTCAAATTTTTTATTAGTATATCCATTTGCTATAATATATATGATATATAGAAAAGTGTACTTTTTTAGAAATTAAATTAGGAAATTTGTTAGGAGTATTGTTAGAAATACATTAAATGTAAATGGAGAAGTGATCCATAACTAAATTAGTTTAAGACACAAGCTTATTTAAAGTTTGTTTATCTCCTTTTGCGAGAGCCCTGAGTGATTTTGTGTAAGCTCTTGCATATTTTATGTAATTATTATATTCCTTATTAATAAAATTTATGTGTCTGAGGACACTTTTGTATATTAATGCGGTATTAGAGCTTCAATTGTGTAGATTATGTGAATAGGAGATTCCATCTATGCAAGGTTTTCGAAAGCTCCATCAAAATGATTCGTTTTTTATTGGTATGCAAGTTGTTCATCTTTTTTAAGGAAAATAAAATTGAGTTTCTTTTTTTAAATGTGACATTGAACTTTGGTTTCAGTTTTAATGTTTGTTGAATTATTTGCAACCTCTTTCTTCTTTTGTTTTGAATCTATACTTTATATCTATTACCGTAAAGGCACTTTGCAAAAGTAACAGAATTCATTTGAGTTGGTTTGAGATCGAGAGATTGGTTCATGCCATTCCTTGACAACGTAAAAGCGTCTTTCTTTAGGGTTATCATCGAGGTCTCAAATTTATGTAAAGCTCCTTATTCACAGTTTTGGCATGTGTAGATCCCTCTATAGTTTATTGTATATCGAGCTCTAGAATTTATGGTGTTCGTATTGATGGTTTTGGTGTGGGTAATTTGCACCACCAATGCCAAAGAAAAAGGCGAGTAAGCCAAATTAATTTCTTTGCGCAGCCGTCATTTTTATAATCTCAGCATGAAAGTGATGGAAAAAGAGCTAGCAAAAAGATCTGTATAAGATATGGAGTAACCTGTAGGCAACTATTGCAATTGTTGTAATTGTCACATGGAACCTGCAAGTATCATTAAGTGTGGAACCCATTTTTTTCAAGAAATAGAAAAAAAACTTTCCATTGATTATAATGAAAGTACAATGTTGTAGAGAAAATATAATTGAACACATACATAATCCAAAGATTATAGATTCTAGGTTTTAGATCGCCAATGCAAAAAATATCGGCTCAATCTCTGTGTTTGTTCTCCATCTCAGCCAAAATAGTTGAGCGAAACAAAAAGGGTGCAAAGGATGCAGTCCAAGATCTAAATACAATCATGTAGGCCAACTCTATCAGTCATATCCATCATATCAAAGTAGAAGTTGGGTGCACATATCTGTCAATGAAACAAAGTGGGAGATGGAGCTTACTGAGAGAAATAAACTCAATCTCAATGATAGCCCTCGATATCCAAAAAGGAACTTGAAGACAGTCCTATAAAATAAATAGAGGGAGATACAAAAACAAAACAGAGTTCGGAAGATGGCGTCTTCGATCAAGAATTAGATCATAAGTGTCCAATCTCCTACAGAGACCCAGAGTCAAAAAACTCGAAAAAAATTCTTACAGGCTTTGAGAAGCAACCTCCCTTGGATAGACGACCTGCTTCTCCATTTTGGATCCAGTAGATATGAGATATAGTGATAGACTGAAACTCTTTGATCAAATACTGAGTTATACATTTCTAGGCATCAAGATTTGAAGAGTTGAGAGAGACTCTATGATTTTCCCAGTCGATGACAAATTTGGAGTGTCCAAAAAGTGAAATATCTAAGAGGCTGAGCCAAAAAGAACATTATAGAACTCCCGAGAGTGCAAGTAATTCATCTCTAGTGTTGGATCCCTTTCCACAGTGCTAGTGGAATTTGTAAAAATAACCAGGCCCAAGATGGATGGTCATTCTGCAACCACATAGTCTGAAGGAGGAGTCCCCATCAAAAAATCCAACCCAAAAGATAGACAATATGTTACGAGGAAGTGGCAGACATTTAGGAGCAGGGGATGGGTTGGAAGAGTGTTCTAGATAGAAATAGATAATTCTACATCTACAGAGCAAGATGTCGAGCAACACATGGTAAAAAATGAGGGCATTTCAAGTCAGCCAAATGACCTAGATGATGCCAAATCCTAGAGAGAAATGAGATTGGTGTTTCACAGTCCAGCTAATAAGACAAGAGACAATATTACAACGGTCTCAATCAGCATGTGAGATAATCATATGTAACACACAAGTCCATATAGAAAATGCAAAGGGATAATGAAGAGAGAGTTGGTTGGCGTCCTCTCTTATAGATGAGAAAATCCAACACCAACTCGAGCCCGACTGAGGTTCTAGGGTTCAACAAACAGAGTGACAAAGGGTAACAGGTAACCATGGAGGCACAGGGAGGAGGGAGCTCCACTCCCTCCTATAGCAATGTGGTTTCAAACAGAGGAAGAGCAGGGAATAAGAACAAGCCTCCAAATTCCTTCGAGGACAAGACAAAAAACATTGAGAATTAGAAGGCGGAAGGCAGCAAAACCCATGAAGAACAAAGGACCCACGAGGAAGATCGACAGGAGGAGAAAGCGGAAGACAAAGGTCAGGGAACAGAGAATAGAACCAAGATGGGGCCCTGTAAACCCAAGACCATAACTAAACCGTGGGTTTTATTGAATGATCCAGCTCTGCAAGAGCACAGGGATCACATGGCTAACTATGCCATTATATGCAAGTTTATGGGAATCTGGCCATCAAAGAAAGCATTGTACACTTGGGTAAAATACAACTAGAAACAAAAGGGAGAGTTAAATATACATCTAGGATCCAAAGTTTTTTTTACGTTGGTGTTCACGAGCATGAAGGATAGAGACAGGATTTTTGAAGGAGGACCATACTTCTTTGCACCTGTTGGTCGCTATATGCGGCCTTGGATGATGAACTTTGTGCCAGAATGAGAAACCTTCACTTTGGTACCGGTATGGATTAGACTCTACTCCTTACCTTTAGATTACTGGTTTCCAGAGTCTTTAAAAGCTATAGGCAATAAATTAGGTCATTTCTTAAAGATTTCTGAGGCAACCCTATGAGGAAAATATACCTCCTATGCCCGTATATGTGTGGAGATGGACCTATCAGGAGCCCTTCCAGATGAGGTCATTCTAGAAGTCTATGACAAAGAATGGGTTCAAATAGTTGACTATGAGCATATCCTGTTCAGATGTCACAAATGTCATGAGCATGGGCACCTATCTAGAGACTGTCCTCTTAATAAAAGGGAGGAACACCTAAACACCAGCAAAGGGAAAGATCAGACAGGTTTCACCAAAGTAGGAGGAAAAGGAAAAGGAGGGGGAAGGAAGACACAAAAGAACCCTACTGAGAATGAGAACAAAACAAGAAGTCACAACAGTTTCGAGATCTTAGGAGAAAAAGAAGTAGATGGAGATGATCAAAAGTGCACAGAGAATCAGGCAGCAAGGGGGAAAGAAAAAGAGACTAGCATGGAGTTCACACAGGGACAGAATGAACACATGATGGACCCTTTGAGTACCATGGACATAGAAAAAGACCATGACATGACTCCAAGTGAAAGTGGCACAGAGGACCAAGACTTACAGGAGATCCTGGAAAGGGAGAACCTAGAACTGGAAAAGTTTCTCGAACAAGGAGGAAACCTGGGAATAAACTCCATACCTCAGGAGGATGTGGAAAAGGTACAATAGATATTCCTTAATAAGTCACATCAAATAGCTGCAGGAGTCAAAAGAGGTCATGATAACCAGGAAAATAAAGGGACTTCCTCTATAGGATTATTAACAGGAAAATTAATAAAAAATCCAGGCAAGAAGAGGGGAAGGAAAAGACAGAAAGAACTGCTGCTGGAGTGTGGCAAACTCATGATTAACTCAAGAAGGATGAAAGACCTTTCCAGTTACTCCTTCAAAACCCCACTCCAATGAAAATCACAACCTGGAACATTAGAGGACTAGGGAGCAGAAGAAAACAAAAAAAAATAGGTAATAGAATCAGAGAGGAAAAATCTGACATAGTATTCAATCAGGAAACAAATGCTCAGTGGACAAGATCAGACAAAAACATAGCAAATGGTTAAACAGATATGAATACCTTGAGGTTAACGCCAATAAATTCGCTGGAGGAATTCTCACTCTATGGGATCCACAGAAATTTGGTGTGATTGATGCGGAGGCATTCAGACACCACCTTTCTTTGATTATCCAACTGGTGGGTGACAGGCAACGTTACATGGTCACCAATGTCTATGGTCCTTAGCCAGTGGAGGAAAAACTTTGACTCCTCACAACACTACAGGATATGAAGAAGAGACACCCACCTCTGCCCTGGATTCTAGGACGCAATTTTAACATGTTAAAATCACTCACGAAGAAGAAAGGAGGAACTAGAACACTTGGTAGGGATTTAGTTGCCTTCCAGTACTTCCTCACCAATATGAAACTGGTACATATGGAAACCAACAATGGAATCTTCACTTGGAATAATAAAAGGGGGGGCTCTTCCCAAGTAGCCACAAAATTAAACAGATTTATTATCTCAGAGGAAGTTCTTCTCATGGGAAGTATTTTGACTGTGTGCATCCTACCTTTTGGAGGTTCAGACCACTGGCCCATTCAATTGGAAGCTTCTCTTTTTGGCAAACCGAGGAACAACCCCTTCAGGTTTGAAAACACTTGGCACACACATTCAGATTTCCTCACAAACATTGCAAAATGGTGGAACGAAGAGCTACACCTCCAAGGTACAAAGATGTTCCTTCTACACTGCAAGCTCAAACACATTAAAGATAGACTTAAAGAGTGGAATAAAAAGCAATTTGGCAATATCTTCAAAGCTAAAGGAGAAGTGGAAAATAAACTAAAGGAATTAAACCAAATTCTTATCACAGAAGGCTACACAAATGAAAGGAAAGAGATGGCAGAATCACTTCAGCATGAATGGGAAAACAAATGTCTACAAGAGGAAATATTCTGGAGACAGAAATCCAAAGTACAATGGATTAAGGAAGGGGAGAGAAACACCAAATTCTTTCATAGATCCACCATAACTCATAGAAATAATAACAGGATTGTGAAACTTACAGATCAGCATGGAATAGAAAGAAACACTCATGAAGAGATGGAAGAGGTCCTAGTACAACATTTTAAGAGAATTTCTGAGGAAACCACGGTGGATAGACATCAATTTATGAGAAGGTTCACTAAATACATTCCTAAATTGGTATCCAGAGAAGCTAATTACAATCTCAATAGACCAATAACAAACGAAGAGATTGAGGAATTTATTACAGAGATGCACAATGGGAAAGCACTAGGCCCAGATGGCTTAAATGTGGACTTTTTCAAAACATGTCGGAGGATAGTAAAACAGGATATTCTGGAGGTAGTGGAAGACTCTCGAAGATTTAAAACAGTCTTCAGTGAATCTTTTATAGCCTTAATCCCCAAATAGGAAAAGGCCACCTCTCTAGACAGATTTAGATCTATAGCATTATGCAATGTGGTGTACAAAATAATATCCAAAGTAATTGCCAACCGTCTCAAACCACTCCTCCCTACCCTAGTGTCAGAGGAGCAAATGGGCTATGTGGAAGGAAGACAAATTCTTAACAACATAATTCAAGCTCATGAAGTGGTTCATTCACTTAACACCAATAAACAGGCAGGGATGATAATTCAGCCGTACATAGCAGAGGCCTATGATAAACTTAGCTGGTCATATATAAGAGCAGTTCTCAAAGCTTATGGCTTTGATTACAATTGGATTAAGTGGGTCATGGCGCTAGTTACCACTGCCAGCTGTTCAATTCTTCTCAGTGGCTCTCCCTCCAAAACCTTCAAGCCTACTAGAGGTCTGAGACAAGGTGATCATCTTTCTCCTTTCCTTTTCATTCTAATGATGGAAGGGTTAGGGAGAGAAATCAAAGTTGCTAAGGAGGAAGGGAGAATTCAGGGTCTGAGACTCACTCACAGTGGGGACTCATTAACACACCAACAATTTGTGGATGATACTATGCTTCAATGCACGCCCACAGTCAAGGAAGCCAGAGCATTTAAGAAGATTCTAAGTGAGTTCGCTATGGCAGTGGGCACAGAGGTAAGTCTTACAAAATCTAAGATTTTCTTTTACAACACTGATATTTCGATTCAAAATAATCTTTACAAAATTCTGTGCTTTCAAAGAGAGTCATTACCCTCAACATACCTGGGAGTTCCCCTCACTGCCAAACCATTACACAAGTAAATATGGGAGCCTATTCTAAATAAGCTAAAATATAATATTAGCAAATGGACAAATAGAGCCCTAAATCTAGCAGGGAGGCTGATTCTAACTAAGGCTATGCTCCAAACCATCCCTATCTATATGCTATCAGCTATTCGAGCACCAACTGGAGTAATTACTAAAATAAGAAACACTCAGAGAGATTTCCTTTGGGGGAAAGGTGAAGAAAGAATAAATGGGCCCTAGTGGCATGGGACAGGGTATGCAAACCAAAATCTCATGGAGTCTTAGGTCTTCATGACCCAGGAATTTTTAACAGAGTTCTAGGAGCCAAAGTCTTATGGAGATGGCTAAAGGAAATACAAGCCCCCTGGGCTAAACTATGGAAGAAAAAGTATGCAAGGGATTGGTAGGAGAATAACCTCATAAGAATGACAGGACAAGTAAAAGTTTCAGCAATTCGGAATAGAGCATGGGAGAACAAGGCCCTAGTCCAAAAACATAGTTTTTGGGAGATCAGAAATGGAAATATGGCCTAGTTGTGGGATGATAATTGGGAGCAGGAGGATAATCTCCGTAGTGAAGAATTAGCTGCCATTCACACAGACACCATCACCAAAGGATTAAGGAGGGTAAGTGACTATTGGGATCAATCAAGTAACAACGAGAAATGGCAAATATGGAAACTTCCATATTATAGTGAAATGGGTATGATGAAGACTCAAGCTATAGCCCTTAACGATCCTTTGGAAAGGAGACAAATCTTAACCTCAACCTTGGATGATCAATTAAGATGGGGAAAGAATAAGGCACATCTCTTCAACCTTAAGGAAGCCAAAAGAATAGGCACAGGGCTCAACTTTCCAAACACTGATAAGACATGGAAAGATCTATGGGATAATCCTCAATGGATGAAAGTCAAACTGTTCAACTGGCTAGAGCAATAGGGCAAGATTCTGACATGGGACAACCTAAGGAAAACAGGTTTTGTTGGCCCCTCAAGATGTCATCTGTGTGGTCAACAGGAAGAAACCACTAATAATCTCCTAAATAGATTCTCATTCACTACAACACTTTGGAACTGGGTTAGAGATGTCTTTGAGCAGACAGACAGACATGTAAATGACAACATTGATACACTGAAGAACTGAGGGAGAAATTTCTCGGATACTGAGACAATAAACTCTGCCTGGGTGTTGACCCCAGGGTTCGTAATCTTGAATGTTTGGAAGGAGCGCAATAACATGATTTTCAAAGATAAGACGAGCCCGAGGGCAACATCCTTAGGCTAATCCTTTAGCAACTCAAGGAGACTGTTCACATCCTGGGGGGTGTTTCTTCAAGAAAACCCATAGGACATAGAGAGGCCAGAATCTTGGAAAAGTTGGAGCTTTAGGTTCATCCCCCTCAGTGTCCTCTACAGATCAACAGGAATACCTCAAAAGGAAAGACTCTCTGGCAGCCCCCTTCTCAAGGTTTTTTAAAATTTAACATAGATGGAGCCTCTAAAGGAAATCCTGGAGAAGCAGGTTATGGAGGGGTCCTGAGAGATGAGGAGGGAAACATACAGGTCATTTTCAACAATTATCTAGGGAAGGCAACCAACAATATGGCTAAGCTCATGGTGATGGAGCTTTGCTTGGAAATATTGTTCAAGCACAACATTCATAATGTCATCATTAAGGCTGACTCAGAATTAGTAATTAATTCGGTCAAACGGATAAGCACTGGAGCAGCTCCAGAGAAAATCTCAGGTCACTAGCGGCTTCTGCAAGTCTACCAAAGAATTCAATCACACCTAAGAATTCTAAAAACTCTCAGGTTTGTGCATGTTCGTAGGGAAGCCAACAAAGTGGCGGACTGGCTAGCCAATGAAGGGGTTCGAAGCAAGCTTACTGACAGGTGTTGCTGGTGGGAGGAGGTAACAGATGACAGAGTGAGAGATGAATGCTCATCTCGGGCACTCATAGACAGACAACACTATCAGAACAGACCGAGAGACAACATTTCACTTTATGCAAATGAGGAATAAGTGCACTTTAGACAGATTCTCAGTGGAGGAGCACTTTAGGATTGCTCAGGATTTCAGCTCAGTCTACATTAGCCTGGGTGCTATTGGAAGTTTGGACGGAGGAAGTCATAGGGCCAGAAGCTCTCTGCGCAAAAGGAAAAGCTCCCAGAAAATAGGCTACTGTGAAGATCGACAAAAGGTGACCCTTTAAGGCACGACTTCCTCGGGTAGAACTTTGAGGACCAGGAGAGTAGTGAACCGGAGTCATAAACTACCCAGGATTTACCACCTGCATTAGGTGCCCTTTGACCAGGAAGTGGTTTTCACGGATTGCATGCGATGCCCCTTAGCAATCGACGCATGGCCGAGGAAGAAGAATGTATACCGCCCTCATCGCGCGGTATTCCTCGTGCTTATGAGATGAGCGATATTGCTTGGGGTCGTAGGATCAGGAGGGGGAAGATCAACGACCACCAATGGTCGTGCAGGTTTGTGGGACCGAAAGGTCAAAACGACTAATGGTTTACCACCTTTATTGGGCGCCCTCAAACCCATTGGTGGTTTTAAGGAAAAGCTAGTGATGCCATTCAGAGCACAACACGTGGTAGGGACCGAAGAAGGAATACCGCCCTCATCGCGAGGTCTACATTTTGCTTCTAAGTTGAGCGATATGTATACCAGCCATCGGATTAGCAGGGGGAGATCGACGGCCATAATTGGTCAAGTAGTTTAGGGGGTTTTTGTGGGCCACTGCTCCGCGCATTTTGTTTATGGACTATCTGGCTCTTTTAAAAAAAAGTGGGTTTTAGGGAACAATGTTTATTTCTCCCTCTTCCTTGTGGGGGTTTGCACTTTTGAGCACTTGCTGTAACCTATGTAATTTATTTTCTTTCTTAAGTCAATAGAAGGACCGTCTCTTGCTTTAGCAAAAAAAAATAGAAGGTATCACTATATGCGTATAATTTTGGATCTTAGTTAAAGAGGGAGGTCTCAAAAATTGCATCATTGACATGATATTTGTTTTTTCTTATTTAAGGTAGTTGCCAAAGAATGCATTGCAAAGAGAGAAAACATATCTATCCTTAGTAATTATTTACCAAAAGGTGCTAATTTGGTCTTTTGGGTAAACATCCATATGTATTTGCAATGGTAACACTTGTGTTTGAAGTATTTTCCTACATGAATGGTTGGAATTTATCCACACCCTATTTGAATATGCCAACTTTATTTAGGATTCAAGATTTCTTGCAATTGATATAGCTCTCTTCTGTTTCATTCAAATCTATTTACATTGGTCCCCCGATTCAAACTCTAGTAAACATTTGTATCATTATGTTTTTTATCACTCTATGGACAAGTTCATAGTGACCTTCATAGAATGATTTTGGATAGACTACAAGAAGATCAAGTTGGAGCAAAAATATGCATCTTTTGAAATCAAGGATGTTGAAAGAAACAATCACTATATATAATAAAATTAATGAATTTCATTTTCCAAATATCAAACAACATCCCATTTTGATCTTTGGTGCAATTCTCTATGAGGAAGGGCAAAAATGTAAAATCATATGATTGAAATATTCATTTCAATATTGGGTGTAACTATCTATTGATTGATTGGAATTTATAATGAAATTCAGAAATATGTACAACAATCACTATTTATAGTGAATTATTCTCGCTTTCCAAAATATCAAATATTCATTATAAATAGAATAAATTTATTAATTGACATTTATAATGAAAATCAGAAAATGTGCAAGAATCACTATATATATAAAATTAATGATTTTCATTTTCCAAAATATCAAACAATATCTCATTTCCATCTTGGGTAGAATTCTCTGTGGAAGAAGGGTATAAATGTAATTTCTTTATTGCTTGACATTTATAATGAAATTCACAAGAAGGTACAACAATCACTCATGACGGTGAAAATGCGTCAACAAATGTATCATTATGTGATTTACGCCGAATTTTTTTCTCATAAAACTATGGATCATAGAAGCCTGAATTCAATCACTATCTAAAATAAATGATTTTCACTTTCCAAAATATCAAACATCTTATCACTCTATATTAATGAATAGAATATTTATGCAACGAACCTATTAAATTATGATTACAATTAATAAAATATTCTTACAATAAAATTATAGAATTATAGTTAGAGTGTTACATTTTACATTTTTTTATATGTTAAAATTCTTATTGAATATATGTCATTTTCTTTACAATATTTAGTGCAATTGTTAATTGATGACCTATATCAACTATATTTATTAATGTGGTTGTCCTAACTACATCTTTTTAACTATATGTACTTAATTTATATATTAATTCTTTTTATAATTATAATTAATAATAATAATTTAAACTAAAATTAAAATTTACTTATTTTATATAATTTTTAAATTTTAATAATAAAATGTTTTGAAATAAATTAAACTAATTAAGTAACCTTAATTAACTTACACATATATTTGTAAATAAAAAATGAATGTCATTTATTTAATTAATGTTTAAATGGTGAAGGGGTTATTTGACCTTTTCTATATATATATATATATATTATGAATCTATTTTAATTTTATATATATTATTTTAATTTTATATATATTATGAATTTGTTGATGATAATGATTAAATTTCATTTATTCTCATTTATAAATTTAAGTTTTCCCACATTATTTTTATAACCATCTAAACAAAATATGCGATTTTATTTTATTAGACATGTTGTTAAATTAATATAATAGCTTTGTGGGATAACATTGAAAAAAACCATGTTTTCATCATTCACATTAAATTTATAAATTTCGTTCGATTTCATGTTTCCATATGAAGATCACGAATACATATTCTTGTATTTCACCTATTGATTATTGAAGGTAGGTTAACAAATATTATTTGAATAAAATAAACTATAAAAATCAATGAAG
The DNA here is from genome assembly GCA_031772625.1 of Pinus tabuliformis. Taxonomy (NCBI): domain Eukaryota; kingdom Viridiplantae; phylum Streptophyta; class Pinopsida; order Pinales; family Pinaceae; genus Pinus; species Pinus tabuliformis. The sequence continues at coordinate 996,526,249 of CM062810.1, read as the reverse complement.
TTAATTTTCCTGAATTGTATTAAAATTATAATTATAAACTAAAATATCCTGTTAATAAAAATATTTTTTTATTATTAATTTCGAAATAAATTATATTATATGTACATATATTTATGGTTTTAAATTTTATTTTTTTAACTTCAGGAGAAATAATTATAAACTAAAATATAGTATTAATAAAAATATTTTGATATTATATGTACTTATATTTATGGTTTTAAAATATAAATTTTTTACTTTAAGAGAATTCAAGTCCATTTTTTTTGTTGTAATTTAAATTTACTAAATAGTATTCAGTTTTGACAATTTAGACAAAATCCGCTTTATATTTATTAATCATCATAATTATAAATTTTTCCTGTCTAAATGAATCTAGCTATCACTATCTAATTAAACTCAAGTGGGTACATTTTTTTATTAAACATTCTAAAATTTTATATTTATTAATCATCATAATTATAATTTTTTCCTGTCTAAATGAATCTAGCCATCACTATCTAATTAAACTCAAGTGGGTACATTTTTTTTATTAAACATTCTAAGGTTTCAACATTTATCTTTATCATTAATGTGTTGCTATTAAGTGAGGCTTTTAGACTAAATAAATGAGTTATCGACAAAACATGTTGCTCATATCCCTCAGTGTTGTCACCGTTTAACTCATTATTCCCTCAACAAGTATGCTTAATCACATAATATCCTCACTTGAACGATAAAATTATTTAAACACCGAAAAAAAAACATTAAATGATGTACTCTAAATTAGGGAAACAACATAATATAAAAATATCTATAAACAAATGAGAAAATATGATAAAGTAACAAATAAATAATGTGAAAATATATTAATGGCCACTGGGCAGAATCTTAGTGTCTAATTGATCGGTACGTAAATAATCTTGCGAGGATTTTTTTGAAAAAAATTGATTTGTTAGAAATTTTGCAATTAATGTATTATAATCCAAACTGGCATGTATGCTTTGAGCATTATATACACAATTTTTTTCCAAAAAAAACCTTGCAAGAAATTTAATAGAAACTTTTCTACTTTTGGGATGATATGTATAGTAAACTCATCAGCGTAGAGTAATACACTTAACATAATCCAAATTGGCCTGTGTACTTTCACCATTAAACACACAATGTTTTTCAAAAAAAACCTTTGCAAGAAATTTAATAGAAACTTTTCTACTTTTGTGATGATATAGATAATAAACTCATGGGTGTAGAGTAATACTTAAAAATATTGAAATTGGGCCCTTCTGATAAAACTAGCCAAACCCAACAACAAGATCCCTTAAATTACAAACAAATCAAATTTACCATGCTGCAACAGAATCTTGTTGGGCTTCATGCATGAATATAGTTATTAGAGATAATATGACTATTTTCTTTTGTCAACCACATGTTTTGTAAGTAATGTTTCCATCATTATTTTTGGTTTGCAGAATCATGTGGTATTTTTGCATTGATTATGAAGAAAACCTTAATTCAAGGAAATTCCTCAGGCAAAGTAACACCATTCTATGAAATTCATTGTTATTTAGGAGTTGGCAGTTGATGGTTTTGTACAAAACAACCCAAGAAGTTTCATTAAGGATTTTATTTAGGGTTTGTACATTTGTATGAACTCAAAAGCCTTTCGTTGTACAACTTTATACATTGTGGGAAAACTCACATATGGAGAAATTTAGCATTGCACAAGTTAGAGGGAATGCATGATGTTATAAACCAACTGTTTTCTAATGGAGGTGCTATGGATCCATTTCAAAATGAGGTAGCGTTGTGAATCAACAACCGACTGAAATACAATTTGCATGGTAATGAAATTCCATTTTTGGGCTTTTGAATTTCAAAATCTAGAATGTAAATGGCTGTTTTCGGGCTCGTGTTGGATCTTTCCATTGATGGAGATTTGTTAGGCGCATAGAGATACAAAAGAAAATAGATCAAGTATTTGAACACTAAGAAAGAAAAACCAAGGGAAGGGCTGGGTAGAAAGGCTTTTGGTTCACTTTCCTTCTCTGCAGGGTCAACGTTTGATGGAAAGATGACAGTGGTAAACGTAAGAAGCCCCACCTTGAAGAAGACCAGTAAGCATGTGAACTCGGTAGATTAGATGGCGTTTGATGTCGATTGTAGTTTGTTGTTCAAATTCACCCTTGGATATATGGAAAATCCCACTAAGTACATGAGAAACTTCCACAATCTATTGGTTAAGAGTGGAAAGACCATAAAGCCTATTATTTTCAAGAAATAGGGGAATGGAAGTTTAAGAAGAAAAAAAAATGCGGCTTGTGGGCTTCCAGTATTACCTTCAAACGAGACATGTTTTCGAATTTCTGGGCCTTGCAACCTTGCCCTTAGCCTTTCTGACTATCTCCAACGTCAGCCGATTTGGAATGATAGCTAGATTTTCCTGCCGTGTTCCTGTAGTGCCACAGACAAGTTGAACAAATGGGAGGAAGATGCTCTCAAATGTGAGGAAGACGCTCCTACATAATTGTAACTGACAATACCTGTTTTTTTCAATCGGATGGAAGAGTTTATTTTAATCCTCTGACATGAAAATCAATATCTCACAACATTACATGTGGCATGGGAGAGTCTTCTTTATAGAGGGGAACGCCTTACTGCATAAGTAACTTAATTAACTTAATTGTAGAAAGAAATAAAGTGATCCTTAAAATAAATGATTTCCAATTTTATTTGTAAATTTTTTTTTTTCTATTTTTTTAAAAATGTGTAATTTTTTTCATAGTCGATAGAAAATTGAAACATGAGATTTAATAAATATTATTGCTATAATTTGAAAAAATATATAATTCAATATTCATGCTAAGTAGCATACTTTTATATCAATTGGTTTAAGTGATTTAAAATATTATTTATTTTATATTTTCAATCTTAATCATATAAGATAAGTCCATGTTTCCGAATTCTGGGCCTTGCAACCCTGCCCTTAGCCTTTCTGACAGTCTCCAACGTCGCCCGATTTGGAATGATAACTAGTTTTTCCTGTCATGTTCCTGCAGTGCCACAGACAAGTTGAACAAATGGGAGGAAGATGCTCTCAAATGCAAGGAATAGGTTCCTACAGAATTGTAACTCACAATTCCTGTTTTTTTCAATCGGCTGGCCGTGTTTATTTTAATCGTCTAACATGAAAATCAACATCTCACAGCAGTACAGGTGGCATAAGAGAGACTTCTTCTCATAGGGGAATGCCTTAACAACGTAATTAAAGTAATTGTAGAAAGAAATAGAGTGATCCTTAAAATAAATGATTTTCCAATATCATTTGTAATTATTTTTTTCTTTCTATTTATCTTCTTTTTTTACGGGAGATGTGTAATTTGTTTTATAATCAATACAAAATTGGTACATGAGATTTAATAAATATTAATGGTATAAATTTGAAATATGTAATTCAATATTCATACTGAGTGGCATACTTTTATATCAATTGGTTTAAGTGATTTAAAATGTTATTTATTTTTTATTTTCAATCTTAATCATATAATATAAGTCCATGTGTGAAGGTTATTTTTAGTTTTTATGTTTTCTATTTCTTTAATAAAAAATTTCAATATCATATTCATAATATAAATTATATATAGAGATATTATTGATAATTTTTTTTAATGTAATATCTATATTATTAATAAAATTGTTTATAACTTTATTAATAAAAACACAACTACAATATACAAAATTTAAGTTAGCGGAGTTGTATCTATTCTTTTTTTGCAACATATCTCCTCCATAACAATGTTGTTATTATTTCTCAATTTTTTTGGTTAAATATAATTCTAAATATAACACCTCCTTCACAGAATGGTCCACTCTAACATGTTCTCCATACCCCAAACTTCACATCTGTATAAAATCACAAGGGTGACGAGAGTCTCGAAGAGGAACTTTTTTTTATTCCAAGCCCAAAGATCAATCACCTTACACTTCTTTTCAAGCTCATAGTAATATTTCTAACCCACACTAATCCTTTTCTCAATGCATCCTTTTCTCAATGTTATAATTCCAATTGAGTTGATGATTAATTTCAATACCTAAGTATTTGTATGAAGAAATTTTGTCCAAGCAAATGTTATCATAGGTGAAATTATCATGGTTTATTCTTTTAGATTTAATTTTCAGGGATTTAGTCTTCTCGGTATTAATATTCATACCCATCTTAGAGCAATAATCATGGAGGATTTTAAGCTGTTTGTAGAGATCCTTATGGTTTCTCGCGAGAAGAATAATTTTCTTAGCATAAAGGAGAAGTGTAATTACCACATTAGCGATTTTGGTGCCAGCACATCCTGTAAATTCCAAAAATTCTTCAAGCTTATCAATGGTAAATGCCAAAAAGTGTAGGGGATAAGGGACGACATTTCTTAACACTTATATTTCATTTAATTTCTTTAGAAAAACTTTCATTGGTCTTCATAAACCCTCAACTCAAGTGGAGCTATTGCCATCGCTTATCTCATGGCACCATGTTGAAAGCTTTCTTAAAGTCCACAAAACAATATAATAGATCGGACATACTATTGCGACATTCCTCAGCAATGATCCTAGGAGTGACAAGATGGTTGATATTTAAGTGATGTCTTCTAAAACTAACTTTTCCTTTAGCCCTTTTGTAGTGGTATTCAATCCATACACTAATTTTTTACCGAGAATGAGCCCATAAAATTTGGCTAAGATGTGCATATATATATATATAATTATAATGTTAAATTAATATAGTATAAAATTTACTATAAAATAAAATATTTTATTTTGAAATGAATTATGGTTTTTGTGCAATTGTTATTGATAAGGCATGGTAATAGCCCATGGTATTGTAACTAAACATATTTACATGTTAATAATATCCATGGTAATGTGGGGGCAAATATATATGCTTAGGAATCTATAAGTATAAATTTTTAATTTAATAAATGTCATTAAATTAAATTAAAATAAAATATTTACAAAATATTTTGATTTTCAAACTAGTTATGGGTTTTCAGCATGTGATAATGATAAACCATGGTATTGAACAAAGCCTAAATTATTATAATGATTGGTGAATAGAAAATTTTCTTATATTTTTTTATATAATTTTTATGTCTAAAAATTCAATTTAAAAACATATAAAAATAGTAATCAATTAGAAAAAATCAATTTATATTCTCAAGAATTAAAATTTACTTTTACTTTTCAAAATATCTAGATTGATATATTTTTTCTATCAAAACTTTAATAATCTTCATAGAATCTCTTTACAAATTTTAAAACTAATTGAAATTAAGAACTTTTTCACAAAAATTGAAAGCAATATAACCTACCTTCAACATGTATAAAAACCGAACGACTCATCTGAGGATGGAAAATATCATAATCAATTGCATACCTAGTATTTTTAGCTTCAACATATGGGATAAACTAATAAAAGCATCATTTCACGAGGAAACATATGCATAATCATACATAATCATAAAATAAAGTTGACCCACTAAATAATGCAAGGGAAATACAAATATTAATAACATAAAAGGCACTTACTTTGACAAGATTTCAATAGTATGAATATGGATACATATGCAACTCAATCCCCTCATTGTTGCAAAATTATCCGAATGTAAGTGAGTCCCAATACATTAGCAAAGGATTCATATGTGTTCAAAGACATGAAATTACGATATGGAAGGGATACCTTTCCCTCTGGTTCTGTAAATTGAAGGTCTCCTATCCCTTTCATTAACTTACTACATTGCTCTCTCTTAAGGTCAAACACAAAAATGAGAGTGGAAGGAAAAATACAAGCAATTGAAACATATGTAGCTCTAAAAATAACTAGATCGTGATTATAGGAATTATTCCAATTTATCATCTACTTATCTCTCCCTTATTCTACGCATGGTTTTTTAAGAGAGGAATATTGGGGATAGTATGAGATTAAATATTGCGAAGGATATTCATGAGAAATGACAACCAAGACTTGCTTTAGAGTATAAATCCTAAGTTTTCGCGTGTAATTGACTACAAACGTTGGTCATTTCATACAACTTGAGAATATAACATTCAATCTCTAAACTATTCCACCTTCATGCTGAGGGATATGATTCCACAAGCGTGAGTGACTAGGCCCACTATATTTCTCACATTTAATCAAATCTCAAGTTTTGTTTACTCACAAAAATATGAAATAATCAAATTAATCTCAAATTCAAACTTCGTTTTCACCTTTAGCTCGCAAAATTCAAGGAAATGGATCCCTCTCTTTACAATGTGGTTACTTAAGCTATTCCATTTCCCTTAAGGGCTGCAGTGATGCTAGTCAAGAAATATCAATGTTTGAAGCACCAAAAAATCTTAACCAATGATAGTTTCATAATAGATACCAATGCATCCATACTTCAAACATCTTCTAATCGTAAAAAATAACAACTATTAATGCACGTAGACTAAAAAAATCTCCATTTAATAAAAATTTGCTTCCATCCCAGAATTCAAAATATCTAAAAGGATGACAGAAATGAGGAACAAACCCCATATAAATCAAAAGGGAAGGGAAATTATGTATGAACTCATAATAGCACATACCCACCCAAAGAAGATCATATAACTACATTTTTCTCTCTAAGTATTAATGATGGGTATAATAAAATATAAATAAAAGGGTGTAGCCTCTCTATCTATCCCACCCTCTCATCGAATCATTTTCCCCAATAATCTTGTCCTTGTATACCTATAGTGGGTGATGTATTTCGTTATTGATATTGAAATCTATTAAGTAGATGGGCTCTCATACCTTTTGTCATATACACACATACATTATAAAATAGGAATCAAAAACTAGGGAATTTGCATTCCCTTCCTCCTTACTTTATTGATGTTATTAGTGTTCAACACCATATATTTGTGTATATATAGATAATTTACATTGGAAATAAAAAATAAAATGCGAGTATGCTTCTTATAGCATCTTCAAGCTCTCATTTCACTTCTTCATGATTGTAGCATGTCCAACAGAACTTTACCTACTTTACAAATTCATTTCGGAATACAATCACCTTCATATATTATATATACACTAGCTATACCTAGAAGTCTCCTTATAGCTCCATATAAATGGACATCCAACACATGACATGCTTGGTTGGGATTATGAACATAATCTTTCAACAAATATAAATGGAATAGATTATGTAATTTCATGGAAGTAAATAATGAAAACATGTAAATAATTGGCCATATCGTATTCAATATTTCAAATGGACCAAAAAATGTGGTTGACATAATAATATAGCTACTATATTCAATGAGATTTTATTTCAATTCCCTCTCACGAATACATTAATTTTTACCTTATATTTTCTACATATGGCATTATCTCCATGACTCTTTTCTCTATCCTAAGATTCTTTTAAATTATACATAATTGTTACCATGTACTTTTCCATCTCTTTGAGCAACCTTGACCCAAGTACTACTATGTCTACCTAGTTATCCTAACTCAATAGATTATTGCATTTCTTTCAAATATAAAACTTAAAATGGATTCATCACCAATGAAGCTTAGTACCCATTATTATAAAAAAGGTTCAACCAATTACACAATATCTTACCACTTGGATGGCTTATCCATGACATTCAATACCAATTTTCCTTCAAACGCTTGGTTAAATATCTCTATTTTCCCATCTTCTTATAAATGACATATTGTGCTAATATTTAGGTTTGTACCAAATCCTCAAATAATTCTCTCCAAAAATTGAAGAAAACAATTTTCATTCAATTTCTTTCTTTCCAAGTTTCACACACGATGAATCTAGGGATTAATTTTCCATGGTCTATTTAATATTAGGTTGAGTATGGGTTTTGTCTCCATTCCTCTTTTTGTTAGCATACTTCCTATGTCTCGATTTAATTGTAGCAATATGATGCCCATTTCATCCCATATATTATATGCAAATTCATAGGTGTTTAATAGGTTCTCAAACCTTTCTATGTTGTCTAGGTAGATATGACATATAGATGGCACTCAAAATTATTTTTTTTAATTTTATCCCAAGTTAATAATTTTCCCAACATAAGCAACCATATGAGGATAGTAACTTTTGGCGATAATAATAATTTCCATATCTTTACCCATTTACTTCAGGAATCCTACGTCATTATTCCCAAGAAGATATTGTAAGCCTCCTTATGAATGAAAGTCCATGAGGGACTATGAACAGATCTTAAAGTGTGTGGGCTTGTCTAAATTTTAATCTTATTGGTTCCCAACTCCTTTTTTATTGCTTTGTAAGAACCTAGATCAATATTCAAAAGAAATTTGGAGCAATTTTCCAATTTCTACCATTATCTCTGATCCTAAGGTTGAATCCAATATTTAGCTATTGTTGTATCTATGAGATCATAATGCTCAGCTATCATCTCAAAGCATCTAAGATAATTGTTTTGGGGGTTTTCTTTTAATTTGGAGGACCAATGAATGAAACAGATGTAACACTGTAATTCCTAACCTTTTGAATAATATTAATATCGAAGCAGAGGGCTGCTATAAAATTTCACACAGTGATATAGCTTGTATGGTGGTGAGCAGAAATAAAGAAATAATAGTATTATCACAGTTTTCAAAATAAAAATTAAATAATCATAATTATGAAAACCTTGAAACAATGTTCAGAAGGTTTAAAAGAGTATGCTTAAGCTTACAAAAGATGCTGATGATTTATTGATTCAGAGGGAATTAATTAAATAGACAGTCCATTAATTCATTCTCTTTATAGATTATCACTTCAGAAGCTTATAGGGATAGATTGAAACATAATTATTCCTACTTGGTTATCTCTATAAGACGTAAGAATTTGAAGAAAAACATAATGAGTAATACTGAAAAAACTTACAGGAAACACAAACGGTGTAAAACAGAATTCAGAATCCTTTTCTTTGTATTAAGGTTCCAGAAAAGTCAAGTACATCAAATGTTTAGAAATGCTTCATCAAGGGTGAAACCCATAATAACTCGTGAAGAGATTTATTTATGCAACTGTAGAACTAAGAAAATATCCTAAATTGTTTTTACAAAAATAGATTATCAAAATAAAGACTGCTAGTTGATCTAGCACTATTTTGATGTTGTGTCGTTGGAGACTATTACATGAAAAAACTCAAAATTGTTGAAGTTCTTAACTGTTCCTCCAAAACCTGAATGCTATTTGATTTTCATGTTGGATGTCATATTTACTTATGACCTTTCATCTGATATACTTTCATCTGTTTGTCTCTGACTTGTATTTCTTTACCTACCTCCTCTGTTTAGTCATTTTCTATGTAAATTGTTTGTTTTAACATTTACTTTGTAAATGTTTACTTCCACTTTGTGATAGTTGTATTTTTCTTCTGAATAAAGGCTTTTCAATTCATTTCCTTGTGAATCTTGGAGTAAACAAGTTTTGTGACTAGTATCAAAACTGTTTATCTAGTTTCCTCGTCTTCTAATCACCTACAAAATACAACAGCTGTTAAGAAAAAAAAAATGACAAGGAGGTGATAAATCACTTTACTTGAGCTGAGAGGTCTCTAGACGGAGTCCTAGCAGGGTTTGGATGGTAATTAGAGGTCAAATTTGGTTTCAGAGGTTCAGGGTGGCGCAGGAAAGCTTAGGAAGGTTTTACTGTGCAAACGGGCGAAAAGAGCGAAAAGAGTGAAAACGAGGGTCTTTAGCATTTTAACAGGTAACATTTAAAATTTCACACAAAAATCGATAAGTGAATACTTGAGGGTTTCAGCCTACGTGGGGAGGTGGTTTCAGAGGCCATCGTACCGCTTTTGAGTGAAGGGCCATATTTTTTGGAGAACAAGCGAGTTAACGTAAAATTGCCATGTAACCGCAAGGGGCTCGAACAAAACCATGAATCTCACGTGCTCTCGGGCCGATAAAGGTCAAGATCAGGAGTGCACGATATGGATGCATGCCGTTAGATCAGGGGTTGAAAGATCTAACGACTATCATGTGGTGAAGTTGCATGGAGGTGAATGAGGCGGAGATAGGGGGCCCGGGGGTTAATTACAAGTGTTTTGTAATTAATTTGATGAATAAAGTGGGTTAAAAAGGTTTATGGAGTGTGACAAGCATTTAATATGGCGTAGGTTTATTAACCGCACTAAGGGTGGTGGGTTAAAAGGATTTATATCGGGAAAATGGTGAATTGTAGTGTTAATTAAAATAAAGCGGGGCGAGAAAAAACTTAGGCTAAAGGGTATTTATGGGTTTCTTAGGCGTTTTGTCGGGAAAAACATGAATGGCGGAGTTTAATTAAATAAAGTGGAAGGGGGGGTAAAAGTTAGGATAAGGGCTTTTATGGGTTTTTAGGGAAATTACAAGGGGAAAGTGATTTTTTTAAATGGGGAAAGGGTTTCACACTAGGAAAAAGGGGTTTTGGGTAGGGGAATGAATTTGGAGGGTAAATTGATAGGAAAATGTCTGAAACCAAGGGGCAAGGGTGAAAATGAAGGGAAAGGGTATTTTCTTAGGAAATGATGGAATAATGAGGAAATTAGTAAGTATATAGTGGGGGATGAAATGAAATGAGCGGAAGTTAACCAAATAAACTTGTGAACATCTTTTCACTTTCATAACAGCTCCTGCACACTGAAACATTGGATTAAGCATGATAAATATGCTTATGCTTCAATCAACTTTGTACTTCTGCAACCTTTCTTCTAACTACCCTTTAATTATCCTAACATTTTTTCTTCACTTAATTGGGTGCATTTAGGCTAGCAAGCCCTTTTTTTCCTTTTTATTTTGAAAAGAAAAGTATCTAATTCTGACCTTATAACATCCAAGGGCTCAGATTAAACTGATGAGCTCCTTATTATTCTCTACCTAACTACCGATCTGCCAAGATTAAATAGTTTGGATAGATCTTTATTCTCTAACTATCAACATGAAATTTAAAGTATGAACTAGTCAAGATTAAACCATTTGACTATCATTGGTTGTGGCATTTATGACAAGCTACACATAACCATTATTTTTCATAATAAAGTAAAAAGTAGTGGCACTTGGAGTTGCACACTTTCATGATCTGTTTTTTGCTTTTTACTTTTCTCTCTAACTTAATATTTTATTTTTGCCTTCAATTTTTAGGGCATCTATTCTAACATTTTATTTGATATGGACATATTTATCAAAATATTTCCTAACATTTTTATTTGGTATTCTTTTTTTCCATATCCTAGCTTAACATTTTTTTTTGAAAAATATTATCATTTTTTGGACTAATTTATTCTAACTTATCAAAACCAAAAAATTCTACAACATTGACTCCATCTGGGGACTTCCTTCTCCTGTAGAATGTAGAGAACCTACCAATCCATGTGCCTTCTCCTTGGGCTCTAGAGTCATTTGCTCTAAAAAATCACGCTGGTAGCTTGAAAAGTAAAAGAAACCGGAGTTTTTACAATGGTAGTAATTAAATCTACTTCAACTTCTCAATACTGAATGTAATTTTTGAGAAACCTTCCATTTATGGGATAAGTGCAATATAGCCCCTCAATATTTTGTAGAAAAGAAGTGTTGTTTACCTTCACTTCAGCAATTGCTAAAAGTCCAAACCACAGGTTGTCAAACTTGCCATGTTTTCCCTTTTCTTCTCTCTTGGAATCCCATCTTAGAACTAGATCACCTTCCTTGAAGTCCTTATCCATGGCTCTTCTGTCAAACAGGCTCTTCATATTATTTTGATACTTTTTCAATTTGTATTGAACTTCATCTTTGTTTTCATTTAGTTCAATAATCTGATTTATTCTCCTTGAAAAATCATCAGGTTCATTTGTTGAATCCTGTAGGAATTTTAAAACAGGGAAGGCCAAATTGGTAGGGAAGATTGAATCTTTCCCATAAACTAACTGGAAAGGAGATTTACCAGTAGATCTCTTTGGAGTAATTTTGTTTGCCCATACTGCATAAATTAAATGAGAGTCCCAGCTCTTTTTATGATATTCTAGAGTCTTTTTTATTACCTTTACCAAACTTTTATTGGAGGATTCTACAAGGCCATTACCTTGTGGGTAATATGGAGTTGAATGGTGTAACATAATCTGATATTTCTGGAAAAACTCAATCATTTTAACACTAGAAAAAGTTGTTGCATTATTAGTGACAATTTGAGTTGGGCAACGAAATGTAGATAAGATGTTCTCTTCAACAAATTTGATTACTAATGAATCAGTAGCATTTCTCACTAGAATTGCTTCCAACCATTTAGTGAAGTAGTATGTTACAGTGAGGATCCATCTATGCTGATTACTTGAAGTGGGATGAATCTCTCCAACAAAATATAATCCCCATTGGAGAAAAGGTTATGAGACTATTGATGGAACCAGTGGAAGAGTTGTTAATTTTTGGTTACCAATAAACCTTTGACAAGGAACACAACCTCTGACCTTTTCTCCTACTCGTAAGAACAATGTTGGCCAATAAAATCCTCCCTTTAATATCTTATATGTTGTTGCTCTCCAATAATAATGTCCTCCACAAAATCATGTATGAAACTGGTCAAAGATTCCTTCAGTTTCTGATTCTGTTAAACATAACAACAAAATATTTAGTGGGTCTCTCCAATACAAATTTGCATTTATGGTACAGTACTTCACTGCTTTCAGTTTGAGATTTTTACACTTCCTTTTGGAGAATTATGGTGGACATTCAAAATGGATTAAGAAATTTACAATGTCTTGGTACCAATCTGACAACAGAAATTTGTCATCAATGTATAAAGGGCGGATCTAATCTGAAGGTAAAGGTTCTTATGGATTCTCCCCTTCAGGATGAAGGGAAGGTTCTTGTGGATTCTCCCCTTCTGATGTTTGAGAAGGCTCTTGTGGATTCTTCCCTTCTGAAGTTTGAGAAGTTCCTTATGGATTTTTTCCTTGTATATCTAAAACAAAATTGATTCCGAGCACTTTACAGTTGGATTCAACTAGAGCTTAGCTAATTCTTGGCCTTTTAATAACTTCATAGTTTTGATAGTTAGATAAAACTCCATTATTTTAGTGATCCATCTACCTCTCTTTCCATCAGTGTCTAGTTGAGATAAAATTATTTTCACAACACTGTTAGGAACATAAGCAGTAATATGAGAATGTAGGACATACATCCTGAACGATTTCAGGTCTTGAATAAGGGCATAGGCTTGCTTCCCAATTATGTCATACTTAAGCTCGACATCTATCATAACCTTATTGAAAAAGGCTATGGGTTGGTCATGGGAATCTTCATTCTTTTGTAATAGAACAATAGTAAGGGTTCTTTCTAAGGCAAAGTAAAAGATACTGAATGGTTTAGTGTAATTAGGGCTGGCCAAGGCGGGAGCTTCAGAGATAGCTTTCTTGATATGATCAAATGCAAGCCTGAAAGAGATAGACTATTTAACTTCATGATCTTTTCGGAGCATGTCATTTATATCTTTTACAATCTCAACATAATTTGGGATGAATCTCCTTAAAAAATTAATCTTGTCTAGAAAAGCTTGAATCTCCTTCTTGTTTCTGGGTAAGTTCAATGTTTTAATGGCAGACACACGCTTGGGATCAATCACTACTTCTTTTTCTAAAATTATATGGCCTAGCAGTTTTCCTTCTTTGATAGCAAGCAGAGACTTTTTAGGATTCAATGATATTCCAAATTTTCTACACATGTCAAAAACCTTCATCGAGTGCTTTAGATGTTTCTGATCAGATTTAGAAAAAATAGTTATGTCATCAAGATAAATGACGACAAGTTTATTTACCTGACCCACAAAGGCTACATCATAGCTCTCTGAAATCTTGCTCCAACACTGGTTAAGCTGAATGGAATTCTAGCATACATGAATGTACCCCAGGTTGTAGTAAAGGTTGGTCTGCTGAATCAACATTTACCTGATTATAGCCTGAAAAACCATCAAGCATACAAAGTCTTTGTGCTCTTGAAACCATTTGAAGTAACTGATCCATTTTGGGCAAAGGATAGTTATCTTTTAGTGACATCTGCTTTGTTCAAATTTCTAAAGTCCACTCAAAGTCTAATTTCTCCATTCTTCTTTCTAACAGGAACTCAATTTGCAACCCAATTAGAATATCTAAGAGGGAGAATAATCTGGGCATCTAGCATTTTCTTAATTTCCTTTTCTACAATTGGTAGAGGAGCTAGATTGATCCTCCTAAGTTTCTGCTGATAAGGAACTACTTCTGGCTTTAAAGGAATCTTATGCTGTATTAATGAAGTATCATAGGTTTTTAGATCAGCATAGATCCATGCAAAAGCATCCTTATAATTTTGAAGTAACTTAAGATATTGAGCTTTGATCTCACAATCTAGAGATGCACAGATTTTCATGTTTTTAATATCATCATTTGTTCTAATATTAATTTCTTCTATGTCATCTTGTGAAGAAATAGACTGAGGGTTTCAGAGGACATCATTTTGATCAAACAATTTTTCTAAAGGAATGAGGCCTTTGGGAATGGAAATGTTAGACAATTGAATAATGTCATGATCAACAATTTTTGAATTGAAATTTGAAGTATCATTTCCATTTGCATTTTCATTTATTTCTGTTCTATCTTCATCAATTTGTAGAACTGAAAATTCATCTATAACGTGCAGAAAAGATTTCAAATGTTCATCATCTTCAAATATCTTCCAGTGTTTTAGATTGTATCGGATGGATGGTCTATGCTTGATTTGTATTTGATAGAGTACATTCGTCTGATGAGGAATTTTAAATGAACTAACAGAAATAGCTAAGGCATCTGCAGGAATATTCTGATTTCTTGGAATATAAGTCAAATTAAAAGCATCAAAGAAGTCTTTGACTGAATCCTAAACTTCATTTCGATAAGACCTAAGTCTAGGATGCTTAGTTTGGCAAATATTTCTCACTTGTTGGACAATAAGTTTTGAATTAGTAAAAACACTTAAGTTTTGAACCTTTAATCTTTTGGTTAATTGTAGTCCCAAAAGGAAAGCTTCATATTCAACCACATTATTTTTAACTTCGAAGTCAAGTTCACATGATTGGGTGATATTTTCTTTTTCTGGTGAAATTAAAGCTACCGCAACTCCTCCATATTTTCTACAAGAACCATCAAAAAATACTTTCGATACATCAATTTTATTTGGTACAGGACTTTCAATTACATCTTGTATTTTAACTTCAGTTTCATGTATTTAGTTTGAAGAGAGTTGAAAGAAACCAAAATCCTGATCAATTGCATAAATGGATGGTTCCTTGGCTGGTTTGTTTTGCAAATAGTGTGCACAAATCTTACCTCTCTATATAACCTTAGTTGTTCTCCCCCATAAACTGGAATAGTGGCATAAGACATATCCATTTGAAGTGTTCCCCCTAATTTGGCACATGAAGACCTAAAAAGGAGCATTCCAAGTTTGGGAGCGATATCTATGACAACTATATGAAGCACTACACTTTTCACTGGAATTTGGGCAAGGGTGACTACTAAATCCTTAATCAATCCAAAGCAGGGCACCCTTTTAGAATCAAAGGTGTACAAGTCATGATAAGATCTCATTATGTCAAGTTTCAAATGGTCCATGATAGCTTTTGGCATGAGGTTATGTGATGCTCCATAATCAAGCATACAATTATATAACATGGAAGCATTTTTCTTAAGAGTTACATAGAAAGGCGACACTATTTAATCTATCATACCTGAGCTAGGACCAAAGACAACTGCTAGTTTTTCATCTTGCAGACTAATGATATCATTTTTAGCATCAACTGAGGTGTTTTGTATCCATTTGGAGACTTGATTTTTATACCGAGGGTTTTTGGAAAGTTCTTAAAGTTGTATTGGGATTTTAACTCTTTCTAACTCTTTTTCAACATTAAATTTAGTCAAAGAAGTTTCATCATTTTGAGCAGTATCATTTGACTAACTTAATGGTCGAATAACAACTGTTTGAGTTTTAGCAGCTCTCGCACGAGGTTCAATTATTGGATCCCCCTTAGAAGTTCTTCCAGCGCTAGGTCTAGGCCTAAAATCATATCTCTTGTTCAACTCCACAATTAAAAATTTAGAGAAGGCATGGTATTTAGAAACCTGTGAGGATTCTTGATCTTCTTGAACCTAATTTTGTTGTGAGAGAGGAATAATAATTGTTTGATTAGAAGAATTATCCATGTTATTGATATCTTCAGTAATAGTAATAGTAATAGTATTTACATCAAGTTGCTGGTCATCTATTAGTAAAGGAGTGGGAACCTACTGATCATTACTAGGTCTCTGAAGAATTTGTAATTGTGGATTCCTTTTATACTGAACTTGATTTTGATTTTGGGGTCTAGTAAGTGTTTGTTGAACTTTCCTAGGTTGAGTCTCAACTTGGAAATTCTATTAGATAGATTTCTAAGAAGAGAAGTTATTTCATCTATTTTAGAATCTTTTTTTAGTCTTGGAAGAACTAGAGGAACTGGAGGCCTCTTGAATATATTTAAGCTTTCTTTGGGCCTTTTCCTCTTTAGATTTCAAGGAAGTTGAAGCAGCCCTATTTTCTTCCACCTCTATAGATTTTTCTTGCATATCTTCAAGAGTTCTTGAAGTTCTCTCCCTTAGCATTACAAAAAAGTCATCGTCAAAGGCTTTAGAAAACCTAGACTTAGTTGCTGCTACAAGGGGTTTACAACCAGGGGGCATCTTATGATAAAGTTTATTGAACCTTTTGATAAAATCTGACATAGGTTCACCAAAGTTTCTTTTAAGTTCTTCAAATTCAGTCACAAGGTAAAGAGGATCTTTCTTTACACCCTAATGATTTTTAAATATGTTCGTAAGCTCTTCCCAATTTCTAATGGCATTTACAAGTAACTGCCTAAACCAGATTCTTACATTTCCTTCAAGTGATTGTACAAAGAATATCATGTAATCATTTTCTTGTTCGATATTCATGTTGTCTGCAAAGTGAAGAAAAGCTTGAAGATGGTCCTCAGCTGAGGGACCAATTTCTCCATTATACCTAGGAAGGTATTTCAAGTACCCAGGTGGGAATGCATCAAGGTTAGCAGGTAAGACTAAAGTTGCATATCTAGCCTGTACAATAGGTTGGAATGCCATAGTAGAAGATGGTGTATGAGGTGTTTGTGTTGATGAAGAAGAGGAAGATGAAGAAGATGTAGAAGAAGGTGATTGAGTGGGTGTGTGACTATGTGGAGGTGAAGAAGGAGGGGATCTCTTGAATAACTTTAAAGGAGTCTTAAGAACTAACTTTTGGACTTGTAAATGAATACCTTGTTTTGGGGAATGAATACCCTCTTTTGTTATGAAGAGTGGATTTGAATATACAGAGAAGGTATCATCAGGTTGTTTAGAAGTAAAAGCTTCAGGTTGTTCAGAAGTGGAAGGAAATGAATAAGTGGTAGGGGATATGAAATTTGTGGGTTTGTATTCAGGTTAATGAACACCCAAGTCAAACTCAGTTTTAGGTGATCCTGGGGGATCTTGATGCATTTCAAAAGAATGAATGAAGAAGGTTGAATCTAAATCAACTCCCCTATCTAATAGTTCAGAAACCACAGGAGGTATTTGTGTCAAATCAGGGTCAGATGGAATATTACCAAAAGGATCAAACAATACTAAATCTTCAGAAAGCAAGGCTCAAGAGGAAGAAGAAGATGGTTGATGTCTCCTTTTAGAACTGGATTTTCTCATAATTTTTTTAGGATCTGGTAGGGGATTAACTAATTCAGATTTTGAATGAGATTTGGTGTGCTTAAAATGTCCCAGTTTGGGCTAGTTGAGTTGATAGGTGAAGGATTTTAACCTCTCTAGACCTTTAATCACCTTAAAGGAATAGAATGAACATCATTGCCCCAAGAAAAGTTAATGAAATTTGAATCCCCAGCAACAGGGCTAGATTGATGTTGTATCTTTGAGATGCTAATGGTCAACTATCATGCCAGAGTATCTAAGATAATTGTTTCGGGGGTTTTGTTTTAATTTGGAGGAAAAACGAATGAAACAGATGTAACACTGTAATATAGGGCTGCTATAAAATTTCACACAGTGATATAGCTTGTATGGTGGTGAGTAGAAACAATGAAATAATATTATTATCACAATTTTCAAACTGAAAATTAAATAATCATAAGTATGAAAACCTTTAAACAATGTTCAGAAGGTTTAAGAGAATATGCTTAAGCTTACAAAAGATGTTGATGATTTATTGATTTAGAGGGAATTAATTAAACAGACAGTCCATTAATTCATTCTCTTTACAGATTATAAATTTAGAAGCTTATAGGAATGGATTGAAACACAATTATTCCTACCTGGTTATCTCGGTAATACATAAGAATATGAAGAAAAACATAATGACTAATACTTTAAAAACTTACAAGAAACACAAATTGTGTAAAACAGAATTCAAAATCCTTTGCTTTGTATTAAGGTTCCGGAAAAGTCAAGTACATCAAATGTTTAGAAATGCTTCATGAAGGTGCAACCCATAATAACTCATGAAGAGAGTTATTTATACAACAGTAGAACTAAGAAAATATCCTAAACTGTTTTTACAAAAATAGATTATCAAAATAAAGACTGCTAGTTGATATGGCACTATTTTGATGCTGTGTTGTTGGTGACTATTGCTTGAAAAAATTTAAAATTGTTGAAGCTGCTAATTGTTCCTCCGAAAGTTGAATGTTGTTTGATTTTCACACTAGATGTCATATTTACTTATTACCTTTCATCTAGTACACTTTCATCTGTTTGTCTTTGACTTGTATTTCTTTATTTGCCTCCTCTGTTTAGTCATTTTCTGTGTAAATTGTCTGTTTTAACATTTATTATGTAAATGTTTCCTTATGCTCTATGATAATTGTCTTGTTATTATGAATAAATGCTTTTGAATTTATTTCCTTGTGAATCTTAGAGTAAACAAGTTTTGTGACTAGTATCAAAACTGTTTATCCAGTCTCCTGGTCTTCTAATCACCTGCAAAATAAAATAGTTGTTAAGAAAAACACAGGCTGACAGAGAGGTGATAAATGGATTTATTTGAGCTAAGAGGTCTGTGGACAGAGTTGTGGAAGTGTTTGGAAGGTAATTGGAGGTCAAATTGGGTTTCAGAGGTTCAGGGTGGCATAGGAAAGCTTAGGTAGGTTTTACCATGCAAAAGGGCGAAAAGAGAAAAAAGAGTGAAAACGAGGGTCTTCAGCGTTTTAACGGGTAACGTTTAAAATTTGGTGTCTTAATCGATAAGTGAATAGTCGATGGTTTTGGCCTACGTGGGAAGGTGGTTTCGGAGGTGATCGCATTGCTTTTGAGTGAACTGAGGTATTTTTTGGAGAGCACACAAGTTAACATAAAGCTGCCACGTAACCACAAGGGGCCCAAGCAAAACCAAAAATCTCACGTGCTCTTGGGCCGGTAAAGGTCGGAGATTAGGAGCGCGCGATATGGATGTGCATCATTAGATATGGGGGTGAAATATCTAACGCGCGGTGAAGTTGCATGGAGGTGAATGAGGCGGAGATTAGCGGGGCCTGGGGGTTAATTAAAGTGATTTCTAATTAATTTAATGAATAAAGCAGGTTAAAATGGTTTATGGAGTGGGACTAGGGTTTAATATGTTGGAGGTTTATTAACCGCACCTAGGGTGGTGGGTTAAAAGGATTTATATCGGGAAAATGGTGAATTGCGGAGTTAATTAAAATAAAGCGGGGGGAGACAAAACTTAGGCTAAAGGGTCTTTATGGGTTTTTTAGGTGTTTTGTCGAGAAAAACATGAATGGCAGAGTTTAATTAAATAAAGCGAAAGGGGGAATAAAAGTTAGGATAAGGGGTTTTATGGGTTTTTAGTGAAATTACAAGGGGAAAGTGATTTTTTTAAATGGGGAAAGGGTTTCACACTAGGAAAAAGGGGTTTTTGGGTAGGGGAATGACTTTGGAGGGTAAATTGCTAGGAAAATGTGTGAAACCAAGGGGCAAGGGTGAAAATGAAGGGAAAGGGTATTTTCTTAGGAAATGATGGGATAATGAGGAAATTAGTAAGTATATAGTGGGGGATGAAATGAAATGAGGGGAAGTTAACCAAATCAACTTGTGAACATCTTTTCACTTTCATAATTGCTCCTGCACACTGAAACATTGAATTAAGCATGATAAATTTGCTTATGCTTCAATCAACTTTGTGCTTCTGCAACCTTTATTCTACCTACCCTTTAGTTATCCTAACATTTTTTCTTCACTTAATTGGGTGCATTTAGGCTAGCAAACCCTTTTCTTTCCTTTTACTTTTGAAAAGAAAACTATCTAATTCTAACCTTATAACATCCAAGGACTGAGATTAAACTGATGATCTCCTTATTATTCTCTACCTAACCACTGATCTGCCAAGATTAAATAGTTTGGCTAGATCTTTATTCTCTAACTATAAACATGAAATTTAAAGATTGAACTAGTCAAGATTAAACTATTTGACTACCATGGGTTGTAGCATTCATGACAAGCTACACACAACCATTATTTTGCACAATAAAGTAAAAAGTAGTGGCACTTGGACTTGCACATTTTCATGATCTGTTTTTTGCTTTTTGCTTTTCTCTTTAACCTAACATTTTATTTTTTCCTTCATTTTTTAGGTCATCTATTTTAAAATTTTCTTTGATATGGACATATTTATCAAAATATTTCCTAACATTTTTATTCAGTATTCTTTTTGTCCATATGCTAGCTTAACATTTCTTTTTAAAAATATTTTCATTTTTTGGACTAATTTATTCTAACTTATCAAAACCAAAAAATTCTACAACAGCTACTACAACTTTCCCTTGTGAAATTAGTTTCTCTTTAATCCTATGTCTTTGATGTTCCCTATCTTGTTTGAGCCATTATTTCTATGAGTCTTCCCAGAAGGGTATTTTTCATCCTTCTATAATCTCCTAAAGATTAGGATTTTGAATAAGGCACCTATTCGACATACAACATTTCAAAGGTGTTAGCTTGTTATGTTTATTTTCATTATTATTAGTTGAGTTTCATCTTTATTCAGACCATATTTTATTTTCTGTAATCATATCCATAATGATTTTGTATTCTTTAGCCATCTCCACCATGCTTACCATCATAGAGCTTGGTTGATAATTTCAAGATCTCTAAATCCCTAATATTCTATCGAAACCTTGATCAAAATGGCCTCATGAGATGGAACATTAGTGCCATAAATCTTTTAGAATATGATCAATGTCCAATGGATAGGAATCAACAAACTCTAGTTGCAAGTTACTCTTAGAAAACCAGAATAATATAGCACCACATGTTGCCATCATGTATAACAATAATTCTATTAGTAAAGAAAATAGGAGCAAAACCTATCTTGAATTCAAATCACATCGAATTTGAACCTTGAACATGGACATGGGGTCATATACTTGGATGCCCTGTCTTCAAATGATCCTTAGTGTATGAACAAGAAAAATACAATGCTATCAACAGTCACATATGGTTGATCCAACTGATATCAAACTAAACGTAAGGATAAAATCTATAATAAAAACAACACTTCAAAGCTTATGTAACTCCCCCTAAGCTAATGTGTCTCCTTTCTAACATGCAAAATTGCTTCCATACAATTTATTTGATATGGTTACACCTTCAATGGCATTCATGGAACTTACATGCATGTCCATCTATTCCCCCTAAGACCATGCAGGCCTCAGTTTTTTGTGGGCATCTCTTTATTCTCCTTTATCCTTTAAAATTTGGTAGACTAATATTTGACATGGTCATCACTCTCTTTCTTCTTGCATTGTTGTCATTGCATGACTTTCTCTCTTTCACTGGCTCACTTATAACACATTGGAAACTTGTAATATTTAGCCTTATGTTCAATACTATCACACACATAAAATCTTATGTCACCAAGGAAAAAATTAATATTTCCATATTTGTTGATCCGTTTTCTATTCTATGCATATAACCTACAATCAATATGATTTTCCAAAAAATCATTGCATGAGAAATAATAACTGCAAAAAGGAGTATTATACACGACTATTGATGATCTTTATGATGAAATAATTATTTCTTGCATTCTTGATGGAGGATATTTCTCCTTTGGCTACTCCTTTTGTTTAGATGACTTGGTCTCTTTACTTCTTCAATTTGTTACTATATGTACATAATTTGGACAGATGAAACACTTGATATTTCTCGTTATGGGAGAAATATAGATTATTTATGAATATTCCTTTCTTGGCTCATTATTTTTCTCCTTTATTAGCTATTGATATTTCTAATGACTCTCCTATTTCACACTGCCACTAGCTACTTCAATACCTTTTGTTTTCCTTGTGATTTCCTGAGTGTTAGATATGGTCCTTCCTAATTATTCTTTGCATTGTATGCTTCAGCCTTTAATCATTGAAAATGGTCTTCCTTTTCCTTATACATCTCCTTCATTCCTTCATTCTTCTAGCTAATTTTTTAAATATAAAATTTATCCCTTAAAATTTTTCTTTCTTCAAGAATTTGAAGTTGTTTCATCAAATATCTATTTTCTAGTCTGAGCCCTTGTATTATAGACAACCTTGTGATAAGATAATTTTTACCTTCAACTCGCCTCTCCTATTCTCCACCATAACTATAGATTTATTCTCCAAAAGGATTACTCCCACTTCTATCCAAAATATCAATCTCAATTGATCGATTATAATCCTCTAACTCGCCAATCTCAAGAGCATCATGATCATTACATGTGCAAGGGGAACCTAGTAATTCTTCACCATTCTTATCCAACAATAAGAGGGGTTGTTCTACATTTGAAATATTCATGATTAGTTTGCTACTCTTCTTATTTTGAGACATCTTCTTCTTTTTCTTGACTATGCTCCACTATCTACTCTCAATTGATTAAGCTTCACAAGAGAGAATTGGTTTTGATACCACTTGTTGGATATGTCTATCAGTACTAAGAGGGGATGTGAACAACTAGTGATGTAACTTACAAAATTTTCACCAAAAAATTAATCCTTTAAATCATTTTCAATCTGAAAAACATAAGGAGAGATCAAATCATCAAACATAAACACAAAACCATAAAAATATTCAATGAATCAGGCACTAATGATTTCTTGTGGAAACCCCGAAGGGAATAAAACCATGCATTACCGCTACATTAATTATTATTCTATTATTATTATATAAATAAACACTTTTACATCTTTCAGCTGGCCACCACCGAGTAGCATCCACTACCACTTTGAATAGTACTATTGGCCACCACTACCTAGGAAGTCTTTACTCAGATGATTTTGTAGGGCACTCCCTATGGAAGTTTTCACTCGTAATAACCCTCATGTAGATACCACTAGACTATCCATCCAGTACTATATGGAGATAACCATTCGAATATACCATTTTGTTGGCCACCACTAGTAAGGAGCCACCACCCCTATCTTGTTCAACCACCACTGAATGGAGGCCACATCCTCCTCAAAATCTCAAAGACATGCTTTTATTTATTTTAAAACTATACTCCAAGGAGAACTTTATAGGTCAACAATAACATGTTAGTCCTCTCAAAAACATGTACAATCTATCCAAAAGCCAATTATTGCATACAAACAATATTTTGATGAATGCACTGGAAACAATCATTCACTAAATGATCTCAATTCATTCGTTACTCCATCTCATTTATTTCAACACAAGACACTAGCTAAAAAACAATTATGCTACCTTTTGCAGCTTCTGCAAAATGCTTCAGATTTTTTGCATAATATCCCTCATAGATTTCACACTTTTCTCTTCTGCTACACACACTCAATGAATGATACAACCAACCAAAAGTCCTCAAATAAATATTCAATATATAATTTTCTAGAATGATTAAAACAAAAATTACAATCAAAGTAATGGAGAGTTAACCATGCCTATTCACATCATCTAGATTAGACCGGGATTTTGATATTTCTCCTCCATTACCTAATCCTCCATGATATTCACTATATGACAAATAATATCAACTTTAACCATCTTCTAGAAAAAATCCTCAAATGTTTGGACCAATTACCAAGTGCAAAGACAAAATTATATGCTCTTGGAATTAATCGACTACACACAGAATTCAAGAGAAATAACCTACAAAGTGTAATGTAGGTTCTCCATTTGAGAAGTTCATTATAATGCACCCTATAAAATTCATAGCAACCATTATAAAAAAAAATTGCTCATGTTAGCTATGTTACCCCTTCCATGCATTATTTCCACCATCTGCTCATGTTTAGGACTTCTAGAACTTGTCCATACACCTCTTGAGGCACCTCATGAACCTATAAAGCCTTTAAAGACCCATTTCAAGACTATAATAATAATGATAAAGCCTCTAAACCTATTCTACTCCCACTTCAAGCAATAATGCATCTTCATAAGACTCCACCTTACTACGTATCTCTTGTAACTCTTCTGCAAATAAAAAAGAGTGAGATACAATCCAGGCTAACATCCACATAGGGAAACAAATGCTAAGTGCTTGTTGAAATCAATGTGAACGCTATAATTCTAACATAATGAGGCTTAATTTTCTTTCCAACTCTATCCATACTTACATAGAAAAAGAGGAAATCACTAAATTATGGCAATTTGTTTCTTATATATTGTAAGAAAATAATTATACAATTTCCCATATAATCGTATACATCTACATACATGTAGATGCATTTTTGCCACGTTTGGCCTACAAATTAGGACTATATACATATGAATTGCCATGCAACAATTTGTGTATGTTTAGAAACATATTTCGAGCTATCTATCTATATCATGTTGCACCATTGGGGCTTTCCATATGTGGACGTGTGTTTAACACTGAAGATGAAACAAACAATCTAAAAGGATTAAGTCAAACATCCCAGGATAGCCAAAAAATACTATTCATAATTATTTGCATGCGTTCAACCCACAAAGTTCTCTCTCAGCTACTCTATGAATGAAGAATTTGTCTGTGATTTATATTACAATTAATTTCAATTCAATTCAATATCTAGGTCGATTTACCATCTCACATCTAAAACCTCATGTATGCTTTTGCTCCTCCCTATTAGGGTTGTACCTTACCACCTTTGTTAAAATAATAAGCCAAAGAGGTGCCCCATAAGAGCCATGATTAGTTATTTTGATAAATAAACCCCATACGCATTGTAAGTGGTTGACTTGCATTATCAAAAAGGGACCACAATCAGTTATACTGCGCCATAGCTAATAAATAAAGTTGTTAACCTGCATTATGCAAGGGACCATGAGTATTTAGTGTTTTGGGTCTCAAGAAACTACATAATGTCAAATATAATAAGGGAAGTCTTGTTGTGTTGTGTAATTGAGCTCTACTCTACTGGGGGTTTCCCCCTAGAAGAGGCAAGTGAACAATATTGTTATAGATCTTAGAAAAATATTTCCATTGTTAGCATCTCATTATATCATTTTCTATGGTATATCTAGCATATTTGACACTTTTGATCTTTTTTATAGGAAAAGAATACTGCAGCTGGTATCAAAGCACCTTCCTAGTTCAACTGCACCACCATTTTTATCAAAAGAAAAAATTATGCTAGAGATATTATTTAATCTCTTTTTTACTACAAAGATTTATCATTATGCACATAAATCTATGATTGGAGACACATACATGCATGATCTATAGGATTTGGTCACATTTATTAGACACCCTTGGAACCCCAGTTGGTATCCCTTCGACTATTAGTGCATTATACAACACCTATACGTGGAATGCACTTCCATTTACTTCTGGTATATCTAAAGGTCCCCAAGGTTACCTTGAAACTAACCTTAAATAAGCAGTCAACCATCTTCCTACTATAGTATACTAAGGACATCACTCGGTGAGATTACTCCCACGGACCTAGGGTAGTTGAGTGGTATGGATAAGTGCACGATCAATCCTCCTTAGTTAGTTCTCTAAAATATTTGGTTAAGTACTATTGGTGGACCCATCACATATATCTGTAGCACTTGACACTCCTTATTTCCATAGTTACATCACTTTCTCTTTATTAACTATCACATTTTATAGTATCTAGAAGTTGGGGTTTCTGTTTCCACCATTTCAATCAGTTGGGACAACCAAATTCCTACATGTTTTGTAGTATCCAGTAGTTGGTGTTTTTTTTATTGTTGTATTGATCAATTGGGACCACCAAATTCCTACACAATTTGCAGTGTCATGATTTTGGGATTTTGGCCACTGTAGTATTCATTAGCTATGAGTAATACTCCTATCAAAGGAACGCCAAAGGTTTGGTGGTCCCAAAAATATGCCTGCAAGAGGCCTAGCCCATATGATACAAGATGATGAGTTCAGAAGAGTGATACCATTTTCTACCAAGTGTCCATATCTTCCTATGACCCAACTTGTTTTTGAGGTGCTTTCAAGCGACCTACATCAACATAATCCTTATCTCGCACCCATTAAATGCATGTTTATTTTAAGTAAATTAACCAGGGAAATTGTATGCTAACTAGGAGGGCCCAAGCTATAGAAAACCTCTAGAAAAAAGTGGAAGACGTCGAACTAAGCATCACCACCAAAATCGAAGACGTAGTTGCAAAGTCCCTAGAACCCATACTGCCATACATCAAGGTTAAAGGACCCATGGTGGTGGGGAATCATTTCAATTGCATCCTGGAAGGAGAATCTAGCTACCATCAATATAAGGGATGCCATCATTTCTATTGTAAATCCAGTAACATGTTAGAATGAATCAACCGACTACTTGGTTGGAAGCTTGCCACAAAGGTTTAAATGCTAAAAATACTATTAATGGCCAATTTAGACATCCTTAATTCACATAAAAGGCATGTACCATCCCTACTAGTGGCCCCATCTAAGACTTTAAGGTGTAAAAGGCATCAGCACTAGAAATGGCCGAAATTAGAAGACAAGGACTATGTTATTATAGGCACGACAAATATTCCCCAGGCTACAAATTCTAGGAACCAAAGTTATTTTATATTAATGTGACTAAAAGTATCATAGAAGATGAGGGTAGATTGCTAAAGTGTCTATAAAGGATGCAGTGGAATCCCAAGTTACTACAATAGATACTACAAAAATACCTTATGAATCAATTATATCACTCCATGCATTAGCAAGTATTTCTTCTCCACAAATGCTTAAAATTAGAGCCTTTGTTATCTGTTGACCGGTGGTGGTATTAATTGATAGTGACAACTCACATAATTTTTTCCATAAATGAGTTGATGGGATCATGCTTTGTTTTTTGCAGGAAGTATCTAGTTTTCAGGTCCTTATAGATGATGACGGGACCATGAAATGAAAAGGACGTTGTAGGAACATAAAGCTATATATGAGGGAGTATCACCTTAAAACACACATGTTTTCCATTGAAATAGGAGCTGGTGACATTTCCCTTGAAGATAATGTCCTTGAACACTAAGCACAATTACCATGGAGTTCCAATTTCTATATACGAGCTTCAAATAGAATTAGCACACTCATACACACCATGGCATCTAGGCAAGCGCTTCTACTATCATCAGCACACATAGAGTGGATAAGCTCTTAAAAAAGGACAACATGGGGTAGTTGCTCAATTCAATGTAATCCAGGCCATTGAATCAATCCCTGCCCACATTCATCCCAATCTACAAAAGATGTTGAGTAACCATCAATGGGTGTTTAAAAAACCCCAAAACCTACCCACATCTCTAGGTGAGCATAATCATAGCGTCCCTTTGATTTTTGGTAGCTATTTTCCCAATTTAAACCCCTATAGATATCCATTTACACAAAGAATGAGATTGCAAATATTATTAAGGATCTACTAGAAGAAGACGTGATTCATCCTATCACTAGTCCTTATTCATCCCCAAGCTTCATGCTATTAAAGAAATATGGGGAGAGGCATATGTGTCATGAATTTAGGGCCATCAACAAGCTCACCATCAAGGATACATTTCATATTCCAGTAGTTGATGATCTCCTTGATGAACTTGATGGCACCCAATTATTTACCAGGTTGGATCTTTTTTGGGCTATCACCAAATATGAATGAAAGTACAATACATTCCTAAGATAGATTTCAGATCCCATGAAAGTCATTGCTGGCTTGAGGGCCCTCACCTAGGTTCGACGTTAATTATCCAACAAACTGCCTACACTACTGGCCCTTTCGGCATCAATCCACAGAGTGCGGATGGAAGTCTCACCTGAAGCAGTATGGGGGGATGGAGGAACCAAGTTACCGCACCCTGAGATGGTTGTGATGTTGGTTATTTTCTTGAACCCTTCCTTCACATAGACTGATAAGCCCTTTATGGCTTGTCAAAGTAATTCTCTTATTCGTCCTTGAAGCCTCCACGAAAGTCTCTGATCATCCTTTGCAGACCCTAACGAGATATATCAAGCACTTGCGCACCTCTGTAATTACTCTTACTTCTATATTTACTCAAATTTTCTTAAGTATCGGTTAACTTTAACATGCATTATAGTTATCCTCGCGTAAACATATATTCTTACCTGCATTCATATCACAAAGTAAAATACATGGATTCATGCATCAATATAGCATTAATTCATAAACCTAGTATTCAATATAACATAATCACAACATTCATAACAAAAGTAAAATAACGGATACACAGAAAATTTCAAAATACTTCTCTTTATTAATAATCAATATTTCGAGTACAGACTCTGACTATCGTGCACACACAACTGCAGGGGTCCACGCACTTAGCTGCAAACTTCTACCCTAGGCCTCTGTGCACTCAGCTGCAGAGCCTCTTCCTATGCTAAGACTCTTCACTCTTAGCTCTCACAGACCCATAAACTTTCTCAGAACTCTACGAAAACTTATGACTTAGCTGCCTTAGACTCTTATAAGACTCCCTTTTCATATAATCCCATGGCCCATGGACCAAGGGTAGATGTCATCAAGCCAACACAAACTATCTAAACTAAGGGCAGAAACCCTTTTTGACTACTTACATCTTTGCACTCCGTGACCTCAAAATGCGGAGACTTTACATTATTTACACAAAACTTGGGCTTTCTACCCCAAAACATGGGATTTTAACCCCAAAACTGACCCTAGGGGACCCGTTCCGAATAGGCCCCCAACACAAATCTGGTGACTCACACTCAAGTCACTCTGCTGGCGCAGAGATCTTGTCAGGAACACCTACTAGCTCCACTTGTACCACTACGACTTTGGCGGTGCACTATGTTGCTGCCTACTTCATCTGCTCAACCAGTTGCTCTGTTGTTGGCCCTACACCATATACCTATACCTTCTACTGTGTTTCCTCTAGACTAGTCAGTTTTCCTTCAATGGTGGTCGTGAGAACATATGCTTTGTCTAGCCAAGGCTTCAATTGAGCCTTCAATAATGCTTCCCTATGTTGTGTTGCGTCCACCTGCTATTTCAACACCTTTGCTTCCTGCATCTTCACTAGCCTTAGGGTAATTGCGACGATGCATGTTGTCACTTTAACCTCGTCATATCACTGCTATAGCTCCCGTGCCTCTGTTTCCAACCTTTGCACATTGGGATCCTCTTATAAGCTAATGACTACTTCGAGTGACTGTTCGAAGAGCGCAGTGCAATCCTTTACTATGCTATCTATTGCTGCAATGGTGTCCTTAGCATCTACCTTGCGCTACTCTATGATTTCTGGTGGAGTTAAATGTTGGGCCTTCAATTCAAGTTCTCCAATCTTAAGGTTCAGTTCAAATCGAACCTTTCCCAATTTTGTTCTCGCTTCGCCCACTCCAGCAATGAGCTTCCAAAATGTCACATCTACTGGCTCATCTTTGGGAATGTCAAGTTCTAGGATAGACCTGCATGCCTCAGCCACTAGCTTGGTTGTGTGCTCACTCTTCTCCCTGATGGCCTTAAAGATATCAATAGCAGAGTTCTTCTGTGCAGCCACTTGAGCGTTGTTCATTTGCTAGTCACTGATAACATGTAGCACGCATTGTTCACAGGCTCGAAGTTCCGCGATCACACCATCCTGCAAAGTGTGAAGGGATTCACTTAGAAGTGTGGCCAAATTGAGTCCAACCCCCTTGTTGGTGCTAAGAGTGGCCTTCTCAGCTTTTGCTTCTATATTTAGCGCTCCGTTTGACAGCACTATTGCTTGCAGATCCAGTGTGCGCACCATCCCTACTGCTTCTAAGGCGCCAAGTGCCAAACTAGTTGATGCCATGGTGCTTCATCCTACACTGGTCTGTACCTGCAATGCCTAGATCTTCAGCTCATGCAAACCTGTCTAAATGTACCCAAGGCCTGTTTTTGTTGCTGCTCGAACTGCTGCAACAGTTCCACGGTCGCATACCTTACTGCATCACCAATGTCATTCAAATCACCTTTAGTTAAGGTGATTGGGTCGAGGGAAGTCTTGCTGGCCTTGGACTTCTTCTGCGGCCCTACTTTCTCCTGTTCCATGGTGCGCTTAATCTGGAATGGAGTGGTCTCTAGGTCTACTCCTCCCTACTTTGATTGTTGTTCTCCCTCCTTTGTTTCTGGGGAAGGTGACTTCTGACACCTGTCAGAGCCGCGCTCCTCCCCTTCTTCCTATCCTCCTGTTTGCTTCGCAGCAGCGTGCTCCACCTTGGTTTTATCCTCAGCCTCCTCCTTCCTTTTCTTGACCAAGTGTTCCATCTTCAACTTGGCCTCTTCATTTCTTCACTTAGCTACACACTGTCTAGACCCAGTTGTCAAGTAGAAAGTGGTGCGCCAATCTACCGGCCAGCGATCAAGGACCACTATGATCGCGTCTTCTGTTGCTAGGTATGGAAGGTCATACCAATTTTGTTTAGGATCTTTCCACACACGCATGGAGACATGGTGGAAGTCTACCTTTAACTCTACATACTCTGTCAGCTGATCAAAAATTGTCGGTGACAACCATGGCTTGTAGTTGATGGCCATGTGGATACTCATCTCCATCAAGATCCAAAAGATCTTGTTGTCCTTGACCCTTTATGGGTCCTTTGTAGCCCAAAGTGAAGTGAACTTCGTTGCTTCTAGTACGTCCTGCGTGACCAGAGGAAACTAAATATCCTCTGGTAACTCCCACACGACCATCACTGTGGACAACAACAGCCATGCATAGTGAAACATTTTTCTTTCATCTTGCACCTCTCTGCAGTTTTCGAAGAACGTGTTGCAAAGGTACCAGACCTGGTTGAACTTTACACCTTGTATGCACTGGACCAATATTGACACTACTGGTGTCGACACTTTATCTGCGCAACACTTCCTCATAATTTTCCATGCCAGGATCTAAGTGGCTACATTGATTGTGAGGTTGGTTATGCTAGTGATGGAATAGCCACATGGATTCTTAGCGAGCTTAAATTTATCCTTCATCACTTCGGCAAGGTCATGCTCACCTATATTCTCGCCAAATGCCATGGCCGAATTTACTCCTGCTTGCGGCAGCCAAGTGATCCTATGGATTAGCATGTCAGTGATCAGTATCAGCTCCTCTAACCACAAGAACCCATCGTTAATCAAGCATAGCAATGACTTGATTACTATCATGGTTATTAGCATGTGGTTGTAATGCAGTATGCACAGCATGTTTAACAAACCAGCCTTATCCATCACTTTTGCCCACTTTCTTGGCTCCAGCGCGATCAAACCTGAGTCTTTATAGAAGACACGGTGCATGAGTTTATCTATCGCTAAGTGGGGAAAGCGCTCCGTATTAGCCAAATCCCAATCCTCCAATTTTAAATGGGGGACCCACCCCAGGCGCAATCCTTCAAAGACGATTTTGTCCCACGTCAAGGGTGTATACAACGTGACCTTTCTTTCATCAATGTCCTCAAAACCTTTGTCTTGCCTCTGTGTGAAGGAATGTACTGGGGCAGTTTAGAGATAGGTTTAGACCCCTCAAACTCAACATCCTCTACCCTCATGGCAATGTCTTCCTCACCGATATGGACTTCTTCAACATCCTCTTCAAGGTCTAGGTCAACAACCTTACCCTTCTCCTTCACAGTGGGCTTTTCCTTCTGTGGGTGCTTTTTAGGTGATGCGCGCACCAGTTGTGGTGCTATCTGCTTATCTTTCTTTTTTTTTGGACCCTCTTTGGTTGACGTAGGCCTCGGCTTGGGCGACCTTGGTGATTTAAGCACTTTTATCTGTACTTCAACACTCACAACCTCCAGGGAAGCTCCCTCAACTACCATTGCTACTGCTGGGGCAGTTCCCTCAGCTACCATTGCTTCTCCAACAATCACGGTTTCTACAGGTGTCGAGATGATACTAGACAACAAATCCTACATTTCCTTTGGCAACTTCTCAAACGCTGAACTCATTATCAATGCTTCAAAGTACTCATGGTTCATATGCGCCTGAGAGCTCAACACCTCAATTCTCAAAATGCCATGTTTTTCTCACTAGGAAGGCATGTGTAATTTATAGGCATTTTTGAATTCAAATCCAACCATTCCCCCCAAAGTTCATTCATAAATGTTGAATTGGTGGCATATTTTTACAGATCTTGCCATAAAATTCTGAATTAAATGCCACCCCCCACTCCATTTAGTCGTTTTCCCACTGTCAAGTCCTGAATAGTGACCATAACGGTCACTTTCTGGCTTCCCTACATGGTCCCTTCTTTGATAGCGCAACTCCCCGCGCATTTTTGCTGACATTGTGAAATTCCTTCATTCCCTGTAGTTCCCCAATCGCCTAGCTCCCCAACTCGAGCAATGTAGCTTATAGTCTCGCGCCTCCTTTCATGTGCCTGGAGGGCTAAGACTGTGCTTCCATCATGTAGTCAACTAGCCAGATTGCTGGTGTATGGCTTTAATCGTCTACCATTCACTCGTCCTGGGAATGTTCTCCATTCAACTTTACCAATTGAATTGCTCCACCATCGGTAATCTCCTTGATGACATATGGCCCCAGCCCATGCATCTGAAATATTCCTGGAAATTTATCAAACTTGTTGTCATATAATAGAACTAAGTCATTTACCTTGAAGGTGTGTAGTTTGATGTACTGATCATGCCATGCCTTTTCGCACTCCTTTTGAGCTTGCTGATGGAATCCATCTATAAATCTATCCTCTTCAAGCTTTGTTAGTTGTGCAAGCCTTTCCTCCAGGGCTCCACAATCCGCCATTCCTATGAATGCTACTATGCACAGACTAGGTATAGTGTACTCCATTGGAATCACATCTTCCACGCCATAAACCAATCTAAACAGAGTTTGTTCAGTCAACTTCTTGCAAGTCATTTTATAAGCGCATAGTACTGTGGGGACACGAACAACCCAGCCATTTCTTTGAGCATTACAAACCTTTGTTAGGGTGCTCTCCAATATTTTATTAAATGCTTCCACCGTCTTGTTAACCTATGGATGATACGGCATGCTCTTCTGATGGTAAACCTGAAATTCCTCCATCATCGCACTAATCATCTCATTAAAAAAATGTGTACCGTGACCGCTCATTAAAACTTTTGGACAGCCAAACCTCGTCAAAACGTTCTCAAAGATGAATTTGGCTATTGTCATGATTGTAAAGTCCTTCGTAGGCTGTGCCTCCACCCATCTGGTTAAATACTCAATCACAATGATGATGTACCGTGCACTCGTCTTCTTTCCTCGAGGTTGAATTGGTCCCACAAAGTCAATCACCCACTTCTCGAAGGGCTGTAGTGATATCTACAGATTCAGTGTAAGCTCATCCCTACACAAGGGTCTACTAGTCCTTTGGCATGCATTGCATGCCCTACAATACGATTTTGAATCCTTATGCAAGGTCGGCCACCACAACGTAGTGCATAGAACCTTTTGCGTTGTTGCTTTCCCTGCATAATGACCTCCCGCGACTCCACCATGAGCCTCAGTGAGGATGTTCTTTTGTTCAAACTTGGCACATAATGCCACAATATTTCATCTGATCCCATTTTGTACAAGTGCCCTACAATGACAGAAAAGTTTGTCGCGCACACCACCAGTTCCTTCTTCTGTTGGCATGTACATCCTTCCGAAGCTGTACCTGTCATCAGGAAATTTATAATATCTTCAAAGTGGTGGTCTGCGACATGCACTGTAAAGAGTTGCATGTCATGCAGTCCTTCATCCAAATTAGTAGGCTTTTCACCAGTTTCAATGCACGACAGATGATCAGGTCCTGCATTCAATCATCGTGGTTTCACAATGACTTCAAAATCATATTCCTTGAACAACAATAGCCACCTGCATATCTTTCCCCCCAAAACAGGCTTGTTGACCAAGTATTTCAATGCAGAATGGTCTGTATACATCTTAAAATGTCCACCCAATAGATAATGCCTAAACTTCTAGAGCACATACACCATAGCTAATCCTTTGCGCTCTGTCATGGAATAATTTTTCTCATATTTGGACAACTTCCTACTTGCGAACACTATAGGGTGATCCAAGTCCCCTTCACTGGCCTATGTTAGTATTGCTCCCAACACAATACATGATGCATCCACATGCACATGAAATTCCTTCTTCCAATCCGGGAAGACTAGGATCGGCGTGGTGACCATTTTCTCCTTTAGCACATCCAAGCTCTTCTGGCATTCTTCATTCCAATAAAACGTAACATCCTTCTTTAATAGTTTTTCCATTGGCATGGTGATTTGGGCATAGCTCTTGATGAATTTCCTATAGTATCCCATATGCCCCAACATTGCGCGTAGCTGTTTAACACTCCTTGTCGCAACCAAATTGATTATGACCGTGATCTTCACAGCGTCTACCATCA
The DNA here is from genome assembly GCA_031772625.1 of Pinus tabuliformis. NCBI lineage: Eukaryota > Viridiplantae > Streptophyta > Pinopsida > Pinales > Pinaceae > Pinus > Pinus tabuliformis. The sequence continues at coordinate 996,491,446 of CM062810.1, read as the reverse complement.
AGCCTTGTCTGCATACCACATGACCTGGAAAGATCCCAAAAGGGAAATAGAACAAACATTTCTTCATATTGAGTGTGATCTGGTACCTCCTGCATGTATTTAGCATCAAGCGTAGACTTGCCACATGGTTCTTTACCAATCCAAACACTGTCCAATCGTCAAAGTATACGTCCAAAAATTTGTGAATGAAATCCTTGAACGTGCGAAAATATTGTTAGCGCATTCTTCAGCCCAAAAGGAATCACCATATACTAGAAGCATCCCCATTTAGTTGCAAAGGTCATCTTACTTCTACCCTCTGATGCGATCTTGATCCGATGGTACCCAGAGAACCCATTAGTGAACGAATATGCTTCTTGGCCTCCAAAATTATCCAGGACCTCATCGGTGAACAAAGATGGGAAGGGATCATGCACGCACACATCATTCAACTTCCTGAGATCTACGCATATCCTTATTTGATCCTTCTACTTCTTTTCGTGAACCACTATTGGGCTCACCCAATGAGATTTTTCCACTGGTTCAATAATATCTACCATGAGCATCTTGTCTAACATGAATCAAAACCTTTCTTTGTACTTCAGATTGAGGCAGTAAGGTCCTTGCTTCACAAGTTTCGTGTTCAGTTTTAGGGTGATCTTCATGACACCCTAGTAATCTATTATCCCTTTTAGATCTGAAAACTTCATGGGAAAAATATCCTAATATTCGTAGAGTAGTTCAACAAAGTTATCTATTGTTGCGTCATCCCAGTAGTCCCCAATCCTTTGCAAACTTCAACTCTACCTATGTGCCAATGTTCACCTCTCTTGTTTTGAGTAGCTCGGTTATGTCTGGGTTTTCTAGTTGTGGTTCTTCAACTTCACGGTGACCTCCAATCTCTGGGATATTAATCTTCCTCGAGTCTTTGTCTTCTTCTTCCACTGTTACATTCTAGCACTCCAACATGCGGCTCAGTTGGGTAGTCCAATCACATTGAATCAAATGTAGAGGATCTTGTGGTATCCTGAAAATTGTTGTCTTGACCTCCTGCAATTCTTCATCGATAGATTCAAATCCATCCTCAAAACTGAACATCATAAAAAATCCCTGGCGTAAAATATCCCATTCTTTGGTGCCATGGTGGACTTCTATCTCGAAGTACCAATTCATTGGTATAACATCCAAGGTATGAGAAAATAGATGGAACCACTCTGGTTGAGTTTTCGCTCCATAGACTTTAGTCCATTTTTCCAAATGGTTGCATGAATAATTTCTTCCATCATACTTTTCTATTAATCGCACCTTCGAATGACCAAAGTGTACCCTCATGATCCTCTTATATTCGCGCCAATCATCAAAACTATCTTTGTGCATACCCCACCATCTTGCGAGAGTAGCATGCAGCACCCAATCCAATGCCTGGCAGTGATGCTTCTCTGGTACTTCCCTTTCAAATGCATCCAAAAAGTGATCAACATCAGTTAACCCATCATAGTAAGGGAGATTTCTTAACTCTAATGATAGACAACACAATGACTTGGTCATCATATTACAACGCAGTGTAGATACTTCATGCAGTTAATTCTACCAATGATCTAGTTCTTCATATGAATCTGATGTGTAGGATCTCTCTTGATCCAACACAATACATCTATCTACTATCAGATTCACCCAATCCTTATCCCACACTGTTACTTTGTAAATCTAGTCCAAATCTTCATCACTTTCATAATCGTAGACTGGTTCAATATAGTGCAGTCCTTCTACAGGGTCTAGTGGCACCACTACGCGGAGCAATTTCTTCTCAAATATCATCTTTTTCTTGTTTAGATTGATTACCCCATTTATGTCAGTGGCCCAATCAATCCCAAGGAGTGCAGTGTAGGGATTGATGTCATCCACAATCTCTATCACTTCAAAATCATCTAGTGCGCTTGTGCCTTCGATATCAATTGTTGCCCCCTACAACCTACCCACTGGGATGATTTTCTGTTGAATCACCATCCTTAACTAAATCGGATACCATTGTAGTTTAGGTCTCCCCATTCTTTCCCATGTCTTTTTCTGCAAAACGTTCATGTCAAACCCTAGGTCCAAGATAACTTGGTCCATCTCATATTCTCCTATCTACACAGAGAGTCTCATCTCACATCAATTTCTTGCCTTATGCTTACCAAGCTTTCTAACTATGCGTGGTCCATCAACAACGTTTTCCTTGCTAGTGCTCCTATTGATCATCTCCTGTAGTCCCTTCACAGTCGTGCTATCATGTAGTAGTTTCATGCAGTTCTCTAAGAACGTGGTAATCATGAACAGGTCCATCTCTTCAGCTAGCTTCTCTTGACTCCCTGAGGATGAGGCCTCAGCGAAACTTTTCTTCAGTTCCATAACTATTTCTTTTGCATGTTCTAGATCAAACCCAATCTCCTTTTTGGTGCTTTGCAGACCCACTCACCTTTTTTAGATTACTTCCCCTTATCCTCACAAGTCGTTGCTCCACTCTGCAGCACAGTATTTACCTTAGGGTTTTCCTCGTGAGGCTCAGCCCTCATCATTTGCAGGTTCTGAGTCGGTTTTTGAGGTTGTGCCCCTTCTCACGTACCTTAGCTAAAAATATAGGGCAATCCTCTGTCACATGGTCAAACTGAGTACAATAGCAGCATGATAGTGGCATTGGATTTGGGAAATATCGAGTGTCCTTGTCCTTAACAATTGTAACAAATAACTTGCCCTCGACCTCTACCAGGCCTCCTTCACCTCAGACTCAGTCGCGCCCCTAATACTCGTCTCATGCTCCTTGAGCATCTTGGTCCGGAAGCCACGTTTATGCCTACACCCTGTATGTAGGTGTCCTATCCATCATTAATTCGTAACTCTGATAATTAAACTCATCATGACCCACATATTGGCAAAAGTTGCAGAAGAACTGTTGTGGTATCTGTACGAATTTCTGTAGCAAATGGCAATTGTCTATTGCATGTTTCCCAGCTACCTGATAGATAGCACACCATAGCACGGGCCCTATACTTGGCCCTGCTGCAGCTTCCAACCTCAGAGGCATTTTCCCCACTGTCGCAACATAATTTACAATGATCTTTGTCACGCCCCTGGCTTTTGCACTTTAGGCACCACACTTCTTCGCACGCCTCTCGCTGAGTTGTTCTATCCTTTTTTAGACTTTGAATTTCGAGGCAAAGGTTCTACAACAGCACATGAATCTGCTGAACCCCCAAATTAGAATCTTACATCGGTGTCTTGTGTAATCTCAATGCAATTTCCAGAGCTTCCTCATGGGTCCCAATCTTTTCTTGTGATAGCGCAACCCTTAGATGAGGCAGGAGTGAGGCCGCAAACCATTCGTGGTGTTGCCCATCACTGAGATTCATGTTAGCCTCGCAGATTATACACTTTAATCTCTAATACAAATTCCAGGGTGTCTCACCAAGCTTCATCATGATCTCTTTGAATCCCACAATTGATTGTGCCTTAGACTTAGGTCTACTAAATTCCTTGTTCAGCGCAGTCTGGATATCTTCCAATGCAGACGTTAGATTATCAGTGAAATACTTAATGTACGAAGTTAGTGCATGGTCCTGCAAAGCACTAACCAACATCGCTTTCTTCTTTTGGTAATCCATGATACCCTGAGCTTCCCATACAGCCTTCACGACAATCCAAAATTGGTCTGGATCTTCATTTCCCATGCCTTTGAACACAGGTAGTGTTACGGAATTCACCATGTTGAATGGTGGTGGAGGTGGCGATGGTGTGGGTGATGGTGTAAGTGGTGGGGGTGAAGATGGAGGTGGTGTGGGTGGATGAGGTAATCACGGGAACCATTGCTTTATCAGCTAAATAACGCTCTGTGGATAAGCCAATGCTCCTCCCTTATTGTCACTAAGAGGAGGCTCAATCAGTAGGCTATATTTAGGGCCTTCTCTTCCTGTGTCCCTGAAATTCCTTCCACTTTACGTAGCCCGATATGTCAAGGTAACTGCATAACCTGGTTTTCACACAGAAGCATCTTGATCCAAGTATTTAAAAATTCAAATACTTACCTTGCATCCCTTTGAAGAAGCATTGCCCTTCTTCACTATAACTGACTAAAGTATTGACTGCAAACTCATTCCCAAACCCTCCTATGATATGGTCAAGCCAATGATCGACAATGCACATGATCTTATCTTCATGTTAGTTACCTATACCAATAGGTTTCATATTTCATGATTGGCAAAGAAAGTTCCAAATATGCTCTGCTTTGATGATGCAAAGATCCCATATTTCCAAGAGAAGACAATGTGTGTATATAGCTTGATGTGGACTCAATTTTGATGGATGGTCCAACAGCCTAATCTGGATCATGCCATGTTTCAATTTTCTGCTGTAGAATAGAGAAAGAAGTCTGTCCAAACTGTTTAATCTTGGCAGACCAGTAGCTTAGGTAGAGAATTAAGGTTCCCAACTGCTTAATCTGGGACCTTGGAAGCAATAAGGGTAGTTCTAGATAGAAAATCAAAAGAAAAAGCCAAGAGAAAAGAAAAGGAAAATAAGGGTCTGCAAGTCTAAGTGCACCCTCCAAGAAGAAACAAAAAATGCTAGGCAAGTAGATGGGTAGGCAGATGGGGTTGCAGAAGTGTCATTCCTTACAATTGAATGTGTGCTAACCTATTCACAAAGGAAAATCAATGGATTGAGAAGGTCTTCTTCTCCATCATGTTGCAGCAAAGCAAAGAAGCATGACTAACTTCCTTCTCCCCCTTTTCACCTTCATTACTAACATCTCTTCATCAATTGTGTTCATGGAAGAATTTGAGGTTTTATGGTGGTTCTTATTCCTTTAAAAGCCACATTTCTTGTCTAAAATTCTTTTCATTTTGATCTACTCCCTAAACTAAGTGATTTTCAAATAAACTTAGTGATATCACTCCTCATTCACCTTTTCCATCCATATTAACCCCTAACCTCTATTATCTAAATCCCCTATGTTACCCTTTCCCTACTATTATAACACTATGGTGTATAAACCCCAAGCATTGTATAAATATCCCTCCCCTTGGTATTATAGCCATGTTTTCACTGTCAGGGATCAAATTGACATCCGGTCAGTTTGAGAACCCTAAGCCTTACCCTTCTTTCCCCTTCAGAGGTCATTAAACCCATTAAACCCTTCATTTGCTAAGAAACCTTGTAAAAAAGCCCCTTTCTACCCCTAACCCGCTTCATTTGCAAAACACATATAAAAACCCACTTTTTTCATTTACCCAAAGTCTTAGCGCTATGCGCATTATTGTCAAAAACATTGAAAAAACCATGAAAATCCGCCATATTCCAAAGATTCCCGCCGAGCGCAATTTCCAAAAGAAATATTATTTTAATCCCGCCCCCCATCCGTATTGTCCGGCCAGCTCAATGATCCGTCGACCGTCGAATCGGGCCCTTTTCATCCGACGGCCCTTGTACATATCGTACCGGCCCCGACGTCTGAAAGATACCTTCCGATATCTGTCAGAGGGTGACGTCAGGCCTCTGCCACGTGTCACCCTCACATCGTATCGGAGGTACTTCTGACAATTCCGCTTCCGTATGGAAGGCGGTGCGATATGAAACCACTAACCACTTCTGGTTTCCATTAATCCGCCCTGCCTACGTCACTGCCAGCACCACTGCTACGTCAGCGCCGCGTCGGTACGCCCCGTCCGCCACTTCACCATCCCCGTGGACCTCTCTTATGCCGCCACGTCACCCGACGACGTCATGCTGACATCATCCGACCTTGACCCCACCTGATGACGTCATGCTGACGTCATCCAAAAAGGCGCCAATGTTCCAAAAAATCCATATTTTCGCCAAAATTTCGCGTTTTTTGCACTTTTTGCCAAAAACGCTGTTGTTTTCTCTGCATGGTTTTTACGTCCAGCCGCGCACCAACCTGCTGAACCCGATCTGGAGACCGCTGGCATGCCATTTTCACCTGCATTCGTGTCCATTGTTCTCTGAATACCAGGTATTTATCCTTGTGAATCCCTCCTGCACCTGGTTTCGTCTGTAAATTGCCAAGAAAGCTTAAAACATTGAGAAACTTATAAATTCACCGGCAAATCCCCTGTGCCTAGTCCCCATTTACACTCTAAGGTCGAAATTCACCGGTTGAGCCTTGTTTTCCCGAGTTTTTACCAATAACTGCATTCTGTTCGCGCAATCACGAAATGATAACCCGAACTGTACCAATTTGCTGAGAAAAAGAGTTAAGACCAGACATTTGTCGTATCCATACTTTAAGTAGTATTTCAATTGCTGCAATTGACCATTTACCCTCTCTCCCTCAGTAATTTACCTTTCTGTTCAAAGAAAACTCTTCAGTGTTGCTCTGCACAGTAACACCAGTTTATAAACAACAAAAATTCTAAAAGTAGCCATGGATGCACCAGTAGCCCCTGTAGCATTGAACATTGCTCCTTTAAACGCTCCCCAGAGAGAATTAGAATGGCAACCTCTAGCAGACCTGGATTATCAGATATCCAAAGAAATGTTGATGCACAGCAAGTTTCACATTCACCTATTGAATGAGTTGAAGATTAAACATGAGGCTGGAACAGATGTATTAGGCATTTGGGACTCTTTTCTCCCTATCTTCAAGCTCCCACAGGTCAACCAGTTTCCTGAGCTAATCCACCTATGTGATGACTGTTATGATGCCGCTCAGCAGGGAAAATTTTAAGAACCCCCCCTAAATTTATAAATATAATAAATGGGCGAATCTCCATGGTATATAGGAAAAATGGAAGGCGATTTTATCAATAACATAATATGTATATATAATTTTTTGGCGAATCTCTCACTAGGCATGGTGAATATTTTACTCAATTATAAAATCTTGTAAGATCTTGGCGAGTCTTTCACTAAATAATAAAACTTTGTAAAGTCCTAGTGAATCTTAGCATAGGCTACATGCTGGTTTAATTCCCCCATTTAAATAGGCTACATTCCAGGTGAATACCATGGGTCAATACCATGTGCCATTTTGGTGAATACCATGGGTCAATCCCATGTACCATTTTGGTGAATACCATGGGTCAATACCATGTGCCATTTTGGTGAATACCATGGGTCAATACCATGTGCCATTTTTATTTTTATTAATTCTAATATTAGGGTTAATAATGGTTTTTTGCATGGTATTAATAAGTTTCACCTAAATATAACCCATTTTTTGAGTGTTCGTAAATATAAGGTGACTTATGGAGTAAATATAAAAAAATGTTTTATTTGTTTACCATACCTCTCGTTTATTTATATTTTTTATTAATTTATCATAACTCTTTTACAAATATGGTATTTGGCCCATAGGATTCACTTAAATAAAACCTCTTTCTTGAGCCTTCATAAATAGAACGAGGGTTATGGACTAAATATAAAAAGAGGTTTTATTTATTTACGATACGTCTAGTTTATTTATATTTTTATTTATTTACCATACCTTTTGAGTAAGTATAAAAAGACATTTTATTTATTTACCATACCTCCACTTTACTTATATTTTTATTTGTTTACACCCTTACATGTATATAAGGTGACTTATGGAGTAAATATAAAAAATGTTTTATTTATTTACCATACCTCTCATTTATTTATATTTTTATTAATTTACCATACCTCTTTTATAAATATGGTATTTGGCCCATAGGATTCACTTAAATAAAACCTATTCTTGAAAATGGGCGAATGGAAGGTTGTAAGTCCTAATTTCAAGGGCTAAATTTACCCTTTTTACCCTCTCCCTTAAAATAAGGTGGGCTATTTGAGGTGATTTGTAAAAATGTACTATGATACAAAATATTCGCCCACTAAAAATTTAAAACCCCTTAATTTCGCCAAAGGGCGAACATTCGCCCCTAAAATTATCCTTGCCGCTCAGAGGGCTGTGATTGATCCTTCAGGCTCAATTGTTTTCTATGTCACCCCTGAAGCCATCAGAGAGATGTTGCAATTCAGAACTCAGAAGAAATTGGTTCCTTTGTCACTAATTGATCTGATTAAGCAAGGAGCCAAGTTGACAGATGCTCAGGTCACCAAGCTAAATCAACTATACATTGACTCTGATACTGTGATGTATCCTCCTATCTCACATGTATACCTCAATCAACTGGGTAGAGACCTAGTAGATATGATCAGTCCCATTCTGGGCGACAATTCGATTGAGTTTGTTGATGAAACTGTGCTGGTAATGATGCTTATGTTTGCCCCTGGCAAGTATCCAACCTGCTATGACTATGCCACCTACATATCAGACAAAATACATGAGCAATTGATGAACTTGGCAAGAGAAAGGGTGTTCAGATACACCTCCTACATCTACCATTTGATTTTGTACTATCAACATGAGAAATTTCATTTTGCTATGAAAAGAGTGGATGCACAAGGAAACCTAAGGTCAGTGGTTTATTGGTCCTCTACTTTCCACTGCCTGTCTAATTCTCCATACACTTATTGTGAGTTCATTGACCTTTTCATACATCCAGCCATGTCCCTGCTTATGAGCTCACTTCCTCGAAGATTGACTGATGACATGCAAAGAATTCTACAGTTATCTAAGTCATACAGCATTGGGGACTGGTACTTCTACCAGAACCACACAGTCATCAGGATATATGGGTGTGAATTTCCCCCATACCGATTGCCCAAATATGTACCCATGAGATTGTTTGCCCTTGAATATTTCAGGCAGTTCGGGAATGCTGATGTGCTACATTTTTCAGGCAAAGGCAAGAAAGCACAACTCAAGGTCAGGAACCAATTAGGCCACTTTATCTATAACCAGAGGGAGGAAGGTTGGCGAGAAGCAGATAGAATGCTTGAATCCCTTGGCCTTAAGACCAGTTTCCTTTGGAAACCTTATGACCCCAATCACTTCATAACTTTAAGAAGGGTCAAGTATAAGCTGTCCGGTTATGATCATGTAAGGATTCCTCACATAGAAAAATATGCAAATCAAGTAAAATGGAGGAGAGGAACCTTAGAGGAGGCTGTCACACAAGAAGAGTTAAATGAAAGAGCAGTAAGAAATCTGAGGAAGATGGCTGACCTTGAGCTTTGTTGACAGGTGTTTACTCTTCCAAGCACTCAAGTGGGAGCAGCTGCCTCTTCCTCCACAGCAAACCAGCAAGCAGTTAAAGCTACTGGGCAGACTTCTAGAAAAGGCAAGGAAAAAGAGATGGAAGCCGAAGAGCCACCTCATGAGAAGGTGCAGCAGCAACAGGTACAACAGCAACAAGAGGGGCAGCAAGAGAAAGAGCAGCCATTACAGCAAGAAAAGGCATCTGAAGCCCCAATTTCCACTGAGCAGCAGGCTCAGGACACAGTGCCTCCTAGGCCAGAAATGACAGTGGAGGCCTCAGTCCTCCAAACCCCACAAAAAGAAGACATAAGCAGAAAGAGGGACAGAGAGACTCCCCTAACCACATCAATAAGTCATGGGGAGAAAAGGCATAGAATGAATCCCCTCTCTGAGGAAGAAATGCCTATTGGGCAATCTTTGGGCATGGGCCCACCAAGCATGGAGGCCTCTGCAAGTTCCTTCCAGCAGGAACAAGAGAGGACAGTGGGAGGAGAAGTCAGCTCCTCAAGCCATCAGAAAGAAGGTGAACTGGGAATCAAGCAGCAGTTCATTGACATAAAGAAGAGGAATGAGCCCATAAAAATACAGCTATATAATCATTTGTTGAAAATGGCTCCCACCAACCAGCAAAGACTCATGTCTGCATATGATGTTAATGAAGGCAAAATGATCATGAGTCACTTCATGCCAACTGCATTGCAGCCACAGTCCCCTTCAGACTACTTGAGGACCAATCTTGAGGTCCTTGCCAAGGACATCCACCCAATGGACAAAATCGAATTGCATAAGCAAACAGGTGAGATGGTGTATGCCTCCTTGGCAGACAAGACATTGGATAATTATAGGCTAGAAAATAGCCTAAATAATACAGCTGCCCAACTTGAGTTGGAGAGAGCGTCCTCTCAAGCAAAAGATAACAGAATCAGGTCCTTAGAGGATATAATCATAGAGATTGGGCATGATCCTAAGGACATCAAGGGCATACAAGAAATATTGAAATTAAGGGATTCAGACATGGTAGCTTTAAGGAGAAAGATCAAAATCCCAGCAACAATTCACCCTCAAACAGATGAAGTTGCCCGGCTGAGACATGATCAAGATGCCACAGCTTTGCTGGTGTCTTTATACAAACAGCTAATCCAAACACAAGAAAAATTGGGAGAATCAGAGGCTGCACAGGCAGCATTGCAAGCAGCATTACAAGAAAAGGAAGGAGGTCAAACATCTCAGCCTCCTCCAGAAATAATTAATCTTGAGGAGCCTCCTCGAACTACTGCTCCTCTCACTCAGAAAACAGACCAGGCAGCACCTTCTACATCAGCACCAGCGCCAACAACAGAGCAGGCTCCAAGCTTGGATATGCAGAAGCTCAAGAATGAAATCCAAGCCCTGGAAGCCCAAATGGCAGAATTAAAAGAGGCCAGGGAAAATTTGGTTAAGTTGAATGAAAGATATGACAAATCCAAGCAGACTGTAGCAGAAAAGGGCAGGGAAATAAAGGCCTTTAAGGATAAGATAAAAGAGCTGGAGAAGGAGCTCACACTTGATAAAGTGACAGCTGAGCTCAAGACAGTCCTATGGGCCAGCATTGGCCAATCCGTAACTGATCAATGGCAATACATTGAGACAATTCATGAGCAAATAGAGCTGATAGGAAAAGCACACAGAGAAATCCAGAGATCAAGAGTCTCTCTAGGCAATATGCCTGAAGTTGCCAACAGGATGATCAATGTGCTTAATAATAGAACAAGTGCGCAGTTACCAACTATGGGAATCTCCAACAGGACTGAGACTATTTTGTTGATGAAGAGGGTCCTAACACTGAGAAGCCTAGTGCAGACACTAGAGAGAAGGACCCAGGATATGCAGACCGAGGTCAATAGATTCATGGACAAATTTGTGGCATTGCAAAACATAGGTCTCCCTGGCTTACTGAACAGTGCAGGAAGGCTACTTACACATGAGTAGTATGCCAAGAGGGTCAACACATTCGCCAAAAATCAGATCACTGAAAGGCCCAGCACCTCAGAGGAAACAGGGCCAGCTACAGGACAAAGTCTCTACAACAGAGTAGAGAATTTATTCTTTATAATGAATGAAATTAAACATCTGTTTGAAGTGCCTCCAAACTTCTATAAATACATAGAGGCAAATGAGACTTTAGAGGCAATTCTGAGACATCAATTTCCCACACAGGAATACTGGACCAAAATGATACAGCTGATATTGTAAGCCAGAGCCTGTAAATCAAGTTTTTTTGTTTAAATTCATAAGTGGTCATGCATAGGAAAACTTAGTAAAATCAGCATGCACGAAAAGGGAAGGGCTGAGCCAACTCAGCAGATCATATTCGGCCAACAAAGCAAGATTGACAGCTAACAGGTAACAGGGCCGAGAAGCTACAGCACGACAGCCATAAAGGCACATTTCCAGCATTAAAGCAGAACGTTCAGACCGACTCAGTGGCCTCCAAAGGTCAAAGTATCTCCTGACAGATATAAAGAGCATTTATTTTGTATTCAATGATGTAATAACTTTCTTATCTACTATCTTGAAAAGTTGGTGAACGTATTCATTTCTCAGATGACTCAACGCTTCAGATATTTTGTATGAGCGTTTGTATATATTCCCCCTCGCATAAGTTTGCAGGGGTTGTTGTTGATTTCTCTTCAAGAGTTCTTTTGCTGTAAATTTTCAGAGTTTAATACAAAGGCCGATGGAATTTCCAAAGTCTGTGTTGTCTGAGGGGTTGTGATGCGATTTCTATGTGCTACAGGATTCCTGCGTGTTGTCATGGCTCAATAAGTTTCCTTAAACTTTCTTTATGTTGTTTCTGTTTATTTTCTCATAACTCATCCATGTTCTAGATCTCACAATTAATGGCAGAGAAAAAGACTAATTCCAGGATTTATTCATAGAATACCCTGAATTCAATCTATGCTATTATAAATGTTTCTCTCAGTTATGGTCATAAAGGTGTAATTCTTAATTGCTGCACCTCTACACTGTATCTTTCACAGTGATTATTGTTTTAGGAATTCAAATCTGCTCCTTTACAATACATCTCTTTCTCACAACCAAGCTTAGTGGAAAATTCTTAATTTCTTTTCACTGGTTAAACACACTTCATCATTATAATATCAAGTTTGTTTCATGAGATATTCAAAAGGCCCTGCAGTTTCAGCAATCCCAATCTACCTCTCAAATGACCAGTAACCAAAGACACCATTGCCCAATGGACTAGAATTATCTGAAGGTTTCCAACTTAGGTACAGAAGACATCCCTCAACCAAAACATAAAACCAAAACCCTGAACATCATAGCTAGCCTAAAATACTATCAGAACAGAGACAAATCATAAAGAGAGATCCCTCTCTGATTACAGTTTGGCTAGGAGCTGTAATCCAAAGTTTGGTTAGTGGTTACCCCGGCCGTATTCCCTTGGGAGTCAAAGGAGACAACCTGGGTGTTAACATAATTGGCGACTCCACTGGGGAAAAGCTTATTTCTCAACTGTTGTCTGTCTCTAGACAGTGGTTCTAAAAATTTGAGCAGCCCCTTGAAACAGTTCTAAAAATATCCTAAAATATCAAAAAAGAAGTTTAGAAGCTGGCTCCTAAAAGGGAAACTAGACATACTAGGTCAAACCCTGACCCCAATCCACCAGCTATTTTTGAAAATCCTAATACCATCCCGAAGATCATTAGGAAGCAGCAGGGACAGGAAACTCTTGCGGTTTCAAATCCTGAGATAACTCATCCAAACCCTGTTCCAACTCCGATCAAGGTTCTATTTCGGTCTAGCCTTGATTCCCCCAGTTCACCATCCACATCTCAAAGCCCTCCTTTCACACCTTCATCCACTGCACATATTCCCTTGACCAACACTCTAGTTTCCACCTTTCCCACTACCCCTGTTATACCAGTCATTCATGCTATCCCAGTTATCCCTGTCAACCCTATAAATCCTGCAAATATGGCCAATAGGTATGCACCCTTGCAGTTACCTGCTAATGCTGCAGCTCTACCCCAAGACTACCAATCCAAGATCTCATATTTTGACTCCACTGGCCCCTTCACAGCTATTCAGCATGCCAAAAGGATGCAAGATCATTTTGAGACCTATGAAATAGATGATGACAGTGTGAGAATGAGGATGTTTGTTCAAAGTCTGACTGGGGATGTAAGAACTTGGTTTAGATCCCTGAATGCAAATTCCATTACTACTCCTGATGAGCTTTATCAAGCCTTTACTAACAGATGGGAGAAGAAGAAAGATCCCTTGCACATACTTGGTGAGTATGATACTATCAAACGAGGTCCTCAAGAGACCATTCTGGAGTATTGTGCAAGATTCAACAATGTATATAACGCAATCCCACAAAATTTAAGACCTCCTCCTGATTTGGCCTTGTACAAATTTCCTGATGGTTTTGACCCTGATATGGCCTATCAGTTGAAGGAGAGAGCTCCTGAAACCCTTGCAGATGCCCAAAAGGTTGTTGTCACAGTGGAAGCTAACCTGATTGCCAAAAGAAACAGAGCAAGGTTGGAAAAGAGAACCACCTTCAAAGAAGAACCCTCAGCCTTTGATCAAAAACTGGATGAAATACTCACTGGTATGAAGAGATTGGGTGATAGAGTGGAATCAGTTGAGAGAAAGTCATCATGGGAAGCACCACAAAACAACCCTCCTAGGAATCCAAATTTTAGGAGAACTCAAAATCCAAACGTTGGCAAGGCCAGTTCTGACCCAGACATAAGACCCCCTTTCCAAGAGAATTATGCTGAGACTTCCACATCAAGTGAACCCAATGAAGATCCCCACATTAATTTAATGGGTTTGGATGGTGAAAGTCAAGTCTTTTTAACACAAGAAGATCATGAGGATGATGAAATCAAGCTGTTCCAAACCAAATCAGGTGAGTCATTTGACTTTAAACAAGGCTATGACACAGCTGTTTATGAAGTCCATAAACAATACAAGTTAAGGAGTAGAACTGTAAATGTAACGCAGCCTGAAAAGATAAAGGATAAACAGCAGCCCAAAAGAGCCATAGTCACAGAGCCAAATGACACAACGGAATCACTAGCAAAGGAAGTAACCATTGAAGAAGTCACTGAACCATTTTCTTCAAAACAGCAGCCCATGGCTACATCATCCTTGCACCCTAACCCAAGTGTCGCTCCTCAAGAGATGAGCAAGAAGGACAAGCCTCAAGATCAAGATAAGAATCAAGAAGAAGAGTTAGTGAACAAGGAAAGAACTGTCATCCACAACCAAAGGACCCAATCTGAAAAACCCTTTGACCTAGAAACTGAAATTGGTAAATTGAAGGTAGCTATTCCTCTTTCAGAACTAGCCAAGCATGACATTTATAAACAACAAATCAAGAAGTCCCTTCAACTTACTAACAACAAAGATGATGTCAATGTGTTGGATGATACCCCAGAATTGCTATTCGGTCCAGAAGTTGATGGAAAAATAGTAGTCACAGGGATCTTACCTTTTTATGTCAGTTTACATGTTCATGATAAGATATTACACAATGCAATGTTTGACTCAGGGGCCTCTCACAACCTCATGCCAAAAGCAGTCATGGAAAGATTGAATCTAGATATTACAAGACCATATAAGGACCTATTCTCCTTTGACTCCAGCCAAGTCAAGTGCTTAGGTCTCATAAAAGATCTATGTGTGTCCCTTGTTCAGTACCCAAATAAAACAATTCTAATGGACGTGGTAGTTGCTGATATCCCACCCAAGTATGGGATGCTGTTATCAAGGTCATGGGGGGCTAAACTTCAAGGTTCCCTACAACTGGACATGTCATACACCACCATCTCTGTTTTTGGGCAACCAAAGAGACTATACAGAGAAACACTAATGAAATACATGGTCAGCAGTGAAGAAAAGCCCCAAAATTTTCCCATATATGTTGTCCATTCTGACATTGACTCCTATATTCTCTTCAATGACAAAACAAATCCCACAAGTGATGAGGAAATCCACACACTCAAACGAGATCAGCATGTAAATGAAGAAATTGTTGTTCAAGAAATACTGCTTGAGAAATCATTAAACAAGGCTGCTGCTCTAGAAATCAAGCTGACCCAATCAAGTGATGACACTATCCCAAAGAACAAACCAAATGAAAAACCAGATCTGCAACTTACAATCCCAGCTTACAAAGAAGTCATTAAATCTTCCCTAGAACAAGAGATCCTATGGTTCCTTGAATTTGACGGATCAGTCAACAAATTAGGGGCAGGAGCAGGGGTTTGGATACATAATAAACAAAACAGTCATGCAGAAGGCCGAGCTTATAGATTAAACTTCAGGTGCACCAACAATATGGCAGAATATGAAGCTCTCTTACTAGGCCTCAAGCTAGTAAAATCCTTACAAGCCATAAAAGTTTCAATTCTGGGAGATTCAGACTTAGTTATCCAGCAAGTAAAAGGAAATTTTGTCACTAACGACAAAAGGTTGAGATCTTATAGGTCTGCTGCTGCTGAACTACTAAAGTCCTTCACTGAATTTCAAATTACCAAAATTCCTAGAACCCATAACCTGCATGCCCATAGTTTGGCTACATTTGCAAGTACCTGCAAGCTACCCTTTGAGCCCCACCATTGCTTTACAGCTGAGGTAAAACACAGACCTTCTGTCCCAAACAATGTCAAGGACTGGCAAGTGTTTGATGATGATACACAAATAAACAATTTCTTGACTTTACATCAAGAATTTTCAGGACTAAACATTGACACTGAAAGAGCAAGTCAATCACAAATACTTGATCAACAGAACCATAAGCCAATATCACTTAAAACAGCTAATCAAATCCTACATCCAACAATTTTCAACAAAGACAACATACATGAAATTCAACAAATCAGTTGTGAAGAAGTGGCTGATGCTGAGGCTGAAGTGATACAATTGAAGGACAATTTTCTTCCAACAGGCCTAACTCCACCAGAGGATATTTTTTATTCAAATGATGTCCCTAGAAAACCAAAAATGCAGCCCATTAACTCTGCCATTGAAGAATGCAACATTGGAACCATTGAGAAACCCAAGATAATAAAATTGTCTGCATCCCTACCTCCTGATCAGAAGCCCAAATACATTGACCTCTTCAAAGAGTTCCAAGATGTCTTTGCATGGAGTTACGAGGATTTGAAATCCTATGACACCTCTGTTATCCAACACACAATCCCTCTCAAGCCAAATCAAAAGCCATTTAAGCAAAAATTGAGAAGAATAAACCCTGTGCTTCTCCCTGCAATTGAGAAAGAGGTGCAAAAAATGTTTAAAGCCGATATCATAGCACCAATCAGGTTTTCTGAGTGGATCTCAAATTTGGTGCCCGCAAGGAAGAAAACTGGTGAAATAAGACTTTATGTGGATCTTAGAAATCTAAACCAAGTGTCCCTCAAGGACAACTATCCTTTTCCTAAGATGGGTCACATTCTCCAAAGAGTGGTAGGAGCATCAAGGATTTCATTGCTAGATGGATTCTCAGGCTTTAATCAGATCCTAGTGCACCCTGATGACCAAGACAAAACTGCATTTACAACCCCATGGGGAACTTTCAAATATGTGAAAATGCCTTTTGGATTGAAAAATGCAGGGGCTACATTTCAAAGAGCAATGGATATTGCTTTTGCCAAGGAGATTCATGACTTTCTTGTCATTTATTTGGATGACCTCACCCCTTTCTCAAAATCAGACCAAGAACATTTGAAACATTTGAGACAGATCTTCCTAACATGTAGGAAATATGGAATTTCCTTGAACCCAAAGAAGTCTCTATTTGGTTTGGAAGAAGGTAAGCTATTGGGACATATCATCTCTAAAGATGGCATTAGGATTGATCCAGACAGAATCCAGGCCATCTTACAAATGCCTCATCCAAGAAATGTAAAGGAATTACAAGCCTTTTTGGGTAAAATCAACTTCCTGAGGAGATTTATCCCAAATCTGGCCGAGTTGATCAGATTATTGAACAACATGATAAAAAAGGATTCAAAAGTGAAATGGATAGTAGAAGCAAATCAAGCCTTTGAAGGCATAAAATTGGCCCTTACCCAAACTCCAGTCTTAACAAATCCTCAATTTGACAGGGAATTTATCATTTTTTCTTTTGCCTCCCAGCATATTATTGTTGCAGTTTTGTTACAGAAAGATGACCAAGGAAATGAGAAACCCATTGCTTTCTTTAGTAGAGCTCTTAGAGATTCACCTCTGAAATATCAAATCATGGAGAAACAAGCCTATGCTTTGGTCAAGGCCATTAAAGACTTTAGGATTTACATCCTTTACTCCCATGTTATAGCTTATGTGCCAAGTCCCATTGTAAAAGACATACTCACTCAAATTTAGAGGGCAGAAGAGGAAAATGGATTGCCAACATCTTGGAATTTGATATTGAGATAAAACCAACAAAACTAATAAAAGGGCAAGGTTTGGCCAAACTAATGACAGAAGCAAACTTCCAAGCCTTACACATAAACCAGCTGGACAATGAACCGGAGCTGGCGACTCCAAAGATCAATGTAGCCTTTGAACAATCCCCTTGGTATTCTGATATCTGTTACGTGTTACAAAACCTGTGTGCTCCACCAGGATTGTCCAGAACTAAGTGTAGATTCCTAAAAATGAAAGCTTCAAAATTTTGTGTTATGGATGGCAATTTGCTTTGGAGAAACCATGAGGGTATACTATTAAACTGCTTGATTGAGAATGAGACTAACAATGTCACCAAAGAGTTTCATGCAGGTGACTGTGGTGGCCACTTGTATTGGAAGTCCACTGTGGATAAAATACTGAGGGCTGGTTACTATTGGCCCACTATTTTCTCTGATGTCAAGAAATTCACCACCTCATGTCATAAATGTCAAGTATTTGAGGGAAAGAGAAAGTTACTACCGCTTCCCTTAAGGCCTATTGCAACAGAGAGGCCTTTCCAACAATGGGGCTTGGATTTCATTGGGGAAATTCATCCCTCATCTTCAGGCAAACATAGATGGATTCTAACAGCTACAGACTACTTTACCAAATGGATTGAAGCTGTTCCATGCAGACAAGCTAATGATTCCACTATCATTCAGTTCCTTGAGACCAATATCCTGTCCAGATTTGGTTGTCCTGATAAGATAATAACAGACAATGCTGCTGCCTTCAGATCAAAGAAGATGGTGAATTTCTGCCACAAATTTCACATAACCTTGGGCCATTCTACTGCATATTATCCCCAAGGAAATGGCCTTGCTGAATCATCAAATAAAAACCTTGTAAACATCATAAAGAAGGTGTTGGAAGAAAATAAGAAGAATTGGCATAAGAAGCTGGTCAATGCCTTATGGGCAGATAGACTAACAACCAAGAGATCAATTGGGGTCAGCCCATATGAGTTGGTTTATGGATTAGAAGCCAAATTTCCTTCATCACTAGGGGTTCCGGTTATGAAACTACTTCAAGAAAGTCAAGCTGAGCCAAATGATATGCAAAGAAGGATCAATCAAATAATATGTTTGCAGCAAACTAGAGACCAAGTTTTCAGCAGAGTTCAAGTTTTACAAGAAAAATTAAAGAAAGCTTTTGATAGAAGGACCAAGGCAGAAGATTTCAACATTGGTGACAAAGTCCTCAAGTGGGATTCAAGAAGAGAAGATAAAGGAAAACATGGAAAATTTGATTCCCTTTGGAGAGGACCATTTGCTGTCCAAGCAGTACAAGGAAACAATACTTATTTCCTTAAAAGTCTTGATGAAGCTGATTTGGATGAAGGTCCTGTAAATGGCAGGATGTTGAAGCACTATTTTGACTACTATCCATAAGTGCAGTTGTGTTTCCCTTGTACATATCCAGGTGTATATATTGCTTTCTTTAAAATATGTAAAAATGCAGTTCTCAAGTTTTATAAGGTATCAGCAAAAGGAAAATAAGTTCAGAGATTTACCAAGATGGGAAGAGCACAATTTTGGCATTTCAAAGCAGCATACTTCAAGTTTTGGTAAAAGCAGTCAAGGGCCAAGGCATTCTGACCTGCTGTTCTTGGTCTTTCAAATGGAAAAACCATCCCCATGTGGAGCCACTGTTAGCTACCTATACCAATAGGTTTCATATTTCATGATTGGCAAAGAAAGTTCCAAATATGCTCTGCTTTGATGATGCAAAGATCCCATATTTCCAAGAGAAGACAATGTGTGTATATAGCTTGATGTGGACTCAATTTTGATGGATGGTCCAACAGCCTAATCTGGATCATTCCATGTTTCAATTTTCTGCTGTAGAATAGAGAAAGAAGTCTGTCCAAACTGTTTAATCTTGGTAGACCAGTAGCTTAGGTAGAGAATTAAGGTTCCCAACTGCTTAATCTGGGACCTTGGAAGCAATAAGGGTAGTTCTAGATAGAAAATCAAAAGAAAAAGCCAAGAGAAAAGAAAAGGCAAATAAGGGTCTGCAAGTCTAAGTGCACCCTCCAAGAAGAAACAAAAAATGCTAGGCAAGTAGATGGGTAGGCAGATGGGGTTGCAGAAGTGTCATTCCTTACAATTGAATGTGTGCTAACCTATTCACAAAGGAAAATCAATGGATTGAGAAGGTCTTCTTCTCCATCATGTTGCAGCAAAGCAAAGAAGCATGACTAACTTCCTTTTCCCCCTTTTCACCTTCATTACTAACATCCCTTCATCAGTTGTGTTCATGGAAGAATTTGAGGTTTTATGGTGGTTCTTATTCCTTTAAAAGCCACATTTCTTGTCTAAAATTCTTTTCATTTTGATCTACTCCCTAAACTAAGTGATTTTCAAATAAACTTAGTGATATCACTCCTCATTCACCTTTTCCATCCATATTAACCCCTAACTTCTATTATCTAAATCCCCTATGTTACCCTTTCCCTACTATTATAACACTATGGTGTATAAACCCCAAGCATTGTATAAATATCCCTCCCCTTGGCATTATAGCCATGTTTTCACTGTCAGGGATCAAATTGACATCCGGTCAGTTTGAGAACCCTAAGCCTTACCCTTCTTTCCCCTTCAGAGGTCATTAAACCCATTAAACCCTTCATTTGCTAAGAAACCTTGTAAAAAAACCCCTTTTTACCCCTAACCTGCTTCATTTGCAAAATACATATAAAAACCCACTTTTTTCATTTACCCAAAGTCTTAGCGCTATGCGCATTATTGTCAAAAACATTGAAAAAACCATGAAAATCCGCCATATTCCAAAGATTCCCGCCGGGCGCAATTTCCAAAAGAAATATTATTTTAATCCCGCCCCCCATCCGTATCGTCCGGCCAGCTCAACGATCCGTCGACCGTCAGATCGGGCCCTTTTCATCCGACGACCCTCGTACATATCGGACCGGCCCCGACGTCTGAAAGATACCTTCCGATATCTGTCAGAGGGTGACGTCAGGCCTCTGCCACGCGTCACCCTCACATCGTATCGGAGGTACTTCTGACAATTCCGCTTCCGTATGGAAGGCGGTGCGATATGAAACCGCCAACCACTTCCCGTTTCGGTTAATCCGCCCTGCCTACGTCACTGCCCGCACCACTGCTACGTCAGCGCCACGTCGGTACGCCCCGTCCGCCACTTCACCATCCCCGTGGACCTCTCTTATGCTGCCACGTCACCCGATGATGTCATGCTGACGTCATCCGACCTTGACCCCACCTGATGATGTCATGCTGACATCATCCAAAAAGGTGCCAATGTTCCAAAAAATCCATATTTTGGCCAAAATTTCGCGCTTTTTACACTTTTTGCCAAAAACGCTGTTGTTTTCTCTGCATGGTTTTTACGTCCAGCCGCGCACCAACCTGCTGAACCCGATCTGGAGACCGCTGGCGCGCCATTTCCACCTGCATTCGTGTCCATTATTCTCTGAATACCAGGTATTTATCCTTGTCAATCCCTCCTGCACCTGGTTTCGTCTGTAAATTACCAAGAAAGCTTAAAACATTGAGAAACTTATAAATTCACCGGCAAATCCCCTGTGCCTAGTCCCCATTTACACTCTAAGGTCGAAATTCACCGGTTGAGCCTTGTTTGCCCGAGTTTTTACCAATAACTGCATTTTGTTCGCGCAATCGCGAAATGATAACCCGAACTGTACCAATTTGCTGAGAAAAAGAGTTAAGACCAGACATTTGTCTTATCCATACTTTAAGCAGTATTTCAATTGCTGCAATTGACCATTTACCCTCTGTCCCTCAGTAATTTACCTTTCTGTTCAAAGAAAACTCTTCGGTGTTGCTCTGCACAGTAACACCAGTTTATAAACAACAGAAATTCTAAAAGTAGCCATGGATGCACCAGTAGACCCTGTAGCATTGAACATTGCTCCTTTAAACGCTCCCCAGAGAGAATTGGAATGGCAACCTCTAGCAGACCTGGATTATCAGATATCCGAAGAAATGTTGATGCACAGCAAGTTTCACATTCACCTATTGAATGAGTTGAAGATTAAACATGAGGCTGGAACAGATGTATTAGGCATTTGGGACTCTTTTCTCCCTATCTTCAAGCTCCCACAGGTCAACCAGTTTCCTGAGCTAATCCACCTATGTGCTGACTGTTATGATGCCACTCAGAGGGCTGTGATTGATCCTTCAGGCTCAATTGTTTTCTATGTCACCCCTGAAGCCATCAGAGAGATGCTGCAATTCAGAACTCAGAAGAAATTGGTTCCTTTGTCACTAATTGATCTGATTAAGCAAGGAGCCAAGTTGACAGATGCTCAGGTCACCAAGCTAAATCAACTATACATTGACTCTGATACTGTGATGTACCCTCCTATCTCCCATGTATACCTCAATCAACTGGGCAGAGACCTAGTAGATATGATCAGTCCCATTCTGGGCTACAATTCAATTGAGTTTGTTGATGAAACTGTGCTGGTAATGATGCTTATGTTTGCCCCTGGCAAGTCTCCAACCTGCTATGACTATGCCACCTACATATCAGACAAAATACATGAGCAATTGATGAACTTGGCAAGAGAAAGGGTGTTCAGATACACCTCCTACATCTACCATTTGATTTTGTACTATCAACATGAGAAATTTCATTTTGCTATGAAAAGAGTGGATGCACAAGGAAACCTAAGGTCAGTGGTTTATTGGTCCTCTGCTTTCCACTGCCTGTCTAATTCTCCATACACTTATTGTGAGTTCATTGACCTTTTCATACATCCAGCCATGTCCCTGCTTATGAGCTCACCTCCTCCAAGACTGACTGATGACATGCAAAGAATTCTTCAGTTATCTAAGTCATACAGCATTGGGGACTGGTACTTCTACCAGAACCACACAGTCATCAGGATATATGGGTGTGAATTGCCCCCATACCGATTGCCCAAATATGTACCCATGAGATTGTTTGCCCTTGAATATTTCAGGCAGTTTGGGAATGCTGATGTGCTACATTTTTCAGGCAAAGGCAAGAAAGCACAACTCAAGGTCAGGAACCAATTAGGCCACTTTATCTATAACCAGAGGGAGGAAGGTTGGCGAGAAGCAGACAGAATGCTTGAATCCCTTGGCCTTAAGACCAGTTTCCTTTGGAAACCTTATGACCCCAATCACTTCATAACTTTAAGAAGGGTCAAGTATAAGCTGTCCGGTTATGATCATGTAAGGATTCCTCACATAGAAAAATATGCAAATCAAGTAAAATGGAGGAGAGGAACCTTAGAGGAGGCTGTCACACAAGAAGAGTTAAATGAAAGAGCAGTAAGAAATCTGAGGAAGATGGCTGACCTTGAGCTTTGTTCACAGGTGTTTACTCTTCCAAGCACTCAAGTGGGAGCAGCTGCCTCTTCCTCCACAGCAAATCAGCAAGCAGTTAAAGCTACTGGGCAGACTTCTAGCAAAGGCAAGGAAAAAGAGATGGAAACCGAAGAGCCACCTCATGAGGAGGTGCAGCAGCAACAGGTACAACAGCAACAAGAGGGGCAGCAAGAGAAAGAGCAGCCATTACAGCAAGAAAAGGCATCTGAAGCCCCAATTTCCACTGAGCAGCAGGCTCAGGACACAGTGCCTCCTAGGCCAGAAACGACAGTGGAGGCCTCAGTCCTCCAAACCCCACAAAAAGAAGACATAAGCAGAAAGAGGGACAGAGAGACTCCCCTAACCACATCAATAAGTCATGGGGAGAAAAGGCATAGAATGAATCCCCTCTCTGAGGAAGAAATGCCTATTGGGCAATCTTTGGGCATGGGCCCACCAAGCATGGAGGCCTCTGCAAGTTCCTTCCAGCAGGAACAAGAGAGGACAGTGGGAGGAGAAGTCAGCTCCTCAAGCCAGCAGAAAGAAGGTGAACTGGGAATCAAGCAGCAGTTCATTGACATAAAGAAGAGGAATGAGCCCATAAAAATACAGCTATATAATCATTTGTTGAAAATGGCTCCCACCAACCAGCAAAGACTCATGTCTGCATATGATGTTAATGAAGGAAAAATGATCATGAGTCACTTCATGCCAACTGCATTGCAGCCACAGTCCCCTTCAGACTACTTGAGGACCAATCTTGAGGTCCTTGCCAAGGACATCCACCCAATGGACAAAATCGAATTGCATAAGCAAACGGGTGAGATGGTGTATGCCTCCTTGGCAGACAAGACATTGGATAATTATAGGCTAGAAAATAGCCTAAATAATACAGCTGCCCAACTTGAGTTGGAGAGAGCGTCCTCTCAAGCAAAAGATAACAGAATCAGGTCCTTAGAAGATATAATCATAGAGATTGGGCATGATCCCAAGGACATCAAGGGCATACAAGAAATATTGAAATTAAGGGATGCAGACATGGCAGCTTTAAGGAGAAAGATCAAAATCCCAGCAACAATTCACCCTCAAACAGATGAAGTTGCCCAGCTGAGACATGATCAAGATGCCACAGCTTTGCTGGTGTCTTTATACAAACAGCTGATCCAAACACAAGAAAAATTGGGAGAATCAGAGGCTGCACAGGCAGCATTGCAAGCAGCATTACAGCAAAAGGAAGGAGGTCAAACATCTCAGCCTCCTCCAGAAATAATTAATCTTGAGGAGCCTCCTCAAACTACTGCTCCTCCCACTCAGCAAACAGACCAGGCAGCACCTTCTACATCAGCACCAGCGCCAACAACAGAGCAGGCTCCAAGCCTGGATATGCAGAAGCTCAAGAATGAAATCCAAGCCCTGGAAGCCCAAATGGCAGAATTAAAAGAGGCCAGGGAAAATTTGGTTAAGTTGAATGAAAGATATGACAAATCCAAGCAGACTGTAGCAGAAAAGGGCAGGGAAATAAAGGCCCTTAAGGATAAGATAAAAGAGCTGGAGAAGGAGCTCACACTTGATAAAGTGACAGCTGAGCTCAAGACAGTCCTATGGGCCAACATTGGCCAATCCGTAACTGATCAATGGCAATACATTGAGACAATTCATGAGCAAATAGAGCTCATAGGAAAAGCACACAGAGAAATCCAGAGATCAAGGGTCTCTCTAGGCAATATGCCTGAAGTTGCCAACAGGATGATCAATGTGCTTAATAATAGAACAAGTGCTCAGTTAGCAACTATGGGAATCTCCAATAGGACTGAGACTATTTTGTTGATAAAGAGGGTCCTAACACTGAGAAGCCTAGTGCAGACACTAGAGAGAAGGACCCAGGATATGCAGACCGAGGTCAATAGATTCATGGACAAATTTGTGGCATTGCAAAACATAGGTCTCCCTGGCTTACTGAATAGCGCAGGAAGGCTACTTACACTTGAGCAGTATGCCAAGAGGGTCAACACATTCGCCACAAATCAGATCACTAAAAGGCCTAGCACCTCAGAGGAAACAGGGCCAGCTACAGGACAAAGTCTCTACAACAGAGTAGAGAATTTATTCTTTATAATGAATGAAATTAAACATCTGTTTGAAGTGCCTCCAAACTTCTATAAATACACAGAGGCAGATGAGACTTTAGAGGCAATTCTAAGACATCAATTGCCCACACAGGAATACTGGACCAAAATGATACAACTGATATTGTAAGCCAGAGCCTGTAAATCAAGTTTTTTTTGTTTAAATTCATAAGTGGTCATGCACAGGAAAACTTAGTAAAATCAGCATGCACGAAAAGGGAAGGGCTGAGCCAACTCAGCAGATCATATTCGGCCAACAAAGCAAGATTGACAGCTAACAGGTAACAGGGTCGAGAAGCTACAGCAGGACAGCCATAAAGGCACATTTCCAGCATTAAAACAGAACATTCAGACTGACTCAGTGGCCTCCAAAGGTCAAAGTATCTCCTGACAGATATAAAGAGCATTTATTTTGTATTCAATGATGTAATAACTTTCTTATCTACTATCTTGAAAAGTTGGTGAACGTATTCATTTCTCAGATGACTCAACGCTTCAGATATTTTGTATGAGCGTTTGTATATATTCCCCCTCGCATAAGTTTGCAGGGGTTGTTGTTGATTTCTCTTCAAGAGTTCTTTTGCTATAAATTTTCAGAGTTTAATACAAAGGCCGATGGAATTTCCAAAGTCTGTGTTGTCTGAGGGGTTGTGATGCGATTGCTGTGTGCTACAGGATTCCTGCGTATTTTCATGGCTCAATAAGTTTCCTTAAACTTTCGTTATGTTGTTTCTGTTTATTTTCTCATAACTCATCCATGTTCTAGATCTCACAATTAATGGCAGAGAAAAAGACTAATTCCAGGATTTATTCATAGAATACCCTGAATTCAATCTATGCTATTATAAATGTTTCTCTCAGTTATGGTCATAAAGGTGTAATTCTTAATTGCTGCACCTCTACATTGTATCTTTCACAGTGATTATTGTTTTAGGAATTCAAATCTGCTCCTTTACAATACATCTCTTTCTCACAACCAAGCTTAGTGGAAAATTCTTAATTGCTTTTCACTGGTTAAACACACTTCATCATTATAATATCAAGTTTGTTTCATGAGATATTCAAAATACCCAGCAGTTTCAGCAATCCCAATCTACCTCTCAAACGACCAGTAACAAAAGACTCCATTGCCCAATGGACTAGAATTATCTGAAGGTTTCCACCTTAGGTACAGAAGACATCCCTCAACCAAAACATAAAACCAAAACCCTGAACATCATAGCTAGCCTAAAATACTATCAGAATAGAGACAAATCATAAAGAGAGAGCCCTCTCTGATTACAGTTTGGCTAGGAGCTGTAATCCAAAGATTGGTTAGTGGTTACCCCGGCCGTATTCCCTTGGGAGTCAAAGGGAACAACCTGGGTGTTAACATAATTGGCGACTCCACTGGGGAAAAGCTTATTTCTCAACTGTTGTCTGTCTCTAGACAGTGGTTCTAAAAATTTGAGCAGTCCCTTGAAACAGTTCTAAAAATATCCTAAAATATCAAAAAAGAAGTTTAGAAGTTGGCTCCTAAAAGGGAAACTAGACATACTATGTCAAACCCTGACCCCAATCCACCAGCTATTTTTGAAAATCCTAATACCATCCCGAAGATCATTAGGAAGCAGCAGGGACAGGAAACTCTTGCGGTTTCAAATCCTGAGATAACTCATCCAAACCCTGTTCCAACTCCGATCAAGGTTCTATTTCGGTCTAGTCTTGATTCCCCCAGTTCACCATCCACATCTCAAAGCCCTCCTTTCACACCTTCATCCACTGCACATATTCCCTTGACCAATACTCTAGTTTCCACCTTTCCCACTACCCGTGTTATACCAGTCATTCAAGTTTATCCCAGTTATCCCTGTCAACCCTATAAATCCTGCAAATATGGCGAATAGGTATGCACCCTTGCAGTTACCTGCTAATGCTGCAACTCTACCCCAAGACTACCAATCCAAGATCTCATATTTTGACTCCACTGGCCCCTTCACAGCTATTCAGCATGCCAAAAGGATGCAAGATCATTTTGAGACCTATGAAATAGATGATGATAGTGTGAGAATGAGGATGTTTGTTCAAAGTCTGACTGGGGATGTAAGAACTTGGTTTAGATCCCTGAATGCAAATTCCATTACTACTCCTGATGAGCTTTATCAAGCCTTTACTAACAGATGGGAGAAGAAGAAAGATCCCTTGCACATACTTGGTGAGTATGATACTATCAAACGAGGTCCTCAAGAGACCGTTCTGGAGTATTGTGCAAGATTCAACAATGTATATAACGCAATCCCACAAAATTTAAGACCTCCTCCTGATTTGGCCTTGTACAAATTTCCTAATGGTTTTGACCCTGATATGGCCTATCAGTTGAAGGAGAGAGCTCCTGAAACCCTTGCAGATGCCCAAAAGGTTGTTGTCACAGTGGAAGCTAACCTGATTGCCAAAAGAAACAGAGCAAGGTTGGAAAAGAGAACCACCTTCAAAGAAGAACCCTCAGCCTTTGATAAAAAACTGGATGCAATACTCACTGGTATGAAGAGATTGGGTGATAGAGTGGAATCAGTTGAGAGAAAGTCATCATGGGAAGCACCACAAAACAACCCTCCTAGGAATCCAAATTTTAGGAGAACTCAAAATCCAAACGTTGGCAAGGCCAGTTCTGACCCAGACATAAGACCCCCTTTCCAAGAGAATTATGCTGAGACTTCCACATCAAGTGAACCCAATGAAGATCCCCACATTAATTTAATGGGTTTGGATGGTGAATGTCAACTCTTTTTAACACAAGAAGATCATGAGGATGATGAAATCAAGTTGTTCCAAACCAAATCAGGTGAGTCATTTGACTTTAAACAAGGCTATGACACAGCTGTTTATGAAGTCCATAAACAATACAAGTTAAGGAGTAGAACTGTAAATGTAACGCAACCTGAAAAGATAAAGGATAAACAGCAGCCCAAAAGAGCCATAGTCACAGAGCCAAATGACACAACGGAATCACTAGCAAAGGAAGTAACCATTGAAGAAGTCATTGAACCATTTTCTTCAAAACAGTAGCCCATGGCTACATCATCCTTGCACCCTAACCCAAGTGTCTCTCCTCAAGAGACGAGCAAGAAGGACAAGCCTCAAGATCAAGATAAGAATCAAGAAGAAGAGTTAGTGAACAAGGAAAGAACTGTCATCCACAACCAAAGGACCCAATCTGAAAAACCCTTTGACCTAGAAACTGAAATTGGTAAATTGAAGGTAGTTATTCCTCTTTCAGAACTAGCCAAGCATGACATTTATAAACAACAAATCAAGAAGTCCCTTCAACTTACTAACAACAAAGATGATGTCAATGTGTTGGATGATACCCCAGAATTGCTCTTCGGTCCAGAAGTTGATGGAAAAACAGTAGTCACAGGGATCTTACCTTTTTATGTCAGTTTACATGTTCATGATAAGATATTACACAATGCAATGTTTGACTCAGGGGCCTCTCACAACCTCATGCCAAAAGCAGTCATGGAAAGATTGAATCTAGATATTACAAGACCATATAAGGACCTATTCTCCTTTGACTCCAGCCAAGTCAAGTGCTTAGGTCTCATAAAAGATCTATGTGTGTCCCTTGTTCAGTACCCAAATAAAACAATTCTAATGGATGTGGTAGTTGCTGATATCCCACCCAAGTATGGGATGCTGTTATCAAGGTCATGGGGGGCTAAACTTCAAGGTTCCCTACAACTGGACATGTCATACGCCACCATCTCTGTTTTTGGGCAACCAAAGAGACTATACAGAGAAACACTAATGAAATACATGGTCAGCAGTGAAGAAAAGCCCCAAAATTTTCCCATATATGCTGTCCATTCTGACATTGACTCCTATATTCTCTTCAATGACAAAACAAATCCCACAAGTGATGAGGAAATCCACACACTCAAACAAGATCAGCATGTAAATGAAGAAATTGTTGTTCAAGAAATACTGCTTGAGCAATCATTAAACAAGGCTGCTGCTCTAGAAATCAAGCTGATCCAATCAAGTGATGACACTATCCTAAAGAACAAACCAAATGAAAAACCAGATCTGCAACTTACAATCCCAGCTTACAAAGAAGTCATTAAATCTTCCCTAGAACAAGAGATCCTATGGTTCCTTGAATTTGATGGATCAGTCAACAAATTAGGGGCAGGAGCAGGGGTTTGGATACATAATAAACAAAACAGTCATGCAGAAGGCCGAGCTTATAGATTAAACTTCAGGTGCACCAACAATATGGCAGAATATGAAGCTCTCTTACTAGGCCTCAAGCTAGTAAAATCCTTACAAGCCATAAAAGTTTCAATTCTGGGAGATTCAGACTTAGTTATCTAGCAAGTAAAAGGAAATTTTGTCACTAATGACAAAAGGTTGAGATCTTATAGGTCTGCTGCTGCTGAACTACTAAAGTCCTTCACTGAATTTCAAATTACCAAAATTCCTAGAACCCATAACCTGCATGCCCATAGTTTGGCTACATTTGCAAGTACCTGCAAGCTACCCTTTGAGCCCCACCATTGCTTTACAGCTGAGGTAAAACACAGACCTTCTGTCCCAAACAATGTCAAGGACTGGCAAGTGTTTGATGATGATACACAAATAAACAATTTCTTGACTTTACAGCAAGAATTTTCGGGACTAAACATAACACTGAAAGAGCAACTCAATCACAAAT
This sequence comes from Pinus tabuliformis, assembly GCA_031772625.1. Lineage (NCBI taxonomy): Eukaryota > Viridiplantae > Streptophyta > Pinopsida > Pinales > Pinaceae > Pinus > Pinus tabuliformis. Next base: position 996,461,740 of record CM062810.1, on the reverse strand, counting down.
ACTTGATCAACAGAACCATAAGCCAATATCACTTAAAACAGCTAATCAAATCCTACATCCAACAATTTTCAACAAAGACAACATACAAGAAATTCAACAAATCAGTTGTGAAGAAGTGGCTGATGCTGAGGCTGAAGTGATACAATTGAAGGACAATTTTCTTCCAACAGGCCTAACTCCACTAGAGGATATTTTTGATTCAAATGATGTCCCTAGAAAACCAAAAATGCAGCCCATTAACTCTGCCATTGAAGAATGCAACATTGGAACCATTGAGAAACCCAAGATAATAAAATTGTCTGCATCCCTACCTCCTGATCAGAAGCCCAAATACATTGACCTCTTCAAAGAGTTCCAAGATGTCTTTGCATGGAGTTATGAGGATTTGAAATCCTATGACACCTCTGTTATCCAACACACAATCCCTCTCAAGCCAAATCAAAAGCCATTTAAGCAAAAATTGAGAAGAATAAACCCTGTGCTTCTCCCTGCAATTGAGAAAGAGGTGCAAAAAATGTTTAAAGCCGGTATCATAGCACCAATCAGGTTTTCTGAGTGGATCTCAAATTTGGTGCCCACAAGGAAGAAAACTGGTGAAATAAGACTTTGTGTTGATCTTAGAAATCTAAACCAAGTGTCCCTCAAGGACAACTATCCTTTACCTAAGATGGATCACATTCTCCAAAGAGTGGTAGGAGCATCAAGGATTTCATTGCTAGATGGATTCTCAGGCTTTAATCAGATCCTAGTGCACCCTGATGACCAAGACAAAACTGCATTTACAACCCCATGGGGAACTTTCAAATATGTGAAAATGCCTTTTGGATTGAAAAATGCAGGGGCTACATTTCAAAGAGCAATGGATATTGCTTTTGCCAAGGAGATTCATGACTTTCTTGTCATTTATTTGGATGACCTCACCCCTTTCTCAAAATCAGACCAAGAACATTTGAAACATTTGAGACAGATCTTCCTAACATGTAGGAAATATGGAATTTCCTTGAACCCAAAGAAGTCTCTATTTGGTTTGGAAGAAGGTAAGCTATTGGGACATATCATCTCTAAAGATGGCATTAGGATTGATCCAGACAGAATCCAGGCCATCTTACAAATGCCTCATCCAAGAAATGTAAAGGAATTACAAGCCTTTTTGGGTAAAATCAACTTCCTGAGGAGATTTATCCCAAATCTGGCCGAGTTGATCAGATTATTGAACAACATGCTAAAAAAGGATTCAAAAGTGAAATGGACAGTAGAAGCAAATCAAGCCTTTGAAGGCATAAAATTGGCCCTTACCCAAACTCCAGTCTTAACAAATCCTCAATTTGACAGGGAATTTATCATTTTTTCTTTTGCCTCCCAGCATACTATTGCTGCAGTTTTGTTACAGAAAGATGACCAAGGAAATGAGAAACCCATTGCTTTCTTTAGTAGAGCTCTTAGAGATGCACCTCTGAAATATCAAATCATGGAGAAACAAGCCTATGCTTTGGTCAAGGCCATTAAAGACTTTAGGATTTACATCCTTTACTCCCATGTTATAGCTTATGTGCCAAGTCCCATTGTAAAAGACATACTCACTCAAGAAAATTTAGAGGGCAGAAGAGGAAAATGGATTGCCAACATCTTGGAATTTGATATTGAGATAAAACCAACAAAACTAATAAAAGGGCAAGGTTTGGCCAAACTAATGACAGAAGCAAACTTCCAAGCCTTAGACATAAACCAGCTGGACAATGAACCGGAGCTGGCGACTCCAAAGATCAATGTAGCCTTTGAACAATCCCCTTGGTATTCTGATATCTGTTACGTGTTACAAAACTTGTGTGCTCCACCAGGATTGTCCAGAACTAAGTGTAGATTCCTAAAAATGAAAGCTTCAAAATTTTGTGTTATGGATGGCAATTTGCTTTGGAAAAACCATGAGGGTATACTATTAAACTGCTTGATTGAGAATGAGACTAACAATGTCACCAAAGAGTTTCATGCAGGTGACTGTGGTGGCCACTTGTATTGGAAGTCCACTGTGGATAAAATACTGAGGGCTGGTTACTATTGGCCCACTGTTTTCTCTGATGTCAAGAAATTCACCACCTCATGTCATAAATGTCAAGTATTTGAGGGAAAGAGAAAGTTACTGCCACTTCCTTTAAGGCCTATTGCAACAGAGAGGCCTTTCGAACAATGGGGCTTGGATTTCATTGGGGAAATTCATCCCTCATCTTCAGGCCAACATAGATGGATTCTAACAGCTACAGACTACTTTACCAAATGGATTGAAGCTGTTCCATGCAGACAAGCTAATGATTCCACTATCATTCAGTTCCTTGAGACCAATATCCTGTCCAGATTTGGTTGTCCTGATAAGATAATAACAGACAATGCTGCTGCCTTCAGATCAAAGAAGATGGTGAATTTCTGCCACAAATTTCACATAACCTTGGGCCATTCTACTACATATTATCCCCAAGGAAATGGCCTTGCTGAATCATCAAATAAAAGCCTTGTAAACATCATAAAGAAGGTGCTGGAAGAAAATAAGAAGAATTGGCATAAGAAGCTGGTCAATGCCTTATGGGCAGATAGACTAACAACCAAGAGATCAATTGGGGTCAGCCCATATGAGTTGGTTTATGGATTAGAAGCCAAATTTTCTTCATCACTAGGGGTTCCGGTTATGAAACTACTTCAAGAAAGTCAAGCTGAGCCAAATGATATGCAAAGAAGGATCAATCAAATAATATGTTTGCAGCAAACTAGAGACCAAGTTTTCAGCAGAGTTCAAGTTTTACAAGAAAAATTAAAGAAAGCTTTTGATAGAAGGACCAAGGCAGAAGATTTCAACATTGGTGACAAAGTCCTCAAGTGGGATTCAAGAAGAGAAGATAAAGGAAAACATGGAAAATTTGATTCCCTTTGGAGAGGACCATTTGCTGTCCAAGCAGTACAAGGAAACAATACTTATTTCCTTAAAAGTCTTGATGAAGCTGATTTGGATGAAGGTCCTGTAAATGGCAGGATGTTGAAGCACTATTTTGACTACTATCCATAAGTGCAGTTGTGTTTCCCTTGTACATATCCAGGTGTATATATTGCTTTCTTTAAAATATGTAAAAATGCAGTTTCTCAAGTTTTATAAGGTATCAACAAAAGGCAAATAAGTTCAGAGATTTACCAAGATGGGAAGAGCACAATTTTGGCATTTCAAAGCAGCATACTTCAAGTTTTGGTAAAAGCAGTCAAGGGCCAAGGCATTCTGACCTGCTGTTCTTGGTCTTTCAAATGGAAAAACCATCCCCATGTGGAGCCACTGTTAGCTACCTATACCAATAGGTTTCATATTTCATGATTGGCAAAGAAAGTTCCAAATATGCTCTGCTTTGATGATGCAAAGATCCCATATTTCCAAGAGAAGACAATGTGTGTATATAGCTTGATGTGGACTCAATTTTGATGGATGGTCCAACAGCCTAATCTGGATCATGCCATGTTTCAATTTTCTACTGTAGAATAGAGAAAGAAGTCTGTCCAAACTGTTTAATCTTGGCAGACCAGTAGCTTAGGTAGAGAATTAAGGTTCCCAACTGCTTAATCTGGGACCTTGGAAGCAATAAGGGTAGTTCTAGATAGAAAATCAAAAGAAAAAGCCAAGAGAAAAGAAAAGGCAAATAAGGGTCTGCAAGTCTAAGTGCACCCTTGAAGAAGAAACAAAAATGCTAGGCAAGTAGATGGGTAGGCAGATGGACGTGCAGAAGTGTCATTCCTTACAATTGAACGTGTGCTAACCTATTCACAAAGGAAAATCAATGGATTGAGAAGGTCTTCTTCTCCATCATGTTGCAGCAAAGCAAAGAAGCATGACTAACTTCCTTTTCCCCTTTTCACCTTCATTACTAACATCCCTTCATCAGTTGTGTTCATGGAAGAATTTGAGGTTTTATGGTGGTTCTTATTCCTTTAAAAGCCACATTTCTTGTCTAAAATTCTTTTCATTTTGATCTACTCCCTAAACTAAGTGATTTTCAAATAAACTTAGTGATATCACTCCTCATTCACCTTTTCCATCCATATTAACCCCTAACTTCTATTATCTAAATCCCCTATGTTACCCTTTCCCTACTATTATAACACTATGGTGTATAAACCCCAAGCATTGTATAAATATCCCTCCCCTTGGCATTATAGCCATGTTTTCACTGTCAGGGATCAAATTGACATCCGGTCAGTTTGAGAACCCTAAGCCTTACCCTTCTTTCCCCTTCATTTGCTAACAAACCTTGTAAAAAAACCCCTTTTTACCCCTAACCCGCTTCATTTGCAAAATACATATAAAAACCCACTTTTTTCATTTACCCAAAGTCTTAGCGCTATGCGCATTATTGTCAAAAACATTGAAAAAACCATGAAAATCCGCCATATTCCAAAGATTCCCGCCGGGCGCAATTTCCAAAAGAAATATTATTTTAATCCCGCCCCCATCCGTATCGTCCGGCCAACTCAACGATCCGTCGACCGTCGGATCGGGCCCTTTTCATCCGACGGCCCTCGTACATATCGGACCGGCCCCGACGTCTGAAAGATACCTTCCGATATCTGTCAGAGGGTGACGTCAGGCCTCTGCCATGCGTCACCCTCACATCGTATCGGAGGTACTTCTAACAATTCCGCTTCCGTATGGAAGGCGGTGCGATATGAAACTGCTAACCACTTCCGGTTTCGGTTAATCCGCCCTGCCTACGTCACTGCCAGCACCACTGCTACGTCAGCGCCGCGTCGATACGCCCCGTCTGCCACTTCACCATCCTCGTGGACCTCTCTTATGCCGCCACGTCACCCGATGATGTCATGCTGACGTCATCCGACCTTGACCCCACCTGATGACGTCATGCTGACGTCATCCAAAAAGGCGCCAATGTTCCAAAAAATCCATATTTTGGCCAAAATTTCGCGTTTTTTGCACTTTTTGCCAAAAACGCTGTTGTTTTCTCTGCATGGTTTTTACGTCCAGCCGCGCACCAACCTGCTGAACCCGATCTGGAGACCGCTGGCGCGCCATTTCCACCTACATTCGTGTCCATTGTTCTCTGAATACCAAGTATTTATCCTTGTGAATCCCTCCTGCACCTGGTTTCGTCTGTAAATTGCCAAGAAAGCTTAAAACATTGAGAAACTTATAAACTCACCGACAAATCCCCTGTGCCTAGTCCCCATTTACACTCTAAGGTCGAAATTCACCGGTTGAGCCTTGTTTGCCCGAGTTTTTAACAATAACTGCATTCTATTCGTGCAATCGCGAAATGATAACCCGAACTATACCAATTTGCTGAGAAAAAGAGTTAAGACCAGACATTTGTCTTATCCATACTTTAAGCAGTATTTCAATTGTTGCAATTGACCATTTACCCTCTGTCCCTCAGTAATTTACCTTTCTGTTCAAAGAAAACTCTTTGGTGTTGCTCTGCACAGTAACACCAGTTTATAAACAACAGAAATTCTAAAAGTAGCCATGGATGCACCAGTAGCCCCTGTAGCATTGAACATTGCTCCTTTAAACGCTCCCCAGAGAGAATTGGAATGGCAACCTCTAGCAGACCTGGATTATCAGATATCCGAAGAAATGTTGATGCACAACAAGTTTCACATTCACCTATTGAATGAGTTGAAGATTAAACATGAGGCTGGAACAGATGTATTAGGCATTTGGGACTCTTTTCTCCCTATCTTCAAGCTCCCACAGGTCAACCAGTTTCCTGAGCTAATCCACCTATGTGCTGACTATTATGATGCCACTCAGAGGGCTGTGATTGATCCTTCAGGCTCAATTGTTTTCTATGTCACCCCTGAAGCCATCAGAGAGATGCTGCAATTCAGAACTCAGAAGAAATTGGTTCCTTTGTCACTAATTGATCTGATTAAGCAAGGAGCCAAGTTGACAGATGCTCAGGTCACTAAGCTAAATCAACTATACATTGACTCTGATACTGTGATGTACCATCCTATCTCACATGTATACCTCAATCAACTGGGCAGAGACCTAGTAGATATGATCAGTCCCATTCTGGGCTATAATTCGATTGAGTTTGTTGATGAAACTGTGCTGGTAATGATGGTTATGTTTGCCCCTGGCAAGTCTCCAACCTGCTATGACTATGCCACCTACATATCAGACAAAATACATGAGCAATTGATGAACTTTGCAAGAGAAAGGGTGTTCAGATACACCTCCTACATCTACCATTTGATTTTGTACTATCAACATGAGAAATTTCATTTTGCTATGAAAATAGTGGATGCACAAGGAAACCTAAGGTCAGTGGTTTATTGGTCCTCTGCTTTCCACTGCCTGTCTAATTCTCCATACTCTTATTGTGAGTTCATTGACCTTTTCATACATCCAGCCATGTCCCTGCTTATGAGCTCACTTCCTCCAAGATTCACTGATGACATGCAAAGAATTCTGCAGTTATCTAAGTCATACAGCATTGGGGACTGGTACTTCTACCAGAACCACACAGTCATCAGGATATATGGGTGTGAATTGCCCCCATACCGATTGCCCAAATATGTACCCATGAGATTGTTTGCCCTTGAATATTTCAGGCAGTTCGAGAATGCTGATGTGCTACATTTTTCAGGCAAAGGCAAGAAAGCACAACTCAAGGTCAGGAACCAATTAGGCCACTTTATCTATAACCAGAGGGAGGAAGGTTGGCGAGAAGCAGACAGAATGCTTGAATCCCTTGGCCTTAAGACCAGTTTCCTTTGGAAACCTTATGACCCCAATCACTTCATAACTTTAAGAAGGGTCAAGTATAAGCTGTCCGGTTATGATCATGTAAGGATTCCTCAGATTGAAAAATATGCAAATCAAGTAAAATGGAGGAGAGGAACCTTAGAGGAGGCTGTCACACAAGAAGAGTTAAATGAAAGAGCAGTAAGAAATCTGAGGAAGATGGCTGACCTTGAGCTTTGTTCACAGGTGTTTACTCTTCTAAGCACTCAAGTGGGAGCAGCTGCCTCTTCCTCCACAGCAAACCAACAAGCAGTTAAAGCTACTGGGCAGACTTCTAGCAAAGGCAAGGAAAAAGAGATGGAAACCGAAGAGCCACCTCATGAGGAGGTGCAGCAGAAATAGGTACAACAGCAACAAGAGGGGCAGCAAGAAAAAGAGCAGCCATTACAGCAAGAAAATGCATCTGAAGCCCCAATTTCCACTGAGCAGCAGGCTCAGGACATAGTGCCTCCTAGGCCAGAAATGACAGTGGAGGCCTTAGTCCTCCAAACCCCACAAAAAGAAGACATAAGCAGAAAGAGGGACAAAGAGACTCCCCTAACCACATCAATAAGTCATGGGGAGAAAAGGCATAGAATGAATCCCCTCTCTGAGGAAGAAATGACTATTGGGCAATCTTTGGGCATGGGCCCACCAAGCATGGAGGCCTCTGCAAGTTCCTTCCAGCAGGAACAAGAGAGGACAGTGGGAGGAGAAGTCAGCTCCTCAAGCTAGCAGAAAGAAGGTGAACTAGGAATCAAGCAGCAATTCATTGACATAAAGAAGAGGAATGAGCCCATAAAAATACAGCTATATAATCATTTGTTGAAAATGGCTCCCACCAACCAACAAAGACTCATGTCTGCATATGATGTTAATGAAGGCAAAATGATCATGAGTCACTTCATGCCAACTGCATTGCAGCCACAGTGCCCTTCAGACTACTTGAGGACCAATCTTGAGGTCCTTGCCAAGGACGTCCACCCAATGGACAAAATCGAATTGCATAAGCAAACGGGTGAGATGGTGTATGCCTCCTTGGCAGACAAGACATTGGATAATTATAGGCTAGAAAATAGCCTAAATAATACAGCTGCCCAACTTGAGTTGGAGAGAGCGTCCTCTCAAGCAAAAGATAACAGAATCAGGTCCTTAGAGGATATAATCATAGAGATTGGGCATGATCCCAAGGACATCAAGGGCATACAAGAAATATTGAAATTAAGGGATGCAGACATGGCAGCTTTAAGGAGAAAGATCAAAATCCTAGCAACAATTCACCCTCAAACAGATGAAGTTGCCTGGCTGAGACATGATCAAGATGCCAAAACTTTGCTGGTGTCTTTATACAAACAGCTGATCCAAACACAAGAAAAATTGGGAGAATCAGAGGCTGCACAGGCAGCATTGCAAGCAACATTACAACAAAAGGAAGGAGGTCAAACATCTTAGCCTCCTCCAGAAATAATTAATCTTGAGGAGCTTCCTCGAACTACTGCTCCTCCCACTGAGCAAATAGACCAGGCAGCACCTTCTACATCAGCACCAGCGCCAACAACAGAGTAGGCTCCAAGCCTGGATATGCAGAAGCTCAAGAATGAAATCCAAGCCCTGGAAGCCCAAATGGCAGAATTAAAAGAGGCCAGGGAAAATTTGGTTAAGTTGAATGAAAGATATGACAAATCCAAGCAGACTATAGCAGAAAAGGGCAGGGAAATAAAGGCCCTTAAGGATAAGATAAAAGAGTTGGAGAAGGAGCTCACACTTGATAAAGTGACAGCTGAGCTCAAGACAATCCTATGGGCTAGCATTGGCCAATCCGTAACTGATCAATGGCAATACATTGAGACAATTCATGAGAAAATAGAGCTCATAGGAAAAGCACACAGAGAAATCCAGAGATCAAGAGTCTCTCTAGGCAATATGCCTGAAGTTGCCAACAGGATGATCAATGTGCTTAATAATAGAACAAGTGCTCAGTTAGCAACTATGGGAATCTCCAACAAGACTGAGACTATTTTGTTGATAAAGAGGGTCCTAACACTGAGAAACCTAGTGTAGACACTAGAGAGAAGGACCCAGGATATGCAGACCGATGTCAATAGATTCATGGAAAAATTTGTGGCATTGCAAAACAGAGGTCTCCCTGGCTTACTGAATAGCACAGGAAGGCTACTTACACATGAGCAGTATGCCAAGAGGGTCAACACATTCGCCAAAAATCAGATCACTGAAAGGCCCAACACCTCAGACGAAACAGGGCCAGCTACAGGACAAAGTCTCTACAACAGAGTAGAGAATTTATTCTTTATAATGAATGAAATTAAACATCTGTTTGAAGTGCCTCCAAACTTCTATAAATACACAGAGGCAGATGAGACTTTAGAGGCAATTCTGAGACATCAATTGCCCACACAGGAATACTGGACCAAAATGATACAGCTGATATTGTAAGCCAGAGCCTGTAAATCAAGTTTTTTTGTTTAAATTCATAAGTGGTCATGCACAGGAAAACTTAGTAAAATCAGCATGCACAAAAGGGGAAGGGCTGAGCCAACTTAGCAGATCATATTCGGCCAACAAAGCAAGATTGACAGCTAAGAGGTAACAGGGCCGAGAAGCTACAGCACGACAGCCATAAAGGCACATTTCTAGCATTAAAACAGAATGTTCAGACCGACTCAGTGGCCTCCAAAGGTCAAAGTATCTCCTGACAGATATAAACAGCATTTATTTTGTATTCAATGATGTAATAACTTTCTTATCTACTATCTTGAAAAGTTGGTGAACATATTCATTTCTGAGATGACTCAACGCTTCAGATATTTTGTATGAGCGTTTGTATATATTCCCCCTCGCATAAGTTTGCAGGGGTTGTTGTTGATTTCTCTTGAAGAGTTCTTTTGCTGTAAATTTTCAGAGTTTAATACAAAGGCCGATGGAATTTCCAAAGTCTGTGTTGTCTGAGGGGTTGTGATGCGATTGCTGTGTGCTACAGGATTCCTGCGTGTTTTCATGGCTCAATAAGTTTCCTTAAACTTTCGTTATGTTGTTTCTGTTTATTTTCTCATAACTCATCCATGTTCTAGATCTCACAATTAATGGCAGAGAAAAAGACTAATTCCAGGATTTATTCATAGAATACCCTGAATTCAATCTATGCTATTATAAATGTTTCTCTCAGTTATGGTCATAAAGGTGTAATTCTTAATTGCTGCACCTCTACACTGTATCTTTCACAGTGATTATTGTTTTAGGAATTCAAATCTGCTCCTTTACAATACATCTCTTTCTCACAACCAAGCTTAGTGGAAAATTCTTAATTGCTTTTCACTGGTTAAACACACTTCATCATTATAATATCAAGTTTGTTTCATGAGATATTCAAAAGGCCCTGCAGTTTCAGCAATCCCAATCTACCTCTCAAACGACCAGTAACCAAAGACTCCATTGCCCAATGGACTAGAATTATCTGAAGGTTTCCACCTTAGGTACAGAAGACATCCCTCAACCAAAACATAAAACCAAAACCCTGAACATCATAGCTAGCCTAAAATACTATCAGAACAGAGACAAATCATAAAGAGAGAGCCCTCTCTGATTACAGTTTGGCTAGGAGCTGTAATCCAAAGATTGGTTAGTGGTTACCCCGGCCGTATTCCCTTGGGAGTCAAAGGGAACAACCTGGGTGTTAACACTTCAAAGGCTTCCAGTTTCCGCACTAACTCTGGGGTCCCGACAATTGGACCGTCAAGCCTCCACCTTCCTTGGTCATTTGCCAACTTCGCCATCAACTTGTATAATTCAACGAGGAAAGAACAGAAGAATCTTTTGTGTATGGCTATCTATCCAACCACTGTTCTTTTGTCAATCACGGATTTCTATTTTCTTGCACTACGAATTCGTGGATCTTTCTATCCAACCAGTCTTCAATCTCCTTCTTAGTTGGATTCCAATGATGCAACATCACACATATCATTATGTAGATATCAGTCCCTACAACGGAACCATTTGTTGCCTTGATGGTCCCTGACACAGGTTCAGTATTAATTTTGCAAGCAAATCCCTACACTACTGGCCCTTTCCGCTCACCTGAAGCAGTATGGGGGGATGAAGGAACCAAGTTTCTGCACCCTGAGATGGTTGTGATGTCAGATGTTTACCCTAAACCTTCCTTCGCATAGACCGATAAGCCCTTTAGGGCTTGTCAAAGTACTTCTCTTATTCTTCCTTGAAGCCTTCATGAAAGTCTCTGATCATCCTTCACATACCCTAAATAGATAGATCAAGCACTTACATGCCTTTGTAATTACTCTTACTTTTGTATTTACTCAAATTCGCCTAAGTATTGGTTAACTTTAACATGCATTACAGTTATCTTTGCGTAAACATATATTCTTACTTGTGTTCATATGAAAAAGTAAAATACGGATTCGCGCATCATTATAGCATTAATTCATAACCCCAATATTCAATATAACATAATTGCAACATTCATAACAAAAGTAAAATAATGCATACACAGATAATTCCAAAATACTTCTCTTTATTGATAATCCAAATTTCCAGTACAGACTCTGACTACCCTGCACACACAACTGCAGGGGTCCGCACACTGAACTGCGGACTTCTACCATAGGCCTTTGCATACTCAGCTGCAGAGCCTCTTCCTACGCTAAGACTCTTCGCTCTTATCTCTCACAGACCCATAAACTTACTCAGAAATCTACCAAACTTATTACTCAACTACCTTAGACTCTTCTAAGACTCCCTTTTTATACAATGCCATGGTCTGCGGACCAAGGGTGGATCTCATCAGGACAACACAAACTATCTAAACTAAGGGTGGAAACCCTTTTTGACTACTTACATCTTCATGCTCCACGGCCACAAAATGTGGATACTTTATATTCTTTACACAAAACCTGGCCTTTCTTCCCCAAAACTTGGGCTTTTAACCCCAGGGGACCTGTTCCCAATAGTCACTGTGAGTTTTTGGTTATTCCCTTTGGTATATGTAATGCCACATACACCTTTCAAAGTTTCATGAATCACCCTTTGAAGCCATATCTCAGAGTCCTGGTTTTTTTTATGACATACTCATTTAAAATAAAACATGGGGAATAGATATTCAACATGTTTACCAAGTATTGCACATTTTGATGGGTAATAAATTATTTGTCAAATTATTTAAGTGTTTTTTTGGAATGAAAAACCGAAGTACTTAGCACAGATTGTGGGTGGTGTAGGAGTGTGGGTCAATCCGAAAAAAAAAAAGGTAATGTAATATTGGCCAAAACCCGAGACCTTAAAAATTATGAGGGGATTTTTGGTCTAATGGGATACTATCACATGTTTGTTAGAAATTATGGATTCATTTCCAAATCCCTGATGAATGATCACAAGAAAAATGCATTCCTTTGGACATAACCAATGCAACATACCTTCTTGCATCTCAAATAGGTCATGTGTTCAACCACGGTTTTGGCCCTCCTAGATTTTGCATAACACTTTTTGATCAAATATGAAGCCTTAGGGACTTTCACTGGAGTCATTAGTTATCTTAATGCAAAAAGGTCAACGAATATCATTAACAAGACAATAATCAAGTGGAAATAATTTGGGTAAACCTACTTATGAAAAGGAAATGATAGCCATCCTACATGCAATAGACACTTAGTGACCATACTTTCTTGGATGCTTTTTCCAGATCTAAATTGATCATCATATTCTAAAATATTTTTTATAGTAGAACTTATCATCTCCACAAAAAAAGAAATAGCTTACCAAAATGTTGGGCTATGACTATGAGATAAGTGTATAAGAAGCGTCGAGACGATGTTTTGGCTAATGCCTTGTCAGAACAATTTGAGGAGGAAGGCACCCGCTTGTCCTTATCCTTACATATACCATCTTTGATTGAGGAGACATGCACATAATGGTTTTCCCATCGATCTATTTCCTCGCTAATCCAATGGTTACAAGAAGCTCTTAACCCCCCAGTAGGTTACAGTTGGTAGGAATATATTCTTCAATATAAGGATCATGTTCTTATCTCCCCTAACTAATCTCCCTAAAAATGCATCCTAGCATGGCTTCTCTCCTCACCCATCATAGGACATTCAAGATTTGAAAAAAATTATGCTCAAGAAAACTGATTTTTCTTTAGGGAAGGGATGAAACAAGACATTCTTACATTTGTAGCTAAATGTGATGTCTTCCAACCAAACAAATTGGAAACGACGAATACACCAAAAAAACTACAACATTTACTACTAACTGGTTATATATGGAAAAATGTCTCCATGGATTCCAATATAGTTATCCCTAAATTAGGAAACAAGTCAACCATCATGGTGCTAGTGAATTGACTCTCCAAATACACCCATTTTTTTGTGAGTTACAACACCCATTCACTCTAGCTTCAGTGGTTCAAGTCTTCATGGATTAAATTAGGAAACTACATGGAATTCCTACCTTTTTTGTGTCTGATCATGATACCACCTTCACAAGAAATTTTAGGTAGGATATATTGAAGCTACATTGCACAAAACTCAAAATGAATCCATAATATCACCCCCATATAAATGGTCAAACTAAGGTGGTAGAAAAATGTTTAGAGACCTACCTATGGTGGTTTGCTTCGAAGAGACAACATTAAATGGTGTAGAGGTTAGCTTTATCAAAATGATGGTATAATATTAAGTATCATGAAGCAACCAATATGAAATTGTATCATGTGGTATATTTCGAACTCCCATCATCACCAACTTGTTATCTTCTAGGATCTTCCAATGTACAGGCAGTTGATAAGCTACTTCAAAACTGAGTTTCCACTCTCAATCCCCTGAAGGATAATCTCCATCAAGTACAAAATTTCATGAAGTAATAGGTTAACCAACATCGCTCAAAAATATTTTTTGAAGTGTCTGACCAATTGTTTCTTTGACTGCAACCTTATAAGAAGATGTCTATTAGAGAAAAGTGCTTCCAAAAATTAGCTCCAAAATTTTATGGGCCTTATCAGGTGATTCAGTGTATCAGCTCCATCACCTACAAACAGGCCCTGTCAACCACCTCAAAATCCTCCCCATATTCCATGTCTCTCTCGTCAAAATCATGGTGGAACACCATTTTAAGGTGCAAACCATATTTCTTGAATTGGATGAAGAAGGTTTTATTTTGCTCCAACAGAAATTGGTCGTGGATTCATAGGAATGACATCCTCACAACAAAATTCTTAAGGAATTCCTCATCAAGCAGAAATAAACCTTACCAAAATGTGTGACATGGGAACTAACAACTGTTCTCCAAAACGTTTTGTAGCTCCAACCCTGAGGACATGGTTCCTTATCAAGGTGGAGGGCATGTTAGGGTTCGACCTTAACCCATTTATCAATATAATATGCCCAAGAGACCTCGTAAGATTCATGATTAGTTAGTTTAATAAATAAATCATCTAGGCAATGGATGTGGTTGACCTGAATTATAAAAAAGGGACCAAAATTAACTATAATGGGCCATAGCTTATAAATTTAGTGGTTAACCCACATTACGCAAGGGATAACGAGTAGTTATGGTTTTGGATCTCATGAAGATATATAACATTGAATATAGTAAGGGAAGTCTTGTGTTATGTTGTGTAATTGTGCTCTACTATATTTGAGGTTACCCCATTGAAGAGGCAAGTGAACAATATTGTCGCAAATATTAAATAAAAAATTCCTTTATTATCATCTCGTTGTGTTATTTTTTGTTATATGTGGCATATTTCACACTTCTGATATTTTCTATAGGTCAAACATACTACAATCCCCTAGACATCTTATATTTATAGAATATATGATACCTTGATGTGGTAATGTATTTTATTGTATACATCCACAGAATATTTCATTTGCAACTACAAGTCAACCATAAATCACCTCCTTGTAACTCTCATCACCAACCGTCATTAATATAACCGATCAAATAACTAAAGATTCAATTCTTAAAACGATGATGCCATTACCTAGGAAAATGATAAGTAATGTGTTTGTTATTCTAGTTTCCCTATTTATGTGGATGTTGTTGTTTAAGGCAGGCCACTACTTTTGGTTTCCATTGGTTGTTTGAGACCTCAACCAAACCAAGATGTTCCAACTCCTCAGGGACTCCATAAAAGCAACAATGTTCATTCTGATGTTCATTGAAAATCTCTTGGAGGTGATGGTCCTTATGGATATCATCACAACCACCTACTCATGCTTCTTGCTGCTCAACCCAATCACCATGTTCCAACCCCTTCACATCAATGTATTGTTCATTCTTGCGTTGAGGCATGGGTAGTAGGAGAAATTTCTATGTTCCCTCCAGCTTCACCCTAATGAGAAAAAAATTCCACCATGTCCTCCTGGATGTTTCACTATAATTTCAAAGGAAGAGAAATAAGGGAAGGACAATGGCAAGGTGGAGTTAGTGAGGAATTTTGAGAGCTCCATTGATGCTAGAAAGCACATGTCAGCACATCATATTAACGTCATAGTTAAAGTGATCCGGATTTAAGTAGGAACGCAATAGATTACAGAGATAACCATAAATACATAGATGCGATAACCATAAAAATAGAGATGTAGCGGAAATAATACTTCATTTCACTAATGGAGAATACTGAAATATGCTTACAAATAGAAATGACCCAGCTAGGGCGATGGTAGCTTATCTTTGAGAAGAGATGTGTCGGCTACATGCCTCTGAACTGTTCCGAACTGTCTTTACAATGAGGCTCGAAGGCCTATTTATTATTGAGAAACAATGGAAAACCCTTACATTCCAAAACCTAACCCTAGAAGATGAAAACGCCAAACTATGGGCCCCGTTTGGGTAAATTGGTACATCAACTTCCCGGGGTCGTAACTTTGGCATATGATCTCCGTTTTACGCGCATGATAGCCCGTTGAAAAGATCTTTCTGAGGACTATAACGCAAACAACGATTTTTTATCTAAAGAATCGCAGGAGCGGGATTTCCCAAAAAACGTCGTTTAGGGCCTCAAAACGGCTCCGGAAGTTTAGGACCCAAAAACTGCTAAAAATAGTAAATTGTGCTATAATTAAGGAAACTGAAAATGTCAAGAGGGACAATGGTGGGGGTCTAGGTGGACTTGGCAGGTGGCCACCAATATCCACCTGGATCATTCCTCCCCCCTTAGGAAGCAATGGTCCCCATTGCGTTGAGTTCCTCCATGAGATGGGGAAACTTTTGCTGAACTTGGTCCCTGGTGAGCCACTTGCCATTGTGAAGGAGTTGGCCTGCTTTGACAACTCGATACAGTTGAATATTCTGTCGGCGAGTATTCTTGATCTGTGTGTCCATGATTCGATCAGTTGCAGCTTGTTCCATGCAATCTGGATTTAATTCTGTGGGGGTGAGCTGTTCTGCAATGTCGGATGTATCTAGCAATGGTGGAAAGTATGGCCGAAGGCAGTCCACATTGAACACTGGGTGCAGGCCAAGGAATGGGGGAATGCTGAGTTCACATGCATTGTCTCCCACAGCCTTAGTAATGGTGTAGGGACCATATCGGAGTGGTCTCAGTTTCCGATAGGCTCCAGTAAGGCGTTCCTTTTGTAAATGCAACCAGACTTTGTCACCCACCTGGAACTTGTGTGGCACTCGATGTTGATCATGTCGCTGCTTGAACTTGGCATTTGATTTCTCCAGAATGTCATGGACCTGTTGGCGAATATGTTGGATGTGCTCAATGAAGCTGGTCGCCTTGTTTGTTTCAGACTGGACATGAGCAGAATCTGCGTGAGTAGCTGCAAATGGCATGGCCACATCAATGGGGCATAATGGCTGGAATCCCAAGCCCACCTGAAAAGGGCTATGGCCAGTGGAGCTGTGAAGAGCTTGGTTGTAGCTGTGCTGAACATAGGGGAGGCTCTCGTCCCATGTGCGTGGATGCTTTGAGTTGTACATGCGCAGAATGTGTACAATCATCCTATTGACAACCTCTGTCTGGCCATCAGTTTGAGGATGGAAGGCGGTGGACTTAGTGAGTTTGGTGTCCAGCATTGACCAGAGACTGGACCAAAATGTACTGAGGAACCGACTGTCCCGATCTGAGATGATAGACTGTGGAATCCCAAAGTGCACCCAAACTCGTTCAAAGAAGAGTTTAGCAGTGGCTTCTACTGTGATGTTCTTCTTGCAGGCCGCCATGATGGCCATCTTCGAGAACCTGTCGACGACTACAAAAACACAGTCATTTCCATGCTTAGTGGAAGGAAGGCCAGACATGTAATCCATGGAGATGGATTCCCAAGGTTGGCTAGGGGTAGGCAGTGGGGTATAGAGGCCTTGCTTCTTGATGGTCGGTTTGGCAATGGCACAGGCAGTACATGATCTGATGTACTTCCTAACATCCTGTCGAAGATTCAGCCAATAGAAATACTTTTGCAGCACTGCCACTGTTTTCTCGACCCCGAAATGACCAGCAACTCGACTATAGTGTGCTTCCCAAATCATCTTGGCACGCTCGCTTGAAGGAACACAAAGGTGACCCAAGTGGCATAACAGGTCGTCCTGTAGGTGAAAATCTGGAACATGCTGACCCTCCAAGAGGTTCTAGTATGTGTGGCCGAATTCCGGGTCGCTTTTGTAGAGCAGTGGCCAATCAGAAGTCTCATGCCCACAAGAGTTGAGGACGGTGGTTAATGCCATGATCGGTGGTCGGCTGAGGCAATCTGCAACATTATTAGTGCTGCCCTTCTTATACTTGATATTCAAATGGAACTGTTGCAGGTATGTGGACCACTTCTGATGGCGATCATTCTGCAATTTCCCTTGGGTCTGTATGAACTGTAGGGGTCGGTGGTCTATGTGGATGACCGTTTCCTTCCCCAAAATGTAGTGCTTCCATTGCCGACAAGTCTGTACAATGGAATACATCTCTTTATCATAAGTGGGATACTTCCGGACCGTGTCTGAAAGTGTTTCACTGTGATATGCCACAAGATGCCCGTGTTGAGTAAGGACTGCCCCAATAGCATAGTCAGAGGCATCTGTCTCGACCTCAAATGGTTGTTGTAAATCTGGTAAAGCGAGCACTGGTGCTGTGCAGAGGCGATCTTTCAACTCTATGAATGCCTTCTGTTGAGATTCAGACCAAAAGAATTTTGCCTTCGCCCCGCCCTTGGTGACTTGACTCAAAGGCCAAGTGATATGAGAAAAACCCAACACGAACCTGCGGTAGAAGTTGGTAAGACCTAGAAAGCTGCGGAGCTCTGTCAAAGTGGTCGGAGGTGGCCAATCCCGAATGACTTTGATCTTGGCTAGATCCACATGCACCCCCTGTTCATCAATAATGTATCCTAGATACTGAACCTGGGTCATGCCAAAAGTGCATTTCTCCAAATTGGCACATAGCTTGTGTTGCCGCAGTGTTTGGAGAACCTGTCGGATGTGGTGGAGGTGCTCTTCCCAACTCTGGCTAAAGATCAGAATGTCATCCAAGTATACCACTACAAATGAGTTGGTGTATGGCCGCAATATGTCATCCATTAGCCTCATGAAGGTTGCAGGAGCATTTGTCAACCCGAAAGGCATAACCAACCACTCGAAAAGGCCCTCTTTGGCTTTGAAGGCAGTCTTCCACACATCAGAGGGTTCGATTGGTACCTGGTGATATCCTGACTTCAGATCAATCTTGCTGAAATATTTTGCCCCCTTTAGTTGGTCTAGGAGGTCATCAATCCGCGGGATCGGGTACCTATTACGGACAGTGATCTTGTTCAGCGCTCGATAGTCAATACAGAGTCTCCAAGTCCCATCTTTCTTCTGTACCAACACAATTGGGCTCCCGCAAGGCGATGAACTCAGATGGATGTGGCCTTTTTGCAGAAGCTCCTGAATCTGCCTTTTGATTTCATCATTCTCCAGAACGGAGCACCGATAAATTGGTCCATTGGGTAAGGGTGCACCTGGGGTCAGATCGATGGAGTGCTTGACCTGACAGTGCAGAGGAACCCCTACGGGGGAGGTGAAGATGTCCTCGTACTCCTCCACGACCTTGTCCATCTGTAGTTGTCGTGCAGAGGGGCCCTGTCTGGAGGTTGTGGCCACCGTCTTCTTCTTTCCTTGAGGGCGTATCATCAGGAAAACAAATTTCCCAGTTTTGGAAATGAGCTTACTGCATTGTTTTGCAGTAATCAAAGAGATGGCAGTAGGCGGTGCTACCTCTGGTATCCTGTACAACTGATTTTCCAAAGTAATAATAACAGCATGGGGCCTTGATTCATACACAGCATGTCGCTTCCACAAGTATGGTTGTCCTAATAATACATCACAAACTTCAAGCGGAGCAATGTCACACAATACCTCATCTGTGAAGGGCTTGATGTTGTATGGAAGGCGACACTGTTGGCTCACGCGAAGATCCCGTCCTTGGTGCAGCCACCCGATAGTGTACGGTTGTGGATGTGCTGTGGTCGGTAAGCCCAACCGCTTCACGACCTCTGCCGAAATGAGGTTCTTTTGGCTCCCGCTATCGACAATGAACTGTAGTGGGGAGCCCCTTACCCACATCTGGGAGTGGAAGAGACGCTCCTCCTCCTCTGGATCTTCGGGTTCATTTTTCTGGATCTTGGCAGTAGCAACAATGGCGTTGGGATCCGCATCAATGATCTGCTTCCCTTTGTCATTCCCCTTGTCTGTTTTTGACTCAGAGTCGGAACATGCATCTGATACTAAAACCTTTAGTTCGGCCATCAGTGACTGCTTGGCCCGACACTCACTTGTGTTGTGAGTGGAGCTCTTATGGAACTCACACCATTTTCCCGTGTCCTTTTTCGGCTTTGTGGCACTGTTCTTTGCTTGTAGCTTTTGCGGGTTGTCTTGGGCTGCCCCGCCTTGGCTTTGTCCCTTGTTCTGTGGTTTAGGAGCACCTTTCCCTTGCTTTGGATTTGTATATCCAAAGTCTCGCTTCTTTTGTTTAAACTTCTGCTCGATCTTGACGGCATATCGGTATGCTATGCCGAGCGATGAGATGTTCAGGAATTCCATTTCTTCCTGGATGTACTTGTGCAGGCAACCGTGGTATTTGAGTATCAAATGCTACTCCGAATCCTTGATACCCAACTTCGTGCGAAGGGTATGGAAAAGATTGGTGAACTCTGGCACATCTTGATCCCTTCCCTGCCGCAGCGTGGTCCACTTTATGTATTCATCCTCATAGCTTCCAACAGGGTAGTATTGCTCCTTGATGGCATCTCGGAATGAATTCCAGGTGGGTGCAGCTGAGAATAGCGAGCCTGTAGTTTCATCCTTCGGTTCGCAGTAGGTCTCCCACCAGTCCTTGACGTGGGGGGCTGCTTTGAGAAGAGCGAAAACAATCTTTTCCTGACTTGAAAATTCATGAACAGAAAAATACCCATCTAGCAGATTTAACCATCTATCTACGACATCTGCGTCTATTTGACCCTCGAAGATGGGGATTTCAAAATTAACTTGTACCTTAAATGGTGTGGCATTTCCAGAGTAGCTGCTAGAAGCTGATGCGTCACCTTTGGGTAGCCGCTGAAGGATTTGGGCAAAGTTGTCCATCATCGCGTTCCGTTGTCGCTCGAGGGCTTCTTCGAGCAAGATTTTGATGGGATCTCCTGCTCCCTCGTCTTTCTTCTTATCCACCATGGGAGGCCGTCGAGATTTGCGAGGCTGGTCTTGCAAGGGTTCAACCAGCTCAAGCCCTAACTCCTTATATCCCGACCTCGTCGGGGACATGCAAAGAAAAACAGAGAAAAAGCAGACCGCTCTGATACCACTGATCCGGATTTAAGTAGGAACGCAATAGATTACAGAGATAACCATAAATACAGAGATGCGATAACCATAAAAATAGAGATGCAACGGAAATAATACTTCATTTCACTAATGGAGAATACTGAAATATGCTTACAAATAGAAATGACCTAGCTAGGGCGATGGTAGCTTATCTCTGAGAAGAGATGTGTCGGCTACATGCCTCTGAACTATTCCGAACTGTCTTTACAATGAGGCTCGAAGGCCTATTTATTATTGAGAAACAATGGAAAACCCTTACATTCCAAAACCTAACCCTAGAAGATGAAAACGCCAAACTATGGGCCCCGTTTGGGTAAATTGGTACATCAACTTCCCGGGGTCGTAACTTTGGCATACGATCTCCGTTTTACGCGCATGATAGCCCGTTGAAAAGATCTTTCTGAGGACTATAACGCAAACAACGATTTTTTATCTAAAGAATCTAAACAATCGCAGGAGCGGGATTTCCCAAAAAACGTCGTTTAGGGCCTCAAAACGGCTCCGGAAGTTTAGGACCCAAAAACTGCTAAAAATAGTAAATTGTGCTATAATTAAGGAAACTGAAAATGTCAAGAGGGACAATGGTGGGGGTCTAGGTGGACTTGGCAGGTGGCCACCAATATCCACCTGGATCATAAAGAATGCTTAGTTTTCATGATTCACTGACTTCTCACTCCCAATTAACCCTTGAAATAAAAATAATTTCTCACACCACATAGGTCGCTTTTATTTATGCATATGTATTGATTTTTCTCATGGCCCTATATTTATCACCCATAGATATAATATTTTAATAGGATTTCATGCTAATCATTCCCAAGGATAAAGATCATTACATATATCCATTCAACATTCCATAACAGTGGTTTTCTTTTATCAACTCATTCAGATTCCAATTAATTAATGCTTCCAAATTGTAATTTAAATTTATCATTTAGAAGTTTCAAATTTAATATTTATATGTTACGTACATCTAGACATTATTGAAGAATTATAAAATACTAATAATAATAAAATCAAACTTGATATATTTGAATTGCTAAGAGGGATCAAATCTCTAGAAGTGCAATCCATTTTTGAATTTTTCAATTGAAAAGACAGTTTTCACATCACGAAGTTTGATATCACTCAATGAGGGAATTTCAAATATTAATGATAAGCCAAGAGTGAGTTAATATCTCAAACACAATTTTCAAAACACTCTAAAATTATATTATTGAAAATCCTCTTAATAACATTCTATATATTAATACATTATTGGAGGATATCTATTTATGTGCCTATTGTATTCTATGCAAGAACTAGTTCATCTATATGTACAAAATATCCATAAGCTATGTTTTCATAACTCTCATTGTCTCTACTATTTAATAATTATCCATTTTTTAACGAACCACTCTATTCAAGAATTTCTTATTATAGAATCTTCTAAATAAACAAGACTAAAAATTGTGATGGCCTCACCAATCAAATATAATCTATGTACTTATTCTTGATTTTTACTCACACTCTCATTATGATGATGCTCTTTCTTAAGGAAAGTCCTATAGTTGTGGTTACTAGTTCTCTAAGGTATCATCCTAGTCAAATTGTTTGAACTCTTTTAGAAGCACATAAAATAATTTATATTCATGCTCTTGTCGATGGATCACTTTGAGGTGATTATCACCATGAACCTAATCACAACTCTTGACTTGATATTTCTACTCATCAATCCAATCATCATGTTCTAAGTACTCCATAGTAGCATAAAGTTTATTCTTCCTCTAATTCATTAAAAATAAGATGACATCATATGTGTGTTCTATAACATTAATGTAAAGTAAAACTTCTAGATTTTATAATTTTTCTATCAAGAAGGAAGTAGCAAGTGAAAGTTAATGGTATCATTGATTTAATGAGGAATTACCAAAATTCCACTAAATATTAAAAACATGGATTACTGTTTATAAATTTTATTTAATATATCATATTAATTTACCAATTAAATGAGGCCAATTTGATGATGAATCCCTTTGATCTACATCAATGGATAATTGATTCAACTTGTCCTCATGTCGACCAGTAGAAAATTTTGTGGTATGATCTAAGAGACTATTCATTGGGTTAAAAGAAGCCATGATAACACGAATCTTGGGATTTACAAGCTTTATAAATGGTATGGTGTGTTAGGTGCACATCATTAATAAAGATTTTATAGTTATCCATAATGAACTGAATACCCTAGGAATGTATCTGCATGATCTTAGTTGAATGGCTCATATCACAATATATGGTTTCAAAAATACATATCTCATAGAGATACTTTAAACCTTTATAAGAAATGAAACCATTATTCATAAAAGATAGGGAGTGACTTAATGTATGGCTCAGTATATCATTATCATCTATTCTAATGTGAGATATCATTATAGATGTTATTCCTTCTATTATCAACTTATTTTTCTCCTTAGAGTTAGTACTGATGAGTGCTTCTACTGGATGAATTTTTTTGGGACTTGACTCATTTTTTGAGTTATTTTAGGCCATATCCGTTGGGACCTAATTCCTCATATAGTGGCAAAATTCCTTCAGTCGTAGGGAGAAGCCTTCTTCCTAGTGGCCATAGCCAAAATTTCATAGTTCAATCATTGTGGCCCTAGCTTATATTCTAGAGACTCACTTTCCCTAGGATACTAATTTGAAGCCACAAATTACCATATATGTTCAAGCTGGCTTGGGTGAATTATTAGATAAGCTTCCTAAACTCTCTCCATCCTAGGTATCCATATTTAGAGCTCTTTGACAATGGTCTTCCTTTTCTAGAGAAAGAGAGTGAGTTAGACCATATTACATAGTCTTGCTATCTTGATTCTTAGTTAGATATTACGATCTATATTTTCGTGAGGTCATATTGCTTATATAGGGGGAGAATCTACCATAATTTGGAGAGGAGGTACTATCAATGAAGTTATACTTGTCGTACCATTTCATTTTACGATAAATTAAAGTGAATGTTCCCTACTTGTAAATATGAATTTTTGATCAACTTGCATGTTTATGTTTGTCCATTTATGTTGATGGTCCTCTATGGAAGGCCATTTGTGCTCTCTATTTTGTGGTGCTTTTGTGGAGGTTCTATAGTTATTGTGGACTATTATATATCCTATTTATTGCAAGGAATACTTGTATCGAACCCAGCACCCCTCACTGATCCTTGAGGATCATAGGTTTCATATCAAATCATAGCTAGGAAGTTGTATGCATGAATGATAGGTGGATCATATCGATTGGAATCTATTTGGTTAGTTGATTTTTGTATATACTCCTCGATCTAGTAGTCTTATTAGGGAAATAAGACTACATAGCAATAGCTCCTAGTGGCGATGTAGCCATAACAGAACTGACGACTTGACTATGGAGTTAGCCCTGTTTGTTTCTAAATCTCTTCTCTTTTGTATTGGATCTAGTTCTTGTGTCTTCTCGATTTTCTTTGATCAATTACAGGTCATTTTAGGTTGTAAATATGGAAATTAAACCTTGAGTTTATCTTAGTGCTCTTTCATCTGTAACCAACTCTCCCCTTATTTACCCACTTTAACCTACACACTAGGGAAAACATGAAGACGATAATTACTATGGGAGACCCAATTTTAAATACGCACTTATGGAAAATGGCATCCACATTTCCAGAATTAACTAAAGACAACCAGTGACACATGATCACACTCTTATCAGCCTAGCCTGGACCAACACTATTTATTTTTAGTTTTGTTTCCTTAAATTTAACATAACTTGCTATTTTTGGTAGCTTTTTGGGGTCTAAACTTCTGAGGCTATTTTAAGGGACAAAATGACATTTTCAGGGAAGAAAACATACACTAGACAAATGGGGTATAGGGCCACCCATATATTCTCTACCTCCTCATGGATATCTTTGAAACAAGTTATTATGATACTCAAACAAAGATCGTATGCCAAAGTTATGACTCCAGGAAGTTGGATGATCGAATTACTCATTTATACAAGCACTTTGTGTACACGGTACCTATAGGTTATAAATACATATATATTCAT
This sequence comes from Pinus tabuliformis, assembly GCA_031772625.1. Lineage (NCBI taxonomy): Eukaryota > Viridiplantae > Streptophyta > Pinopsida > Pinales > Pinaceae > Pinus > Pinus tabuliformis. Next base: position 996,437,091 of record CM062810.1, on the reverse strand, counting down.
CAATTCAATAAGCTACCTAGAGAATCATAATTGGCATAATAACAAATCTAAACAATAAATCTCAACTCAGAACTTGACCTAGACTGACCAGAACATACTAGGCATTTCGTCAAAAAAATGGCATACATGTAAGCTACAAGTCATGAATTCATATCTAAACATAAATGTATAAGATTCATATGAGAATCACCAAAAAGGCCCCAAGACCTCTCCACATAGCTGCAACAACACTTATTAGTCCACGCATTAATCAACTAATCAATATCTAATCCATTCATGACAGGAGCCATAAATAACATACATCATGTAACCAACAAATAAATAGCATAGGAACCATGGAAACTCAGCCACAATGTCACCAACATAATCACTACAAATATGCATGAATCACAATAGAAGAATAAATCTTATTAATGTATGAGAATATCAACCAAGTTAGTGACTTCCACATACCACCCGACCATAGATTGAGATGAACTAAATCTCTCTTTCATCCAATCACCCCTACATAATATTCCAAATATGACTGTGGGATATCATGGAATAAACACCAAAAACCAAACCAGGGCTTCAAGAGGCCAAACTGCCTCAACCCTCAACCAGTGATTCCACCCCAGGATCAGACATCACTAACAACAACCATATCAGTCTCTACTCAAGCTATCCAGGGCTCCAGGAACTGGTAACTCAACCCACAACCATCCAGGGCTCCAAACCATTTTTCCAACTCAACTCCAGGGACTAGTAACCCAACCCACCATGGGCTCCAGAGTGTTTTTTCCCAACCTAGGCTCCAAGGCTAGTAACTCAACCCAAGTTGTTCTAGGGCTTCAAGAGCATTTGTTTCAACTCACAACCAAAACAAATTCTAAGCACCAACCATAAAACAATCAAATGGGAAAACCCACAACACGATGGCTATGAAAGAAAATGGTAGGCCAAGGCTAAAACCACTTTCAATTCAGGAAATCCTCCATGCCAATGTGAACATATAACCAAATAATCGCATGCATACACCATGCATCCATAAATCAACAAGGAAAACACACATGCAACCTATTGCTTGGAAATAAATCAAGTTGTAACAGTTGATCCAATTCTTCGCTTATGCTTCCTTGCTTGCCTTTTGTATATTTCTCCAAATCCAAGTGAATACTAGAGTACTCCAAGCATTCTCCAAGAATTATCTAAGTGTGAAAGAGTATGAGAGAATGAGAGAATAGAAGATAGCTCCAAAACTAAATTCACAAAAGGTTGTGAATTGATCCTGAAAAGCCTTTTTATCATTGAGGCCATTATTTTCTTCATTTTCCTCTATTTTTTTTTCATTTTCCCTCTCATGAAAATTTGTGACCCTTCATCTCTCTTTTCTTTGTTTTTTCTTTATTTTCATAAACAAAATGTCAATTATTTCCTCTTTTCCCTTACCAATTTCTAGAGCCATCAATTGATCACTAGTGATACCCTTTTTTCCTATCATTCACCTTGGAATACATGTCCCATGACCTTGGTTTGATTTTTATTTAAATAGGGAATCAACCAAGCGTTGTTACAAGCCCCTCCCAAAGGGGAGGACACCATCATTGGTGTTTGGTGACACTTATAAACCAAAAAAACACATTATGCCCATGGAGCTTTATATCATAGCTCGATGAAACATTCACATCATATAATACTACTGAAGACATAATCAATCATACCTAGTTGAAAGAGTATTGTAAAGCTTTAACAAAATAACATTGTTGATTTCAAATATGCTCCTATATTGCATGTGAGAAGCTTTGCATTGATCCATGATTTATCAACGATTCCTTGTTTACTGTTTTATTGAACATGATACAGTTTTTTTATTGTGTGAGATTCTAAGATCCTGTTTTTTGTTTCAAGTTCACTTCAAGTGAATAATTGCTCCACATATTGATATTAGCTTGGATTATTATTATTTCCTAGACATTTTCTGGCATATGAAGGTAAGGGTTTTCATAATATCAATACTTATTTTTATACATGATTGATTATTTTCAGTATTTAATAATAACTCAGTAATATTTAGCCATTTGTAGACATGCAAATATGTGTACTGTGAGTTGTATCCAATTCCTTATCTACGTATGCCAAGGATGGTTAGTATTCTACCCCCAAAACCATTACATGTAGAATATGGCTTAGAAGTTGAGTTTGGGTAGTTGATGAGATCAATTGTCATATACGCAATTTCAGAATGGATATTTTGGGTATGTTTGGAACTATTATGGAATATCCACCCCAGGATATTCACATGGAATCACCATATGGAACAGTGGCTGATGATGGGAGGAGGAATTCGAATTTTCCAACTCTGCAAGATGATGGCCTCATTTTCCTTTGGTTCATTAGAAATGGAAAGGAACTTGGATGAGAAAGGTATGACTTTGTGGCATGTTCGATAAAAAAGTTTCATACTAATTGATTTATGTTCTTGCAATTTTGACTACAAAGGAGATGAATCAGGAGAATTTTTTCTAACCAACATAATCAAATGTTTTTATAGCTAATTGTAGTGGTTCTTAGAATTTTTGTGACTAGTGGCCTTTGTTCTTATATGTAATTGGTGAAGTCACTTTGAGATCACATAGGTTAACATAATGTTTCAGTCTGGAACTATGGGGTTATTGTTTCATTCAAAAGCTTATCTAGGTGAAAACTGAAGACTAATTAGCCTCAAAAAATTGTTAGAAGAGGGAGAACAAGCCACTATTTTCATAGTAAATAACATTGTCATGTTGGTATTAAGTGTAATCCAGAAGTACTTACTAGTACTGCATCAATGTTTATCAAATGATAAACATAAAAGAAATTAGAACCATAACATGTATTTTTCTCATAAGTCATCCAAGACAAAATGCAAAATTAGAACCATAACATGTAGTTTTCTCATTAAGTCATCAAAATCAAAATGTATTACATTTATTCTAACTCATTTCTACTATAGGTAGGAATGACAATGGAAAAATAGAAAATAGGGTAGGTACTAGAAATGTAGGTGGAAGAGCCTCATAGCTCATGAGTTTCAGTAGTGCTCCTCCATGTCAGGATCATCAAAATCAGTGTCTTTTCCACCTCATTTTCCTTCTCATCCTCTATATTCAATCCAACCTGTGCATCTGGTGGTGTGGACCTAAAGAGGATTAGCATCATCAAAATTGATTGGCTCTAGCACTGGTTCACTAAGATCCAAATTCACTAATGCTAAATCAACGCTCTTGTCCAAATCCATTTCATTAGCAAACACATATTACATATTTCTAACTTAAACACTTACAAGTAATTGTTGACAACTGAGTAGGATTCCTTACTATGATATTGCCATGTTCATGAGATGCCTCATCTTCTAATGTCAGAATCATGATCTGTCATGATGCTAATGTTATTTCTCTTTTGTTATGTTGAATCTTGATCACTGAAATTTTAATTCTTTTTAGTTAATGTTATTAGCTATGTCCATTGGGATGTGGTCTAGTGGTTGATAGAGTGCATTGCAATGTTAATGGCCCAGGTTGAAATTTTGGTGGGTGCAGAGCCCTGGATTATAAGTTAGTTGAATTTGACACAATCTACGTGCAACATTCATTCAATTAAAGAAATGTTGTTAGCTACATTTTAGCTTAACATAAATAGTCCAAATATTCCAAAAGAAGATATATTCATGTATTTTTTCATCATTCTCTAGCTCCCTAATAATTGAAAACAAAGGTGGAATTAGTTGTATTGATCACAAATGTATTTTTTATGGGAAGATATATCCAGTGCTAGAAAGGATTTGAATTGTTTTCACGGATGCATAACTCTCATGAAGGGTATGTAACTATGCCAATATTTCATGTTACTAAATATTAGAGGAAAAATGCTATCATGTTATAAATGCGAATGATACATTGTAATTATTGTGTATAAGCTTTAAATCACTTCAGTTTTCATCTATATTCCATTTGTTTTCTAAACAATGTTACTATGTCTATAATAATACATTGATGGGGATATACGTATACCTACAAAGCATGTGCTCCATACAGTTGTTGTCCTGACAATAGCTACACCATTAACAACATAACAACTATGATTGATTTGGTTTTTGTTGTTTTACATTTTTGGACTTTGAGGATTCGTTATCTCCCACCTGGGACAACATTGTGAGGGGTCACAAAAACTTGAAGGTTGCAGTGGAAGGAACCATAACATATGAGGGCAAGGCATGAAACATGACATTCAAGCTCAATGATAAGACTACTATGCTCTTTGTTGGGCCTAGGAGCTAGCACTTGCTAGAAGCCCATGTTGAGATTGATGGACAACCTAAAACAGGATGCCTCGTGGAATTTGGCATCTATTTCTATCTTAATCATGCAACTTTTCGATTGAAAAATGGAGGATTTGGCCCCTTATTTTATCTCCACAAAATGGAGCAGTCCAAGTTTACATTAGCAACATTATCCAAAAGCTTTGTCAAATTTGTATGTTCTATAGAGTTTTTATAACATTGTTTTATTCCATTTCTTTACCTTTTTTAGTTGATTTAGATCATTGTGGCATTGCTCCTTTAAATTTACCATGAAATATCATTAGAATTCCCTTCTCCTTTGCTTTTTGTATTTGATTTAGACCATCATGGCACTGCTCTAAATTTAATATGACATCTGACTGGAATGCAGGGAAGCTGCACTATGGAATGATATTTTTGAGCATGCCCAAGATGCTCTCAGAGTCCCTAGATTGAGCATTAAAGAAACAATCTTGATCAAGACTCGTCGTACAATTTTCCGAATCCATGAGATATTTTATCATCTAAGGGATCATTCAATAGGGTTGAACTATGGTAGAGGGATTATATTTTAAGTTATCTTAAGACATTCCAATCCTACCCTAATAGGCTCCTTCTAGACCATGTTCAAGTTGGATGACACAGTATTTCATGAAAATCTATTTGGAATTGCTCATCTTGACATGCCACAACCATGGAGTGCATGTAATGGGAGGCGTGGTGAGTGAAATAGGCATTCATTAATGGGAGGCATGGTGAGTGAAATAGGCATTCATTTTATGATATAGTATACAAATTAATTTTCATCATCTAAAAGAGATGAAATTTCACAATTTCACCAGTCACAGTATTAGTGTATTTTAGTAGTAAATTTTTTACACATATATTTCATCTTACAGTTGTGTTTAAAGTTTAAACTTTATATGTAATTTATTTCTATATAAATACACAACTTCACCTCACTAAATATCATCATAGTATTTAATGATATACATGTGTTCGGTCACCCTCCAGAGGTGAAGATGCAAACAAATGCATACATTCACTTTGGAAAGATAGGGTGGGAACTTGGCAAGGTGAAAGTGTTCATTTTGATTTATTCATGTATAATATCTCTTCTGGACTGTTGGGTTTTGTTTTCACGAGAACTTGGAGAAAAGTATTGGACAAGACTTGGTTATTGAATGCTCCATTGACACGATAGGAGAACATTGTTATACAAAGTTTCATTGTGGCATGTTATAGCACTGCCTATGGAGGTATGCCATTGGGCTCACCACACTCATTCATATTGAGATTGGATTTCTTTTTAGCATGTGTAGTTTTAGGTAATTTGAGATAATGGTGAAAGCACTTTTTGAGGCTCATGATAACCTTTGCTGCTTGAAGTTCTCATGTGGATTTGGACCCTACTTGGTGGAAATGAATAGGAAGACATATGAACAAGAATGAATTGACCTTTAAGGGAATCCTCCCAATACCATAAAGCAACCCACCATTGGCTAGATGGTTGGGTTCCTTTTCCTGGTTAGTTTCGGTGGTATTTTAATTTTGGTACCTCTAAGAAAGATGATGATTACTAGCCATGAACTTAGTTTTCACAACATATTGATGCTGGTTATGAATGGTATTTATAGATTGTCTGAATTTAGCGGGATGTATTAGTTTCATGCACTGATTATTAACAATAATCTAACTTATCCTAGTTGTACTGCAACACTTATTCTCATCAATGGTTTCCACACACCTTAGGAAGACAAATTAGCAATGTAAGTTTTATATCAATTTTATCATTGGTTCTCTAATGGGGGATCTGGTATAGATTCATATAAATAGGTTTTGGTCATGATTTTTTAAAATCCATGTCAGTTCTTAATAAATTCAAATTTTTGGAGTTAAGATGGATTCTGATTTTTTCCACTTGTTCACTATGATTAAAAAAATTCAATTTTAACATGAATCCAAGCAGAGTAGTTAGAAGTACCACGTGTTTATGAGATTAAAATCTAGTTCAATCCCTTTGTCTAATGAAAGTGTTTAAATCATGGGATTAATGATCTAATATTTTTTATGCCATTGTTGATCTATATGCAGGAAACAAATCAGATGCTTTGCTAAATACTTCACATTTAGTTTCCTCTGCGGATTTTTTCTAGTGGTTCTTCACTGGTGGTGATAATTGTAGCTTCGTAAATTTCCCTACCTTTGGCCTAAAAGCTTGGAAACAAAGGTAAATTTTCTGATTACAAATATGATCAAAATGTTTTCCGAATTGGGCTTTATGCAATATGTGATATATGTTACCCATTGCAGTTTTTACTTCAATTTAAGCACTACATACATGGGAGAAGGTATGATCTACCCAAATATTGTCAATATATCACTGCTTATTGGAGCATCAGCTTTGTGGGGTCTCATGTGGCCATAACAAATTCTCTACAATACAACATTGGGTGTAGAAAAATGTGGCTCCTTTCATTCCAGGATAAATATAATCGCCATATTTGTGGGAAATGAGATTACTTCCACAAGAAACAAATTGCTAATATACTTTTTAGCCTTTTATATAAGCTTTTCTTTCCCAACATAACTCTCAAAATGTACTATCAAGCCCTGAAACCATAAAGGAAAATTTGAAAAATGAGACACCAGGTATAATTATCAAAATTTGAAAAAAAACATACACCATGTATACTTATCATATGTCCTGAAACCTCAAAAATTACATATGGAACTCAGATTTAAAGAGCCGCCTGAGGCATTTCGATGACGGTGGTGACAATATGAATTACTAGGTTGTCAAGGAATTGAGCTGGTCCCACTGGGCCCATTACTTCTGAAAATAGAAGAGTCATGTTCTAGCATACTCTATATAGTTCCTTCATTATAGTTTATCATTAGTAGATTCTTACGATTTTATTAGTTTTTCTAATTTGATCCATAAATCGCTGAACAAAATGCATTGCATAATGTTTTATGCAATGGTGATTGAATACATCAACTCCAAAAACGCCATGAAATAAGCCTTTAAGAAACAAGTTGAATCAAGGCTTTTAAGATGCTTTCCTTCGCTTTAATTTGGCTCTCACCACAAGGAAATACTTGAGGAAGAAATCCTTCGACTGGTGCTTTTGTAATCGAGTAGGGAGCATCAAAAAGGAAAATTCATTCCACCATATTGCTTCTTGAGGATTGTTTATCATGTATTCAAGCTTATGCTAAAAGAAAATTAGAAACATGAATGAATTGAATGATAGAAGAAAAATAATTTGAGAAAATTATTCATGATGTAGTGTGCTCTCATATGGAGTCTTGGTGGTGGTCTCATATTCACTGGAACAAGTGCTTGGATTCGAAGCTTTGATGCTTTCTGGTAGGATGATCTATCCTTGGCTGTTGATTTTACAAAAGCCAAGTTTTTGATGTTAAAAATATTTCTTGAACATAAAAATAGATATTTCTATTACAACATATGCTCTAGAATCCTAAGAAATGCGATTTAGGATTGTTGAGAAAACAAAACCTTCAGAGTACTAAACCAATTTTCTTCAATTTACAGATTTATATTTCTTTTAATCCTAGCCTTGACATTGAACCAACAAGGATGCCCGCCATGAAAACGATGTATATATCAGTAGTGATGGTACATGATAGAGATGACATGGCAAGTGAGGGCCATCCTTATCTTGATTATAGATTCTAGAAATTTTCCAGAATCTAATGAACAAGAGAGAGGTCAAACAATTCACTTCATTTCTTTCCATTAGGTTCCATAATATTCTCAGAATTTGCAATCTAGTTAAGTTTAGTTACAAAAAATGATGAATTGTGGTGTTACTTCGTAGACTTTATAAAATCTTTTACCGTGGTTCCTAGAGATATGGGATCGACTCTCCAAGATAGGCTTCCCAGCTGATAGGGAAAGAAACATTTCACGATTTGCATTATAAAGATGAGGCCAAAATTTGAACCGAGGAGGGTGTGTTGGACTATTTTAGCAACGTTATACAAATGAAGCAAGGGTACCTATTCTTGCCAACATTTTTCTAACTATACTTCAACCAGCTAGAGAAATGGATCAACGAGAAAGTGGCGAAGGGATGAACATCATAGTAATATTAAAAATCTTACTATGTGCAGATGATGCAATCTTAGTAGCAAGAACACTCGAAAGATTAATACAACGCCTCATAGCACTAGAAACTTTCTTTTTGGGAGGTCGATATAGATAAACCAAAGTTCTTAAATTCATACCCAGTTGCATTCGAAGTGATAAAGTTGTTGATTCTTTACAGACAAAGAGCGGATGATATGCGTAGCAAGCATCACCCATGTAATATCAGCGAGGAATTCCTTCATAGAATGAAACAAAAGTGGGAGATAGAATGTAGAAAATGGATCAAAATTTGGTTCATAAAGGAGAGAATTCCCAATTCACAAAAAGGACATGAAAAACTACATAAAAAGTTACCATAGGATAGTTAAACTGTAGAAAAAGTAACAACAACATATCAACGAGTTCAACCCCGCAATATGCTAGATTGAGATACAAACATAGCTAAATTAAATATGCCATGGAGAGGAAAACATGCATTAGCTGAATTGAGGAAAATCGCACATGTTACCATTACGGCCTGAGACAAGTAGATAGAGGTAACCAAAAGAGGAATGGGACAACATGACTTGTTAAGTGTGTGAATCTTTGGTTCTTATGCTTTTTATTGGGAAAATTCACGACTTGTTTCCTTATGTGGGGAAGTAGAGATCAAAAGACATTTTTTTCTCCAATTGAAGGCATATAACCACATTAAAAAAAAACTTCATATTGCAAATAATAGGTGTGAAAAAGGTATATCATGACAAAAAAATGGATGACATTGCAGGAAGGGAATCAATGGTGATGCATGTTAGGAATAAATTGGTATAGGGACCCCCAAATAGAGTAGCTAACCTACACTAAGGGGCTTTCCCAGATAAGTAGTCAAATGTTTTTATTCAAAAAGACTTTAAAATGGGCTTTATAGACTTTATCTGCTTCCTTAATATAACATACCTACATTTTACTTTTCATACTTATGGAAAGCTTTGGCCTCAAAACGAAATAATGTTTTGTCGCATAGACCAAGAAGTGTCATGGATGTTAATACAACTTTCATCTTCCATATTCTTTTCAATGATATAGTAAGGTTTCCATTTATGAAAAGGGAATATAGAAAGGCACTCAGTAATGAAAGGGCATGGAGCTCAATGGTTGTGGAACCATATGGGTATTAAATGTGAAATTGGCACGGAATTATATTATGTTATAACGGTGCCTGGCATTAAGGATGACATATAACTAACCCGGTAGTGGTAGATTAAGGGTGCTCAGTATTAAAATGGAATGATCATATGGTAAGGATGCATGACATGAACGAGGAATGTGGCTCAGTAGTAAGGAACTTGGCAATGCTACCTGGTATGAAAAGGGCATGTATCTTAGCAGTGTGTTCAGAGTGTCTAGCATCAAATGGGCATGTGGTAGCTTAATTTTACAATGAGGGTGTCCAACATGAATAGGGCATGTATTTACATCAGTAATAAAAAGGGGTGCCCACTTCCCAGTATATAAGGGCATGTTCCTAGCCCAACAGTACATAAGGGTACCCAGGATGAAAAGGGTGTGTAGCTAGATAAGCCATACAGGGAGGGAAACAAGTATAAAAAGGTAATGTAACTCTTGATCACTTATAGTAAAGATGCCCAACATGAATAGGGAATATAACACTTGGTAGTTGTACATTAAGGATTCTCAATGGTAAAAGTGTAGGTAGATAAATTGGTACTAATAAGGTAGGGATGTTGGTCATAAAAAAAGGGCATGTGGGTCAATGGGATTAGTAATGCAAGGGCACTCAACAAATAAAAAGAGCATGTAGGCGAGAGTGAAAAATAGGTAACAAAGTGGTGGAGGCACCAGCCATTTGGGGGTAGGTCTAGTCTGTCCAATTTTTCAACTTCTTGATCTGTGAGAAGTTAATTAATTTGAACAAATAATTTTATAGTTGTGTTTGATAGAAGGTTCAGATGTGTAGTCTTGAACCACTGCATAAACACAAACCATTGATATAAGAGTTTCTGGATGCAGAGAATATAGACTGTGCTTAATTGTAGCTAGCAACACTCATGAAACATGCAAGTAGAAAATCAAGTCCCCATGGACAGATTTACCCACCACAAATCTCTTAAGAACTTCAAAGTTATTGAAAGGTTTAAGGAAAAGCAATAGACTAAGATTTTTTCTTTTTCAAAATATTTATGGTTAGGAAAATTTAATGTTTAAACTTATGAACATATCATAGTACAAGAAACTTGATCACGAGACCTTGTTTTTCATTATGTTCTAGTTTCCTTTCCTATCTTGACACCATTATTTATATTGTTAAACATTTTATATACATAACAAGGTTGACACATCTTTATCCCATGAAACCCTCTAGTCCCATTTCTCATTCTTTTTCCCATTTTTGGTAACAAGTTTACAGATAAATTGAAATGACATGTGAATAAGAACCCCAAATTAAAGATAACTTACCATATAAATGGTCTAGATAGCGTGAAAATACTCCACTAAGCATCCCAATAACAACATGATTAACTGTCTAAACAAAAATGAAATGTTGATTGTCATATTAGATGTTACTATTACCCAAAATATTTCAAAATAAAATGCAAAAAGCAATGAAATAGTTGAGAATGGAAACACATGTAAAAACATTGTCAATAACCTTTCTGATGATGTCAATTTCTTCAAGTTCAACCGTGACATGAGCAAGGGTATTTAGATGATGAATTACTCTTGGAGGACCTCTGAACATTTTTTTGCCTTTCATCCATAGGAACATAGCCATAAATTGGAAAATATCGAAAACTATACACCAAACCACAAAAATCACACCCCATAATGTCTACAGAATTCCTATTACATTCCATATGGGAAGGTTGCATCCACTGTATTGGTTAATTTGTGGTATAGAGTGCATGGATTCAGGATGACAATTTTTTCTGGTAAAATCCAATAATAGGGACATCAGAGATATGCACTCCTATACAGTGATGTATTTTAAGAATTACATTGGCCTTAGCTTCTGCTGATTTGTAATTCAAAACATGGATTTTCCATAAAGGCAAGGAAAGGTAGAGAGGTGGGGTGGTAGCCAACAGGGTTGTATATGTTTCAAGAAAATCAAAACCCTCGGTATAAGAAACACTAAGCTTTGGCATTGGAACATGATTATCTATATCAAAATTTTTCCAGAGCTATTGTTGATGACCTTTTTTGTTTCTCTTTTGCATCCACAGATAAATGATCATCTCAACTCATCATTCCAAATGAGACTTTCAATTTAATTTATTAAAAAATATGTAAAATTTGTAGTTTTCTAGAATTTGATGAAGATCAAAGAGCTGAGGATAGAGCACAGAAATATGATAACAAAGTTCCACTCCATCAAGGATATTGTAGCAAAAACTTGTATCATCTTTGAGCATATTCTAGTAAAGGATGGGGTCAAGAGATTCCTCAGCTTTTAATAAAACTGATGGACCTATCCCAGATGGAAAATTAGACTTTAGAATCATGGGTTATATTAAAAAAACTATTCTTCAATGGAAATGATTGTCGCATTTTTTTTCTCTAATATTGTATCTTTGACTGTCCTCCACTACTTCTTTTTAGAACTAACTTTGAATCAACAGAAAGGAGGAATATCTTTTTGTTACCAAGAGAAATATTTTGACATCATAGTACCTGTAGGGCTGATATAATGGGAGCATGAGCAACTCAATAAATATGGTCAGTACTTTTTTAAAATCTATCAATAACATTCCTAACTTTATACTCCCAAGAAACCTAACTCAACGCTCAAGCCTGGAAACTTGTTCCTACAAGAGACCATTGCAAGGATCACTCTCAACTTCAAAATGTTCTCACTTATGTTCTAGTATGAGGTCCATGTTTTTTTTCACTTCCATAACCCTTTTTTGTGTATAATTGCATTGATCATGTCAAGGCTACAAAGGAGGCCTGTCGAAAGGTTAGTCCAACCAAGGTTTGGTCTACAAAAAGATACATGCTTAGCGATGATTATTCTAAGAACTATTTAAAGTTCTCTTCAAAGATGGACAAGAAATCTCCTATGCTCAATTGTTTTCATTTTGAATATTCCAAAATGATGTGGGATTTTGTTGTGGATGACCTACTAATGATGGTAGGGATATCTTCCATTCGGGCAAGATGGGTAACCTTTAGAATCAGGCCTTCATCAAGTTCATCCGCAAGAATTCAGTAAAGGATGTTATTGGCACCAGGAGGCTTATTGTTATGTTGAATGTATCTTACAAGATTTTAGCAAGCACACTTGTCATTTGAGGGCCCAGAAGATAGATGCATGTATTGTATGGTTTGAGAAGATCAGGTTCATTCAGGACTGATTACTATCATCAGAGTGTCCGAATCTATGGAGTTAGCTAGAGAAATTGGCCAGGAAATGTTGTTGCTGAAGATTGATTATGATAAACCCTACAATAGGGTAGATTGGAGGAAGATATGGTAATTTGATGGCGAAGGTTTCTGAACCTACTCTCTGTGCCGGTACAGTTCCTCAACCGAGATATCAGGGTATCAATCACAAGACAATATCTTGCTGCCCTCACAACAGATCTGAAGATGTCGCTTCAGTCAATGCCAAAGAACCACTGCCATGACATCGTCGTGAACCATCACATGATATTCCAGAGGTGATTAGACTCTTCCATTGGCAGAAGATACTCGCAACCTTCCTGGAACGAAGTTTCGCCGATGTTTCAGGCTAGATCGCAACAGATATAATAATCTGAAATCAAATCGACCGTCACTCTGGTCAAAACTGGAATTATTTGCGCAATATGCATTTACTCTCTGCAGATCTGCACCCATCGAGTTAAAATGTAGAGGACAATTTCTTAAGCAGCAGGGTAGTTTTCGTTTTCTATGGCGCTCGGGGAATTTTGATGCAGTCCTCGACTCTTTTTTAGTCGATTGGCTATCGTTGTGGCTGCATCTATCTTATTGCTCGAAGCCAAGAATCCAAGTCCCAGATATTTCGCACTCTCTGATAGTTTTGTTTATGCATTGGCCTAATCTATCAAAAACAACAGATCGACATTTGATATGGTCATATATATACCGCTCTTCGGATCCGAGCTTTTCACCACGAAGTCTGGGAGGAAAGGATGGAGGATGGCAGCAAAGACAGGGAGAAGGCCACGCACATGATAGATCTAGAGTGTGACTCATTCAAAAGCATCCCTAACCCAAATCTGGAAACTCAAGCAATAGAACAAGATCCGCTACAGTCAGATTTCCTAGATCTAGAGTCTTATGCAGCAGATTGACCCCTATCATGGACATCTTATACAATATCCCATTGTCACAATCTAGATCTATATTTTCTGTAATGAGGTGGCATAGATCAGGTGACCTCTACATCTCTGTATACAATAAATCTCATCAGCAAGCTATTAAAGACGTCTCCAATGCAATATGGGCCACTAGAGCCAGAAATTCCTTTCGACAACAATCTGGACCTTGAATCTTTGCATCAGGAAGAACCGATCCGCTTCCAATTTTTTATAAAATATCCTGCTGGAAAATCTTCATTAGTATGGGTGCATGCTATAGATGAGGTATTCCAATTGAAGCAAAATTTCATTGGGTATCCTGCACATCTGCAACACCTAATTTATAAGGGCAGATCTATGCAGGACAATCGATATTTACAAGAATACAACATTCTATCACCAACTACCATCATCCTAAATCTGTGACTAAGAGGTAGAACAGAGGGATTAAGTAAAAAAAAATGTTTTGGAGGAGGAGCTGGACCCATCTTATCAAAAGGTACAGAAGAAAATTAGGAACACGTTAATGGTGGACTCTCCTACAAAAATATTCTACAAGGAAAATCTATAGCTTCAACACACATAGAACAAGCATGTAATACCCGTAGCCCCTACATAGTGGAACAACTAAATTATATTCTAGAACTGAAGATAGACATCACAGAAACAAAAGATCTCTGCACTACATATGAAACACAAGCCATCATCTACAGATTTAACAGTTTCTGGCCAAAACCTATTAGCGCCTTCATTGGATTTTCACAAATTGGATAAAACACTATGAAATACACCTCTTCTGCAAAGGGTTTTTCATTGTAAACTTCCCAATGTCAGAGCCTCGTGATATTATAATTCAAGAAGGTCTATGGTTCTAGGGAATGCTAGGACTCTTCATTACCCCATGGTTCCCATATTTTGATGCAAATACCATGATAGTATCCAAGATGTCGATATGGATCAGACTGCATAACCTCCCGCTACTAATATGGCATAATCAAGTATGGCAAGGTATTCAGACTATCTTAGGGTGATATATAAAAACTGACACACAAAGAATGGAGGAAAGAATCTATACTTTCACACGAATTTGTGTGGAAGTGGATCTCATCAAAGGCCTACCAGATTGTATACCACTGATTCACAACAAGCAGAGTTGGACTCAGTTCTTAGATTACGAGAACACAATGTTCAGATGCAAAATTTGTAGGCAAACAAGACATCTACAAAAAACGTGCCTTGAAGCCAAGAAAGAAACTCGAAGGAAGAAGAAAGTAGGAAAACAACACAAAGGATGGCAATTCCCCCCAAATGAGCTAGATGAGGAAGAGGATGAAGCAGAAAAAGATCCCATACCCAATGAGAACAATCAGACACCAAATGAAAAAGAAGAAAAGAGGGAAGTCTCACAAGATCCATTTGACTTACAAATCACCCTAGCATAGTCAGCAGGGATACCAAATGTAAAGGATACAAGCGGATACAAACATCATCGTACATCAAATAGATCATATTAAGACATGGATGTTGCAAGAATAGAAGAAGGAAATCAGCTCGCTCGTGTCTCTTCCATGTCATCTCAAGGAGAATGCCACAGGGTTGAAAAAAAGAAATGGAGAAAGGCTTAAATTTTCTCTTCTTCGATTTTTAGTTGTTTTTTGTATGAACTTATGATCATCAGTCATTGACTAGATGATGGAATTCTTATAAGCATTTGCAACATGTAATTTTGTTTTCACTAATAAAATTACAATTTTTCCTTGGGAAAAAAATAGGGTAGATTGGAAATTTATCCTCCTTATGCTAACATGATTTATGTTTGGAAACAAGTTTATTTAAATGGTCAAATCTCTTTTCAGTGATGCATCAAACATTTTTTTATGCCTAGGAAACCATTAAACAATATTTTATTACACAATTTAACCAGACAAGGTTGCGACTTAACTCCCTATTTACACATCATTTCATCTCACACTTTGGACTTTCTCCTGGATGTCAGCAAAGCTCAGGATAGGGTTCATGGAATTCTCATCTAGGGTAGCACTGAAGTGATCAGAAGTCACTTTTAAAATGAGTACCTTCTCTATTACAACTTGATCTGGAGTCAGTCAACAGTTCTTTTGAGTGTTTGGATATCATTTGCAAAGCATCTAGAATCATGGTAAGTGAGGCCAATACAGAATTCTAGTTTATTGTTCCTGATGATTTTCCCTACTGGCTCAACCAATCTTACAAAATAGTTTAGATATTGTGCAGTACCTAAGGATCCCAACTATAGTTAATGTCATATTTGTTAATAGGGTAAGTCAAGAAATCATCATGGAACGGTGAGGTTATCAGGGTTATTATTATAAGAATAGAATAAAATATTTCTAATTACTTCATCAAGAAACTGATTCTTACAACAAAATTTTGTACAAGAATTTTCTGCATTGCCTCTGCCATCTATTACCTCAAGGTTGTCTTTACCTACTATATTTATATTTTCGATACTCATGTTTCAATGTTTTAAACATTCTCAATATATTTACTTGTTTAGAGAGCAAATTCAACCAACTATGTAATTGTAAACTACTAAATCTTCATGGTTTATTGAGTTTTTCCTCATGTTTATTTCCATCTGAATTAATATTTTTGGATTGTTAAAATTCACTGATGTAAAATGATTAACAAACTTTCTTTTGATCCAAAGTGAAACTCATATGCTTATTTCTACAATGTTAATAACACTAGCCACCCCTGCACCTATTTCTACAACACTAGTAACACTAACCACCCCTGCACTAGTTACAGGAACAGATAAGTCATGGTGTGTTTCTAAACCAAATGAAGATCCTGAAGTAATCCAAGACAATATAGATTACACATGTGGACAAAGAGTAGATTGCAGTTCCATTCAAGTAGGTGGTCCACGTTTTACTACAAATAATGTTGTGGCACATGCTACGCATGTAATGAATTCTTATTACCAGCTAATTGGTCACCACAACTATGATTGAAATTTTTCTCAAGCATGGGTTCTTACATAAGAGGATCCAAGTATCTATTCATATTTTCCTTATACTTGTCACTTTAAATAATAGACTTTAATATTTGTTTGTTATCGGGAAAACTAGTGTCCATTCAGAGCTGCTAGTCCCACTAAGACGGGTAGCTATCCTAGAAACAAACAAACTAAAGTTACTTGTGTTTTCCTTTATGAGAGATAGATGAGAGAGAAGTAGAGAGTACCAACCTCAGTCTTTCACTAGTCTCCTTGCTCGTTTCCTCTCTCTCTTGATAGAGCTTTCGCCACTCCTTTTTCACTTGTCCCGCTTCAAAGAACACCTGTAGAGTCAAGGCAGCAAAATACCATCAAAGCATAGAGATCTATAACCATAAACAATGTAGGATCAGATATACATTAACCATATAAATGCATATACAAATACAAGATTCAGAGATATACAAGCATATGGAGGAAAAATCAAATAACTTTATTGATAGAAGTAGTAGAAGAGAGAATTACAACCAAGCTGTCTGATCCAGCATCATCCTCCCAACATGAAATCCCTCTTCACCTCATACAAAGCAAGATCACCCAACAATGTCTTCAAAGAGAAACCAACAACACTTCCTTGCAAATTACAAAATTCTAGCCCCTGGATCTCTAAGATGAGGGATCCATATATAGATGTTTACATGAGAGTGAGTCAGCTTATGGGACTTCGATTAGTGTCATTTCACTGATAGTTCTTGGTTCCACTTGGAGATTTCAGATCTCTTACTCATCCCTGGGCGAATTCAGAGAGGCAAGTGTCATATGAGCAATTTCTAGAAGATTATTTGAGTTCCACCTAGCAAACTACTTCTGCCATTTGTCTACTCTCGCTTATCACACCCTACAGAAGGGATTTCCAGTATGCATCGCACCCTATGCATGGAGCAGTCTGTATGGTCCAATTTTGACCAGTTCTAAGTAGTTTCTCATGTAGAACTTCTGGGAGATGATGTAATCAGCTGACCTTGTTGTGTAAAACAAAACTTTTAGGGGTTTAGAAGCCCTTGGTTTATGGACATATGTGACTGGGGTTGCAGTGCCCAAATATGTCTATAACAGTTGGCCCCTAAAGCATGAGGTCGTAAATCTTTTGATGTCGAGTGAAATGGTTTATAATGAGGATACGAGGTTTTTCGAACTGGAAGGTGACCTGTAATAAGATACAATACAATACATTATCTTCATAATATTTTCATGATCTAGCTGAGGCAGGCATTCCCATTCTCAGCTTTATAAATTCATATTCATGTACATAAGACAGACAATTATCTGTGTGGCAGACTGATGATTCTGGTAGATCCATCATCCTTTAGTTTGGATGATTGTCTGTGAAACTATGATGTACATTTGATGTCTTTATTTTCCTGAATATATCACGGCCCGGATGGATGAAACTAGATACGGGGTCTTCAAACTCATTCAATCTTCACCCCAAGTACAAGTTGATCCATGTGAAAAGATGTTCTGATGTCAAACATGAAAAGACATCGTCTGAATACCAGCCAATGATGTAAACTATTAAAAGGCGTGAGAGGAATCATCGATAATGATGATGACCCTCAAGGTACTGCAGTACAATTCACGAGGTGTGAATACATGAGTTGATGTCGAACACCACGTAAAATCTTTTGGTCGAAGGCCATTGATGTAAACCTGTCACTGGAAGTGAGAAACTTGCCATTGAGGCACGCAAGCTTCAAAGTACTGAAAGGGTTGTTCTTAAGTCAACTTCTTCGACAATGAGTTCATGTCGACAAGAAGTGACCCATCGTAGGAGGGCCTTAATGAATCCCACATCTACGACATGGAACGGAGCAAATGATTTTGTGGAGGTGAAAAAGATCTGATGATATAAGGTTTAGGGTGGCTTTCATGAAAAATGGAGAGTGAAGGTATTGGAGCGGATGAGGTGTTAGCTAGGTTGGTGAATTCTCTTAGCGACTTCTCTTGAACATACCGGGGACACTGAAATCGATTGGTAGCATTAACCCCAAGGTGGATGGTACAGTGTACCAATGGTGATATAACCGGTGAATGAAATAACCCAACCCGACTCAATCATGGTGACGGAGTGAAAGTGTCATGTTCAAGAGCGACCTGCTACCAATGAAGCTATTCAAATTTTCTTCCCTTTTCCCCAGTCATTGCTAACCAGTACCTCTTTATTTTTGTCAAGCTTGAGGAGGATAACATATGCTTGTTCTATAATTTTCCCTTCAGGAAAACCTGTCGCTATGTTTTAACGAGCCTAGTGACAGTGAAACTCGCTCTTGTCTGCATGGACAAGTTTGTCGCTATTGTTTTAACGAGTTTAATGACAAAGATAACTCGGTCCTTTTCAATTTCAGAGAGTCTAAAAAGAGACATAAAGGCAACTCCAGTGGTCCTTTTTCATAATGTAATCCCTTGAGTCCGAAAAAGTGTAAAATAATACGAAAGGGATGACTTTTCAATAGTTTTAACGAGCTAAACAAGACAAGCACTCGATCTTTTTGTGTAATAATCCCTTGGGTCCAAAAAGATTAAAATATAAAAGAGGGATGTCACTTCCAATCGCTTTAGTGAGCTGGAGAGGCCAATTGCTCGGCAATCTTTTCATATTTTACGAGTCAGATGAAAAGAGCCTAAAGGAGACTCGTTTTTTCAGGAACGAGTGATGTTTTTGGGTATCAGCTGGTTCCAAGTGAGGTTTGGAACTTTTCAATCACGTCAGTGCAAAGAATGTGGCTAATAGAATCACTCGTCGCAGATGTTCCTCAAAAGGGGTAAACAATCAAATGGAGGCGTATGATCGGCTAAAAAATAGTGGAGGTGACGGTGAAAACACGACCAAGGTTCAAAAGCTGATAATTATGCAATCACAATGGTTTTTTACCAGAGGTGGGTTCATTTTTTAATGAGCTTAAACTTTGGGGAAACATTTGCTCATTGCTAGGTTTATTTTTTAACGAGCTTGAACTTCGCGTAAAACTGCTCATGCCAGTCGTATAATAAGGATGTCTCATCAATAAGTTAATTTTTTAGGGAGCTTTCCCCATGTGCAACTTTTCTCTTGGAGCCTTTCGTTATGCAAGCTAGGAATGACCAACCTACGAGTTTAAAGGGTTAAGAGTCTACAAATTAAAACAATAAATGGTCTCTTTTCACTTGCATGCCAAAAGGTTTGCATGCCCCCAGGTATAAAGTAGAGCTTCCAGGTCACCATATCGAAGTTCTCGCATTAGCAAGATTGTTCCATCCACGTTGCAGATAAAACACTTCCTTGGCAATGTCCATCGAAATGGACAAAGGTAACTTTTGTTAGTGCCAATCACATAACCTTTGACGGGGGAATCCTTTTCCAGTCTGGTCCATTTTCCTAAATGGATAGGATTGTCAAACTAGTCATATTCCTACGTGGAAACCCACCTTATATCTAGGGTTTTTTAGCTGAAGCAGACCAGGGCGCATGCCTCCTGGGTTTCAGTCACAATCACTGAATCACTTGCGATCATCAGGTGGATGGACTAGAGAGTGATGAGACATTCCTTGTGCAAAGAGACCAGTTAGGGATGGCATTTGACTAATAGCTATGTTTGAACCAGCAAATGAAAGCTGGTCAACTAGGTGGACCACTCTGCCTTCATGTGGAAAACACATCACTTGGAAGAGTGAGGAAACGATAACTCCCATGCTATAAATGTAGTCATGCTCAAGGAGTAGATTGTAGTCTAGATATCCTTGGACTACCATCATCTTTAGATGAACGGTTTTCCTTCTCAAAGTTATAGGCAAATTTGGAAGGATCCCTAATGGTCGACTAGTTCCCTTGTTGAAGCCTGTCAGATTTCGAATCTCAGGTAGAAGCGATGGCAAACAAAGCACTTTCCAAGCAGTTGAGGAAAGGATAGTTAAAGAAGCCCCTTAATCTATAATGGTACCAACCATGATCATTCTATAGGCTTGTACTATGATTCAGAATGGTACATTAGATGGTAGGCGGGGTCTGCCTAGGAGATTCCAATCGAAGGAAATGACTACATTATTTGGAGGTGGGACCAAATAAATGACCGGATAAATCTCTGACGAACTTCCTTCCTACAATAAAGGAATGGGTAGATTGCCCCCATGTTCATCAGAGTCTCTATTTACGAAAAGAATTTGAACGATGTCATTCTCATGCTCTTTGGTGACAGTATCATCTAAGGGTGGACCCTCTGAAGACAAGATTGGGTCGACTGTCGTCTCGACCTATTGACTTTGGTCTGGTGTGGACTCGGAGGGTTCATCTTCAATGATAGGTTCTTCGACCGACAACAATGGTGTGTCAGTCAGATTTTCAAGTAGCGGTGGACTTGGCAAGAGTTTCTTGTATCCAGGAGGAAGTTGCTGCGGTGACGTGGGACGGTTATCCAAAACTCTTTTAGCTTTGTCTAGGAAGGGACAACGGTGGAGGGCATGATCGCCTTCACACAGTCTACAAGGAAATTTAGATCTTCGTTTTTGTCCATTAACTTCGTTTTCACTAGTTGACGATGTGATCTCAACATGATCTTCATCGGTTGAAGACACTAGATTGTGCAAGCGGGGAGACCAGTCCCTCAAGATGCATGGGATGCATGGACAATATTGATGATAGTGGTCTCCCTTGCAAATGACACATGGAGATTTAGGTTTGGAAGGTGCAGTGTGTGGATTTTCGCCAGATGATGCACGATTGCCCCCTTTTGCTATTGGATTCTTCTTCTTCTTCTCCTTCCCTTTCTTTTTCTTCTCAGTTACTTGCTTTTTAGCATTACTAGCTTCACCAAGTGAAGAGGAAGAAGGAGAGGGAGAAACAAACGATGTAGATGGTGGGGGAGCAACTTCATCTGGTTGGTGATTGGATTGCTGAGGAATTGTGGTGTTTTGAACGACAGAGGTCAAGAAAAGCCATACTAGCAGGCCAATTGTGAGTCCTGGAAGGGACAATGTAGCCATATGTGGAGCACCAACATCTCCCCAAGAAGAGAAAGGGCTAGGATTTCCCCCAAGGGGAAATCCTTAATTGGTAGACTCCATTTTCTCAACCTAAGACCAACGAGGGAAAAATGATGTTATTCCAATTAAAATAAATTTTATGATGCTTTGACACAACTTGCTTTTTCAATTTTTAAGAGTCGATAAAAATCTAAAGATGACTTTAGTCGCCTTCGATTTTTAATGAGCCTGAAGTGACAAGTGCTCAGATGGACCTTTTCTTTTAGGGAGTCCAAAAAGGAACAAAAGTGACTACTCTGGAAATCTAGACAGATGGATTACCAAACCAATCGTAAAACTGTAGAATACTTTTTACCGTACGGCAGTCAATCTGATCGATAGGGCGACAAACACGGCTTCCTAAGGATAAAGGATGTAGCCTATTGTGGTCTCCCAATATATACTCGATGGTATGTGGGAGCACAAGTTCGTACTGGCACTTGTTATCTCAAAGAGGAGGAATCACCCAACCTACGATGAAAGCGATAGTTACTAGGCTTTACGATGCCAGAATACGTCTCTAGCCTAGACTTCTAAATGTTGTGCGTTAGGTTCCAAAGCATTTTTATGTTCATTGACGTTTATTTTACAGTTGATCTTTCTTAAGTAGTTTTCCTTTGAGGTTCACCGCGTGATGTAGATATACAATTCCTAAATATGCAATCTAAGATGATAAACAGTCGTTTACTTTCTTTTTGCAATAAAAATCCTAGCTACTAAGGAAAGAGAGATGAAATTCTTTCAACATAGAGCACAGAGCACACACTAGATGCACTTTTCCTAAATCAACTTTAGCATGCAGTCTTAACGCAAATGCACATGCATGTATTGTTTTTTAGTTTCCTTAATGTGAGAATGAAAAAAAGAAAACTAAGTATGGATTTGAACTATCTTCTTTCAAAGTGACAGTACTAACAATTTTCTTTTCAAAAAACGAAAGTAAGGTCAAGACGACACTTTGTGATTTTGAATTTAAAACTGCTTTCAACACTTGAAATACTAATGATTCAAACCAAATACAATGGTAAAAGTGTAATCGAATATATAAAAGAGGAATGCTTTTTGACACTCTTTTTCTTGACTGAAAACGACACTTGCGACACTTTCAAATTAAAGGACGACAATTCGATTAAGCTACTATTTTCAAAGGAGAACTGTAAATGATGAAAAATACATAAAAAAGCATTCACAATTCCTTCTGATGGAGGCTGAATAATGCAAAGGAAGATGGTTTCAACAGTGATATACTGATCATAGACAATAAAACTACTGAATAAAGCTGAAGACAATGAAGAAAAAACCAAAATCTGGAGGCAGAAATAGTCTTATTCAATCATCGCACTTGTAACACAGGGAAACATGGATGCATCTCACCTGCAACACACAGGAGGTGTGATGCATCCAGGTTGCCAAGAAGAGATAGTGCGATGGTCCAGGGACGAGACTAAGCTTGGGTTTCACTCACAGTTTGCAGCTAAGTTCAGAGATTTAGGTTGGGCTAATGATTGTCAGTAAACAAAAAGTATAGGGTCTGATCTAATGAGGTTATTTGAGCTACCACTAGGGCACTTACGATGTTTGCAAGCTAGATGTTCAGTTCATAAACCAACCCAGAGATTCAATGAAGCAGTGTTGATCTACTTTGTAGTTGCATAGCAAAAGCAGTTCGAAGGCTAACTGGCTTAACTTCAGGCTCCATCTGTGGTTTATAAAGCAAACAACAGTAACAAAACAAACAAACTATTCGGTCCCTAGTGGAGTCACCATTTTGTTATCGGGAAAACTAGTGTCCATTCAAAGCTGCTAGTCCCACTAAGATGGGTAGCTATCTTAGAAACAAACAAACTAAAGTTACTTGTGTTTTCCTTTATGAGAGATAGATGAGAGAGAAGCAGAGAGTACCAACCTCAGTCTTTCGCTAGTCTCCTTGCTCGTTTCCTCTCTCCCTTGATAGAGCTTTCGCCACTCCTTTCTCACTTGTCCCGCTTCAAAGAACACCTGTAGAGTCAAGGCAGCAAAATACCATCAAAGCATAGAGATCTATAACCATAAACAATGTAGGATCAGATATACATTAACCATATAAATGCATATACAAATACAAGATTCAGAGATATACAAGCATATGGAGGAAAAATCAAATAGCTTTATTGATAGAAGTAGTAAAAGAGAGGATTACAACCAAGCTGTCTAATCTAGCACCATCCTCCCAGCATGAAAGCCCTCTTCACCTCATACAAAGCAAGATCACCCAACAATGTCTTCAAAGAGAAACCAACAGCACTTCCTTGCAAATTACAAAATTCCAGCCCCTGGATCTCTAAGATGAGGGATCCATATATAGATGTTTACAGGAGAGTGAGTTAGCTTCTCGGATTTTGATTAGCGTCATTTCACTGATAGTTCTTGGTTCCACTTGGAGATTTCAGATCTCTTACTCATCCATGGGTGAATTCAAAGAGGCAAGTGTCATATGAGTGATTTCTAGAAGATTCTTTGAGTTCCACCTAGCAAACTGCTTCTGCCATTTGTTTGCTCTCACTCATCACACCCTACAGAAGGGATTTCTAGTATTCATTGCACCCCCCATGTGTAATAGGTGAGATGCATCACACCCTATGCATGGAGCAGTCTGTATGGTCCATTTTTGACTAGTTATGAGTAGTTTTTCATGGAGAACTTCTGGGAGATGATGTAATCAGCTGACTTTGTTCCTTTACGATGTGAAACAAAAATTTTAGGGGTTTAGAAGCCCTTGGTTTATGGAGATATGTGATTGGGGTTGCAGTGACCAAATATGTCTATAACATTGTTACTTAAGCCTACACCTTAACTAGTGTCAAGGAGCCAAGCATCTCCTTTTAAAATGGAACAAATCAATTGTTACAATTAGAAGATTCTTTGTTTGAGTTCCTCTTAAGACACTGGCTATTCAGTTACCCAAGAATGAAATTGCTAAGAAAGATATAGACACTCTTCACGTTTGCATGACCACTTACTACCACATTCTTAACACAACCCAGTTTGTTTCTTACTTTAGAGCCTAGTAACAGACCTTGTGGATATCATGGATTTGTTTGTGATTATCTCATTTAATGTCTATTATTAGGTCTTCCAGGATTATATTTTTACTGACTGCATTTGCATTCCATCCTTAGATATCAATTTTTCCAACACCCATCCCTCAAAACTATCAAAAGGTCATCTTGGTCTATCAAATCCAATATAAGGGTATATTTTCACTCGATTCCTTCATATTTGTTCTTGCAACAAGTTGTATTTTATGTCTCCCTCTTTTTACTTTTAAAACTAGATGCAAGTCTAATTTTGCTAACCTTTCAAGAACATACCCTGGTGAATTTAAAACCCTTCCAGGACCAAATTATCTTAGCCACTCTTAGAACCTTGCCTTTTTATCGTAGTAAAGTTTATCACTCGGTAAGGGAACCTCCTATTCGAGTTTTGATTCTCCAACAATTACCCAAGGAATGTTCCAATTCGTAAGCTAAAAAATAAAAGATACTTCACTTACATTGAGATCTTTCATTTTAACTTGGTAAGGGAACTTCTTAGCCAAGGTTCGATTTTCTGACAATTACCCAAGAAATGTTCCAATTTGTAAGCTAAGAAACAAAAAGCAGTTCACTTATATTAGGATTTTTCATTTTAAGCATGTCTTGATTGCATTTGTAAATAATTATGTCATACGAATTGGCAAGAACTATAATATAATGAACTGCCTCGCATTTTCTTGTATTACAGGTTATGGATGATCAAATTAATATCCAGGAAAATAAAGAGAAAATAGTAGAGAACCATGATATAATTGAAAAAGATGGATCCCTTCCTTTTGATCAGAATAAATATCCCTAGCTTCCAGACAACCTACTATGGCTTTACCAGAAGAGGAAATAGAGGAGGTCAGGATAGAAGGATAGATGTCTACCCTCACCAGCGGTGGGAAGTATCGCCTCAAAATTGTTCAAAACCAAAAATCCATAAAGTATGTCCAACAAGGGAAACAAAAGACACCAGATAAATCTCTTAGACTAGACCGAGTCCATGACAAGTTAGAGCCATGCTAATCATGTCCTAATATCAGGGCTCTGGAGATCCATACAAAATATTTAGCCTTCAAAACACCATCTTTCATTTGAACCCAAATAGTCTTATTATCTTTGATTATTTCCCTAATCACAATGACCAATAGATGCTCCTCGTGGATTATTTCTCTCATTCTATCTATTAGTAAAATCAACAAAATGTATCCATACAATAGAATCTTCGAAAAAAACATATGATCATTATCATTTAAATTATTCATATCTCTTGGAGACCAAAAATCCATTTTCTTTGGATAAGATTTATGTATAACCTGAAAAACAACCATATTATAAGTTAAAGGACGATTATGCCCTCTTGAGTCTTGAAAAAGTACGATGGAATGAAACTGGGTGAGGACCAGATGTAGGTTTATCATGTCGGAACCTAGGTTCATTAAGATGTCGACCTTGGTTTGAAGATATTAACCATACAAACTATGATCACCCATACTTATCGTTCACATCTCTTTTTCATAATCAATACTAACATACTAAGGACCTGTAACTCATGGAGGCTGATGGTAGTCATTGCAATGTAATTTATTATAATACACGCCATGTCCACAAGTTTTTATATTCAATCTTTGCATCCAATGTGGCCATTTATTATTATGAGATTTACCGCATCCGAATATGGCATCATTCACATAATTTTGTGGAAGCCTGCAAAGGTCAACATAATCTTTTCACATTTACAACTTTCCTCACATTTGTTAGTTCTTGAAGCTCGAGCACTTTCATAACAAAAATAGTCAAAGTCAAGCAATGAAAATGGTCCACACTCTTTTCATCTGCTGATATTAGAATGAATTTTTATTAGAGGCATTGTTTCTTTGTTTGTTTTGGTTAGAAAATTGTTTTCTCTTGGTTTTATGTGACTTTCAATTTATCATATGTAGCATGTCGAGAAATGGTAAAGAATAATGTGTGATATTTATTTTGTAGCAATTGATGCTAAATGAAAGGATACAAACTTTAACCAAGCTACATTTCACTTTGGTAAAGGTGGAGGGACATCTTGACAAGCTGCCTAAGAATATACCATATGCAGAGTTTGAACCTAAGTAATATATGGATTTTTCATTTGTAGATATCTTCTTTTTTCTACCCAAGATATCATAGCAAGAAAAGTATTGATATTGTAGAAATTGTTTGAGGACCTCATTGAGGTTGATTTTTTCGATGTCGTGCTTGATTTATACCTTCTCATATGCTAGGAAGACTTTAAATATGAATTAATATGTTCTTGAAACAGATCAGATTCAAATTTTAAAGATATAAAAGATAAAAACAATTGTCAATGCCTTCATTTGATTGTAACTTGACTCTGTTGTGGGCAGGTTACAAGAAATGCGATTGCAGAAAGGATGGGGAGACAATGCAGAGTATGTCTTGGATATTATTCATTTGCTGTTAGAGATCCTTCAAGAACCTGAGCCATCGACTTCAGAAATGTTTCCTGTAGGGATTCTTATGGTTTTTAATATTGTGATTCTTTTACCTCATGGTAATTTTGGGAAAGAAAATGTTTTAGGAATGCCAAGCAAGACATTGGTGGACAGGTAAATAGTGTTTTTATAATTACAATGTCCATTCCATAATATCCTTTCTTTATTGTTTGATTGTATTTTGAATGTTTCTTTTGATTTTGTTTTGTCTTTTAAATAGGAAATTGAAAATACTTGGTATCATGTCCATTTAAACAACAATGAAAGCTTGAAGATGAAATTACTACTACACAATATTGATTGGAATCCTTATAGCTAGTTTGGGTTAAAATATTTTCATGACTATCAGAAAGTTTACTTTCATGTTGTTATTTGAGCACATGTTGTTTATATACTTGACCAAGTTCATGCATTAGAAAATGAAAAATTGTTGCAAATAAAATTATAATGATTAAACATCACACCTCATACTATTTATTTTGACATCTTATCTACAGGTTGAGATTTTTAGCATGTAACCTAGTTGGCATGATTGTGCCTAAGATTTTCCTGAAGGTTGAATACTAAGTTACTAAGGTGTTATTTTGTAAGGTGGAATTTTAATTTCTTTGTTTATAAAAGTCATCTAGCCACATTATAGTGGCCACTATCACCCAAATGAAGAAAACTTGTTCAAGTTTCTTACTTGTACAAGGAAAATGGCTTTGACATTACTGATGTTGAGGTATATGTCATATAAACACGTCATAGTCTACTTTAGTTTATATTCTAATGTCCATTGTATTTCACGTCTTACACTCCCCATTGTATCTTCTTTTGTTTTCAGAAAAGGAACTCATTATTCATGGTAAAAAGCAGGAATCAAAGAAAGAGGCTGAGAGCAATAACAATTGAGCGACAAATGAAAAAATAGAGAGAGAAGAGAACCAATTTAGTGATACTATTACAGTAAATATCACACATAATAAACACATATAGAGACTTATGTTCAAGTCTTCAGAGTTGGTGAATTTACCTGCAATGTCTTGGCAACACAATGATAATGTTTTGAAGTGATGTAACATCATTTTATGTGTAAATTGTAGTCCAACCAATATGAAGTTGGAAACACTTATTGTAATACTTTAAGATTTCATATAATATAATATATGTAGTTGAAATTATTTATAAGTGCACTTGATATTGTTTAATATTGTAATCAACATATGCAAATTTGTGTTTTCATATTAAATGAACATGCAGATTGAGTGCCATTTTTAAAATTTAGTCACAAAATCATAAAAATTAATATATGTTGATTAATAATGAACATATAAAATCAATCTAAAACTACTAAATTAGTAGTTTATATTGATTAATAATGAACACAAATAAAATGAATATATGACTAAATTAGTCAATTATAATGATTATTAATGAAATTAAATGAAATGAATATAAACTACAAAATTAGTCATTTATATAATTAATATGAAACTACCAAAGAATGATAAAGGACTACTGAAAATGATAAATTTGTGATTGCAAATGACATCTAAATTTTACATATATGCGACTATTAGTAGCTAATTTACAGTATCTTATAACATGACCAATATCTTGGTCATATTTATTTGGTCACTAATTGGTTTTCTCGGGTGATCATATAGTAATATATTGTGTTGTATATTTGGTCACTAATTCTGGAAATTAATGACTAAATTAAACATGAAATTTATGACTAAATACTAGACGATAAAATTCAAACAACCAATAAATGATTAAGCTAAACATGAATAAACGTTGGTCACATTATAAGATACTGCAAATTAGCTATTATTGGTCACCGACTGAAAATGGTCATTTATATGCAAATTTTAGTCATTTTCTTAGTAATTAGTTATCTATTTTGTACTAGTGCATTCAAATGCCAATTTTGAATGACATGTGTGATGTTGTTGAAATGTTGTCCTATATGTGCAACAGAACAGACCAAGATCATCTTTAATACACTAAATTTATCCCTTCAATTATGGGACAAAGTCCACTTAAAAATACATAAAAGAGCAACGAAATCCTTGGATTAAGAGAAATGCAGAGCCACAAGTGTTAGCCTATAGCCAAGGCATAGGTTTTCTATCCTTTTGATTATGTTTTGAAACTATTCATCAAAGTTTAAGAGGGGAAAATGGTCATAAGGTAAGCCAAAAAATCTATTCTTAATAAAAAATTATAACCCAATACTTCTTTTTGATAGTTTTGACATCCTCCGCAAAATTTTTAGGATTTCTCTAGGTCGAAACTTCGAAGAGATATCTCAATTTTTGTTTCCATCATTTTGGAAGGGTTTGTGCTCCCTTATGTAGATGTTGAAAGGGGTAGGCTGACCTTGAATTTGCATGGAAAATGAAATTAGAATCTTAACTTTCTTGGAGCCAATTTTTAAGGTGGTCGACTTACTATAGGCTTATAATTTTTTAATTAAAAAAAAAAAATCTTTGAGGGAAGTATTTTATGTCCTTTTGTAAACTGAATTGCATTGGATCTTGAACTTAATATTGAAAGTGACAACATTAATTTTGACCATCACAAGCATACTAGTAAAAAACAACCACATCATGTGTCGTTGTTGTGTTTTTTACCATAAGAAAGGGGCACCATCTTTGACTTGGCTTATCTTGAAAACTGTGAGGAATCTTATGATATGTCACATACTATTGGAATCGACATGATGAGGATTTTCCAACGATGATGGTCCTTAGCCTAGGATCCTTTATGTTCATCCCAAAATGCTTCAACAAAGTCTGGGGCTTTTGGAGTTCTCCATGGGTTTTGAGTATTAGAGCTTCCAATTGATGACAAATATTAAGTGCATTCAATAATTGCGGTTGGCATCAACGACAACACCATTCAATACTAGGTTTTTTTGGTAGCTTAGATACCCTTGGTTTCTAAGTGCTCAAGGCACAAATTAAACATGCTAGTCATTTAAAAACTCACGAAACCTAGAATATATATATTTCTAAATTCTATTATATTAAATAATAATACTTGAATTTTTATAGATAAATATTCATACATAGAAGGATTCGTAATTAATTAAAATATTGCTATATGGTCAACAATTTTCTAATAAAATTGAATGCATACTTACATTCATTTTTTTTTCATTTTTTAAAATTATAACATCTCTAAATTATGCCATTTAATAGTGGGTAAATTTAAACATTTGCAAAATATCTCTTTATATATAAAATTATTAATTAATTAAAATATCAATATATAGTATATTATTTTATTAATTATATTGAATGATTTTTATTACATCATAAATTTTTGTTAACTTTTAATTTCTTAAATATAGAGGTCAATTTTTTTAAATGAAAATTTTATTTGGAGTGTAAAATTTGAGGAAAAGTTTTCCCTTCAAAAAATTTAATAAATTTAGAAAAAACATAAATCTATGTTAATTATATATATATATATATATATATATATGATATTGTATTATCCTTCAATGTAATAGCAATAATCTCTTTTATAGTATTCTATAAAGTATCTCTCAATGTAAATAATGTTCTTTATTTTTAATTAATTTATTACGAGATCAAAACTAAAATAAAAACTGAAGTATTTCATTTATATATATATATATATATATATGAATTATAATACCTAAACAATGATCAAGGATATATAATCATTTTTATTTTATTGAGGTAGGTTCAACATTTTATTTAAAAAAATTGTTGATAGTATAAATTAAATAATTTGAAAGTAGAATAATTAATTTTGCTTAAATAATTTATATATTAATAAATATAATAATAAAAATAAAATGTTAATAAACTAATTAAAATTAAACTTGGTGGAATAATTAATTATATTGAAAAAAAAATTATATTAATAAATATGTGTAAGATATAGTTTTATTCACTTTATTAAAATAATTTATATTAAGAAATTCTATATTATAGAATAAAAACATGAATCTTTATTAACATTTGATAAACTTAAATTATATATATATATTTGAAATATAAATTATATATATATATATTTGAAATATTTTGTATACAATTGATAATTTTCTTTCTTATTAACTTTTCATAAATGTGAGAGATATAATCTCATAGTGGAAACTGAAAATATAAAAAGCTCCTTAATTTGTGTTTCTTATTTTTCTTTATATAAATTAATAAGAATTATATATTTTATTTATTTCAATAAATATATATATGTATGTGTGTGTCTATATATATATATATATATAGATATATATAATTTTAACATTTTTAAATATGGGGTGCTTCTCAGACTGTAAGGGTTTCTTCTGTGTGCTTTCATTACATCGGTCTTTTCCTTATCATTGCTTGCGAGTGGGTAGTTAATAAAGGCATGCTAGTTATGCAGTGGGATCATATTTCAAAATGCTCAGTTATGGAGAGGGGATGGTTGGATTGTTTTGTGAGGAAGGAAGCAAGAATATTTCCTTGTCTTGCATTACTAGTTTCTTCCTTGTGGCATGCCATCTCATTCTTCACTTTCAATGGTGGCATTTTTAGATCTTCTCTCATCTCAAACGTGTCTAGTTTTTCGAGTGGGATCTCGTGAGTTTCATGCTGATTGTATTGGGCACATAGGTTTATGTATTGGTTCTAGGTCATGAATTCCCTCAAACTACCTATTTATTTCCTTTGTTTTGGATTTCTAGGTCAAATTTTGAATTCGTTGGTTTTTGTTAGTCCTTTAGAAATTTTCTTCAAACTTAATTGGTATTGCTTGTTAGTGGAGTTTCTTTGTACTAGAAGAATTATGTGTGTGAAGCTCTAGTACTTAGCATTTTGGGTCCATTTCAACTTTCTCAAATTGTTTAGTGGCATGTGTTCCATGGTGAAATTAGGAGATCCCATGTTCTAATGTCTTTGTGTTATTTTTAGCTTTTAGGAACTCCCACTCGTTGCCTTTGGGTAGTGTCATGTTATTGAAATGTGATAAGGTTGACAATTTGTTGGTGTTTGTTTTTGCAGTGTGGCATGGATGTGATGATCTAGTATTTTTCAGATCTGAGTTTGAAGGCTTTGTGTCTCATCTTTCTATAGCTTTCTTCGTAGGAATTCTTCTTGTATTTGTCCCAAGTGTTTATTCGCAACTTTCTTCATGCCTCCTAGGCAAATAGTGAGTTGAATGAGGGGTGGTGAAGGTAATATTGAGCACGAAAGGGTTAATACTTTTTCCTATGACTCTCTGGCCATTTTTTTTTATGTTGTCCCTTTCGTGGTGAGAAAGGAAATCATGTTGCTAGAGACAAAACAGTCTAGGGAATGACTTTATCACCGAGACTCTAAATTGGTGGGGGAGGATATGAAATCGGTCCTTGTTCCTAGTAGATCCTGGTAGATTCAGAAAAAAGTTACTCCATTTTATGAAAAATTATTTACCTCTTCATCAACAAAGGATGAGTCTATTGTGCCTTACTTTTAAATATAAACAATTAGAAAACTATAATGTTTTTTCCTCATTAGAAGACATTAAACATATGTTGTGTAATCAATGTTTATGCCATGACAATCTGGACTCTCGTTTGGATCATTTGGAAATCTTCCTTATAAGTGACTCTGCCTCTCGTGTGATCCTGGAGATCCTCCAACTCATAGTGCCAAGTTCTAATTTCCTCTCATCATGACTACAAATGGTGGCTTTAGATATTTTTGACATCAATTTTCATGTGTCTTACGCGTTTGGTTTCTTCAAAATGATCTACATCCTATTTTTGTTCCCGAGAATATAGGTGTAGTATTTTTTTTGTTTGCTATTACGCCATGCTTCTTTTGAATACCATGGAAGCGAAGTATTTCTAAATATTGCTATGCCCCTTGAGCCTTTGTGTTTGGTTTCCTGGTAGCATATGTGGCGAAGGGTGATATAATGACGAAATCATTTTTTAGTTTTTATGGGAGAAATAGATTCAGCTCTATTTGATACGAAATGGTTTCAGTGCTATGAGATACATAGATACACTGCCTATTTAAATGGATATTGATGTTTTCAGAAACCTACTTTGCAAGTGTTCCGAATCTGAATGGAAAATCAGGGATTGACCAAAGATTATATACCTCACACAATGATATACATCAAGGCTGCCCCTACGGATTAAAATCAGATACATCTCAATAGACTTCCAGGAATCTTCTGCTTCCCATCATCGAAAGTCAATTCAACACCGGAGATGAATAAAGCAACAAAGTCAAACATCCCAACCCGCTCAAACATTACTATTCCACGCTCTCTCCACAGAGTCACGTTGAAACCACTCGTTCATGTTAAGGAGTTTGAAGTCGTTAAATGCGCTTTGCCATTGCGACCTTTAAACAATCGCTTATCTTCCGTCTGCTCTACGAACGAAGAATCTGTAATTAATTTGAATTGTATTCAACAATCCAGGGTCAGGGTGTGCCTCCGCTCCTCCCCTCTCTCTCTATGCCTCTAAAAACGAATCTCCCTCCATGTGAGTAATGCATTGTATGCATGCATCAAATATTTCATCTGCAACTGCAACTCAACCATAAATAACGTTTCCACAACTCTCATTATCTCAAATATTTCATATGCAAGTATTTCCATAGCTCTGATTATCTCAAATATTTCATATGCAAGTATAGCTTACGTTTCCATAGCACCCATTATCTCCAATATTTACTGACTATCAACCATCTAACCCATCCATCCACAGAACATTCTCACGATATCAAAGCCTTCGTTGAACATAAGAGCAGAAAAGGGTAATGCCTTTCCCTAGGAAAATGAAAACTAATATTTCTGTCATTGTACTTAGTGCCGTCGCCCTACTTATGTCGACGTTGTTGCTTAAGGAAGGCCCCTTTGTTCGGGTTGCAGCTTCTCCGTAACCTCAACCCGACCGTCCGCATAAAAGCAATAACGTTCAATCTTCTCTTAAATCCGCCGCAGCAGGAGGTTGGCAATCGTTTGGAGGTGATGGTCACAACCCCGTACTCGTGCTTGCTGCTCATAAACCCAATCCCCATCTGCCAACTTCTTCACACAAACATAACGTTGATTCTTCTTGTTAAGGCGTCACTTTCTATGTGCCCTCCAACCGCACCTCAATGCCCAAGCAATGCTCCAACTCCTGGATGTTGCACTGTAAAATCAGAGGAGCAAGTGAAGGCTAACGGCAAGGCTGAGTTTCTGAGGAATTATGAGAGCTCGATTGATGTTGAAAAGCACGCGTCAGCAGATCATATTAACATGGCAGTCGAAGGAGGCCCGTTTCGCGATTCAGTAGCTGCTCACACTCAATCCTTTAAATGTACCAGGAAATTAATTGGCTCTTGAACCAAACACAGTTTCTCCCACCACACAGATGCCTGCCTCATATTCATGTTTCTCGTGACCCGTATTTCTTTCGTCCAAGTATGCTTTGTTATAGGATTTCATGCTAATCATTTGCAAGAATAAACATGAATATAGATATGCATTCATCATTTCATAGCAGAATAAAATTTTGAAAATGGCAGTTTGCTGATCCAATTCATGTTTCTAAATATTTATTTCAATCGGTGGTTGTTAATATTAAAAATAAAGAAAAATAAATAATACACATTGTAAAAAGGTGTGATCGTATTAATGATTTTAAAATATACAAATTAATTTTTTTAAACTTAAATATATTTAGAAAGTGGATGCAACCATTTTGTTTGTTCAGCTAACTCATTTCTTTTATGTAGGATATATATCTCAAAGAAGTTATAGTGCTTAATACATCACACTCCTAAATTTAGAACATTTAATTTTAAAATTAGTCTAGATCCATCTTAATTCCTAATCTTCCCACCAAATCTCTCAAGTGCAAATATCTTTTATGAGTGCAAAACTTTGAGAAAGGTTCGCACCTCCAAAAGTTTGATCCACCTCTAAGATAGATCTGGAGCTAAGATGGATCTAGACTGGTTTTAAAATTAAATGGATCTAGGCTGGTTTGATCCCTCTTCCAGAAGTAGAAGAGTGAGCTCTCCAAATCATGGAGTACAATTTTCAACCCTCAATTATGCTGAAGTGCACCCTCATCCTAATAATATGTTGTCTTGTGGTGAACTTTAGTTCCCTCATGTGACATACTTGATCTCTTGAATGAGATTTTATCCCAATGGAAGATAGATGCTTCCCTAGGCTTGGAGAAAATCAAGGAGAAAATGATCAACCTTTTCAGAAGTGTGGCCACGAGAGAGAGCCTTTATCACTAAAGGAAGCTAGGGACTTTTCACTTGAAATAATAATCTATCAGCCTTATGATGGCTAAGAGACTCTCTCTTAAAAGAGAACATGTCTCCCTTACCTTTACCTATAATAATAGATGATACTAAATTTATAAACATGAGAAATTTTAATATTTTCTTATAAAGAGAACATGTATGCCTTACCTTTACCTATAATAACAGATGATACGAAACTTATAAATATGAGAAACTTCAATATTTTTTTATAAATAGTGGTATCGAACATGAGCTATCTGCTTCTAAAGTCATATGTAGCTTATATGCCTAACCAAATGTAGAAATTTTGCAAGAATTATTTCCAATTGAGAATTTTTTTACTTGAGCTTAGCCAAGGCACAAGAAAGACATGCAGAAGTTTGTGGATGAGATTGATGGCCAAAGGGTCTAGGGAACCAAGGTCGATTTGCTTGCGTCTCCATCACAACCCCCTATGTACGTGCTAGAGAAGACTAAAGCCTAAAATAAAAGCATACAAAAAAATCTTGAGAGGCATTTTCATTATCCACATGGGAAGAATAAATAGAATGTTCCTCCCTTGGGCTAGCTATTGAAGTCTCATCCCCATGTGAATGCTTTGTAACTCAATTCTTGGGAGACAACGACAATGGTAATGATGTAAATTAAATCTTCTAAGCCATGGACTATTACATTCCCTATTCCTTTACAATAATTGAAAGCATCCTTAATGAACCAAAGTTGAGTTTCACACAAGTTAGGTGGATAAATATCCTTAGTAGATTTGAAATATGCGCTAACTCTACCAGAATCTATTCAATGACATTTATTGATTAGGTAAAGTAAATATCATCAAAACAAGTACCATATGAAATGAGTTCTGGCTTTTGGGGCATGTGTTATTCGTAAGCCATGTTATTGGTCTATGGTATTGTATTAAGGTTTATTTATAGATTAAAGATTGCCATAGTAAAGTGGGAGTAAATATTCGTAGGTAAGAATCTTATTTCATGTTCTCTCAAATGTATATATGTTTAAATTATATATTATGTATTTTTATGACTATTAATAATAATTATGCAGATAAGCGTGTTTACTTTAGGACAAGACTTCTAGGATTTTAATTTTAATTTTAAAATTATTATGTGAATTGTTGAGATTTAACCTCCATAAAATATTTTAGAAAATTCCTAGTTGATGTAGGAGCATCAACCCCTAGTGTGCCTTTTTGAATAGACTTGAGGAAGTCATGAAATTATCCAAAGGGGAAGAAATTCACTCTATTCCAACTGGTATAAATTGATGATTTATTTCAAATAATTAAATGTGTCTAGATTTCCTAATAATACTTATTGTTAGGTTGTTAGATGACTTGGTGTTCAGCGTAAAATAACAAATGTTATGGTGAAGTATTAAGAAATTTTAGGTTGTTGGAATGTATGTCTCATTTGTATTGATCTCTAAGGATATTTCTTGGTTGTAAGAAGTATATTAACGTAAAATAATGTTAAAAATATGTGTGACATAAATGCTAAATGTTACTTTTTCATATTTAAGGAATTGAGGTTGGTTATCATGCATCATAAAATTAAATAGAAAAAGAAGAGTATTTTTATATTATGATATATTAAAAATAAATTAATATAAATAAGAAACTATTACGTAATTGTTATTTTCAAAATTAATGTTACTTTAACTTTAATATAAATAGATGATATTATATATATACATATATACATTAAAAATATTAATGTTATTTATATAGCTAAAAGCTTCATTTGCATCTACCATCAATAAATATATAATAGAAATAATCATACCCAAAAAAAATTATGGCAATATAAATATTATTATTATCATTATAATTTTGTTTAGAATTATTATTATTCAATATTAAATGTTTTTTATTATTACGTTAATTAATTATTATAATTAATTAATAATATTAGATATATAATAATAAAAATAATACTAAATAATAATAATAATAATAATAATAATAATTATTATTATTATTATTATTATTATTACTATTATTATCATTTAAAAATTATTATTATTATTATTACTACAAAGTCATTATTATTAAGATTATATCAACATGAAAATCCATCATAGTCAATCATGATGACCATGATTGATTTAGTTATTTTTACTAAATAATAATAATAATTAATCAATAACTATTATTTTTAATAACTAATTATTATTGTTGGTGTTGTTGTTATCAATTAAAATTGCTACTATTATCAATTAATATCATTATTAAATAATTAAAATATAATAAAAAAAAATATTAAAAAAATAAAGGATATTGAATAATAAACCTAAAGTATTTAAACCCATGGGAATAATATTAAACCCAAGGGATTAATATTATAAACCCAAGGTATATAAACCCTAAGATAAATATTATAAACCCAATAGAATAATAAACTCAAAGGATTAATACTAAAAGGCCAAGGGAATAATATTAAACCAAAGGGATAAATATTATAAATCCAAGGTATATAGACCCTAACATAGACATGGTTTTACCATTTTTTTACCACGATTGATTTTCATATTGACACAATCTTTGTCACAATGTGATGTTGGACTATGGTTAATCGTGATAGATTTTCATATTGAGACAACCTTTGACACAATGCGATGTTGGAAAATGGTTGACCATGGTTGATTTTCATATTGGGAAAATCTTTGTCACAATGCGACATTGGACCATGGTTGTCACAATGTGGCATTGGACCATGGTTGATCTTATAAACCCAAGGTATAAAAACCCTAAGATAAATATTATAAAAACCCTAAAACAAACATGGTTGAACATGTTTACCATCGTTGATTGTGATACTGAGACAATCTTTGTCACAATGCAACGTTGGACCATTGTTAACCATGGTTGATTTTGATATAGAAACAATCTTTGACACAATGTGACATTGGACCATTGTTGATCATAGTTGACCATGATTGTAAACACAAAGGATTTATATTAAACCCTAGGATTAATATTATACCCCACGCATATGAACCCTTAGATTAATACCCAAGGGATTGATATTATAAACCCAAGGGAATAATAAACCTAAGGGATTAACTCTAAAACCCAAGGATATTATAAATCCAAGGGAATAATATTAATCCCAAGGGATTACTATTATAAATGCAAGGTATATAAACCCTAATGTAAATATTATAAACCCTAAAATAAACATGGTTGATCATGGTTGACCATGGTTCATTCACATATTGAGACAATCTTTGTGACAAAGAAACATTGGACCATGGTTTAGCATGGTTTGGCATGATTGATTCTCATATCGAGAGAATCTTTGTCACATTGCTATGCTAGACCATGGTTGATTTTGATATTGAGAAAATCTTTGTCACAATGTGATGTTCGACCATGGTTCACCATGACTATAAATGCATGGCATTTATATTAAACCCAAGGACTTATACTATAAACCGCGTGAATAATATTACACACTATGAAAATGAACTGTTATATTAACATGATTGAACGTGCTTTACTATGATTAACAATGGTTGACAATGATTGATATTATAAACCCAAGGGATTGTTATTTTAAACACAAGTAATTAATACTAAAAACCCAAGGGAGTAATATTAAACCCACAGGACTATTATTATAAACCCGAGGTATGTAAACCCTAAGATAAATATTGTAAACAGAAAAATAAACATGGTTGGCCATGGCTTACCATGGTTGATTTTGATATAGAGACAATCTTTGTCACAATTCAATGGTGGACCAAGTTTGACCACACTTAACCATGGTTGATTTTTATATCAAGGCAATATTTTTCAAATTGCGAAGTTTGATCATGGTTAACCATGATTGACCATGTATGACCATGTTTGACTTTATAAAACAAGGTTGACCAAGGTTGACCATGATTGACCATAATTGACCATGATTATCATATTGAGACAACCTTTGTCATAATTCAACGTTGGACCATGGTTGAGGCAATGATTGATTTTCATATTGAGATAATCTTTGTCACAATGCAACGTTGGCCCATGGTTGACCCTCATTAACCATGTTTGACCAAAATTGATTTTATAAGACATGGTTGATGTTGGTTGAATAATATTAAAGCGAAGGGACTAATATTATAAAGCCATGGTATATAAACGCTAAGATAAACATTATAAATCCTAAAATAAACATGGTTGACCATGGTTGATTTTTATATTGAGACAATCCTTGTCACAATGTGGCATTAGACCATGGTTGACCATGCTCGACCATGATT
This sequence comes from Pinus tabuliformis, assembly GCA_031772625.1. Classification (NCBI taxonomy): domain Eukaryota; kingdom Viridiplantae; phylum Streptophyta; class Pinopsida; order Pinales; family Pinaceae; genus Pinus; species Pinus tabuliformis. Next base: position 996,397,270 of record CM062810.1, on the reverse strand, counting down.
GATTTTTAAATCAAGAGAATCTTTGTCACAATTCAACATTGGACCATGAATGACCATGGTTAAGTCCCATATTGAGACAATATTTGTCACACAACCACATTGGACCATGGTTGAGCATGATTGAATTTATAAAATAGGGTAGACAATGGTTAACCATTGTTGATCATAATTGACCATGGTTGACCATGGTTGACAATAGTTCACCATGGTTGATATTATAAACCTAAGGGAATAATATTAATCCTTAAGAATATGAATCCTTAAATCAAGGAAACCAAGGGATTGATATTATAAACCCAAGGGACACAAATTAAAAACAAAATGTATATAAACCATAAGATAAATATTATAAACCCTAAAATAAACATGGTTGACCATGATTGATTTTTATATTTAGACAATCATTATCACAATGCGACATAGGGCCATGTTTGACCATGATTGATTTTCATATTGAAACAATCTTTGTCACAATGCGACATTTGACCATGGTTGGCCATGGTTTATTTCCATATTGAGACAATCGTTGTCACAATGTGACATTTTTCCATGGTTAACCATGCTTGGCTATGATTTACCATGATTGACAATGATCGATTATACATCCAAGTGTTTGATATTATAAACTCAAGGGAATAATAAACCCAATATATTAATACTAAAACCCCCAAGGAGTATGAACCCAAGGGAATAATTTTAAACCCAAGGGACTAATATTATAAAGTCGAATTCTATAAATTCCAAGATAAATAATATAAAGAATAAAACAAACATGCTTGACCATGCTTGGTTTACATATTGAGACAATCGTTATCACAATGTGATGTCAGACCATGGTTGACTATAGTTGATTTTCATATTGAGACAATCTTTGTTATAATGCAACATTGAACCATGGCTGATTTTCATATCGAGAAAATATTTGTCACAATGCAACGTTCAACCATGGTTGGCCATGATTAACCACGGTTGACCATGTTTGATTCTATAAAACATAGTTGACCATGATCAACCGTAGTTGACCATGGTTGTCCATGATTGTCCATGAATTTAATATGGAGACATTTTTTGTCTCAATGCCACAGTAGACAATGGTTAACCATGGTTGGATATGACTAACCATGATTCATATTATAAACCCAAGGGAATAAAAAACTCAAGGGATTGATATTATAAACCTTAGGGAATAATAAACCCAAGCGATGAATACTAAAACCCCAAGGGATTATGAACCCAAGAGAATAATATTAAACCCAAGGGACTAATATTATAAACCCAAGGTATATAAACCCTCAGATAAATATTATAAAAACTAAAATAGACATGGTTTACCATGGTTGATTTTCATATTGAGATAATCATTGTCACAATGCGACATTCGACCATGGTGACCATGGTTGGCTATGATTGATGATGGTTAACCATGATTGATTTTATAAACCCAAGGGATTAATACTAAATCCCTAAGGGATATGAACCGAAGGGAATAATAGTAGACGCAAGGGACTAATATTATAAACCCAAGCTATATAAACCCTAAGATAAATATTATAAACACTAAAATAAACATGGTTAATTATGGTTTATTTTCATTTTGAGACAATCCTTATCACAATGCAATGTTCGACCATGGTCTACCATGGTTGATTTTCATATCAGCACAATCTTTGTCACAATGGGATGTTCGGCCATGATTGACCATGTTTGATTTTATAAAACATGGTTGACCATGATTGACCATGGCTATCCATGGTTGACTACGATTGTTCATGGTTTACTATAATCGTTCATCATTATCAAAGAGACTTTAATCAAGGTTTATCATCATTGACGAAATTCAACCATGGATAATCATGGTTGACCATCATTGACCATGGTTGATCATGGTTGACCATCATTGACCATGGTTGATCATGGTTAACCATTTTTTACTATGGTTGACCAAAAATACATTGACCATGGTCTACCATATTCGAATGCGATTAACCATCATTGATCACAGTTCACCGTAGAGACATTGATTAACAATTATGACCATGGTTGATGATGGTGGAGCATACTCACCATGGAAGATCATCATTGATCATGGTAAATGATGATTTCTATTGATTGACCATGGTTGAACATGTTTAACTAGATTAAACCATGGTTGACCATATTCAATTTTATTAATTTATAAATAATTTTAATCAATTAATTAATATTGATATATTAATCTAAATATGGTTAGATTAATGTTAAATGTTATCCAATATTTTTAATTATAAATTATTTATAATTAAATTATTGTTATTAATGTCCTTTAAAATTATTATTATTAACATTAATAAAATACTGTTATTTATTTATAATATTATTAGTTATTATTATTTATATTTAATAATATTATTATTTATTACTATTTAATAATGTTATTGTTAAATAGCATTACTAAACACCAAGTGTGTTTGTTTAATGTGGTTAACCATGGTCCAACATCACTTTGTGACAAAAATGCTCTCAATATGAAAATCAATTATGGTCAACCATAGTCAACCATGGTCCAATGTCACATTGCAATGCTGGACCATTGCGTGTCAATATGAAAATCAACCATGGTAAACCATGGCCAACCATATTTATTTTAGGGTCTACAATATTCATCTTAGGCTTTATATATCTTGGGTTTATAATATTTATCGCTTGGGTTTAATATTATTCCGTTTGGTTTACAATCACTTGAGTTTTTGTATTGACTTCAGTTTATTATTCCCTTGGGTTTATAATACTAATCCCTTAGGTTAATAAGTATTAATAAATAATAAATAATTAATACTAATTATTATTAATAAATAATAATAAAAATTATTTAAAAATATATTATTTAATTAATTATTATTAATGATATTTATTATTAAATAATAATGTGGTTGTGTGAGTTATTCTAATATATAGATCTCTTATTATTAATTTCCCTTTTGTCTTTGATTTGTTATTCCAATGCATCAATCTCTCATTATTGTATAAGTGTTTATTTGTTTTTATTTAGTTTAATTCTTACACTCATTAATTACCCTTATCCCCTTTTTCCTCTCCCATTTTTTCCCATTTTATGTTTGGTTATATAGTTTTATATTTTCTTTTCTTTTTAATTATTTTTCATATTATGCAAATTTGCTAATGCCGGGTTCTTTTTTATTTGCTCCTTTATCCTTTTAACTCTAATATTTTCTTTTATTGCTCACTATTTTATTTCAATTAATTTTTAATATCTTAATTTAATAGTTTTTAACCGTTTAACTGGTTACTCTAACTACTAATTGAATTCCTTTCTTAAAAAAAACCATTAGCACTATATTTTTGTCATTCTTTCTTATCTCTAATGATAAATCCCATTTCATAATTAAATTTCCATAAGTCAAATCCTACCTTCTCCCCAACACATATTAATCATTAATGATTATTTTGAAATTCCAAAAGAATTGCGCTGAGAGACGCATTTTATAGCCGTGTATGACACTGGTATGTAAGTATGTCACGTCCTCAAAAAATAATAAAAATATTTTTTTCTAATGTTGGCCAAAACATTAGTTTGAATCTTAAATTATACATAACTTTTTAATCTTATTAATGGAATAAGATTAATTATTAAAATATAACTATGTATTATTATAGATAATTTGAATGGATAATAAATTATCTCATGCATTTAATAGTTCGTTTACCATATACGTGAATTTGAATGGATCATAAATTTACCTTTAACACCAATTTTTATGACATTAAAATTCCAACTTAGGTAAAATATTAAACATCTTTACTCAGATTTACTATAGCCAATAATATCTGTTAAATCAAAGGGAAAAACGTTAATTCAACACAAAGAATTGAAAATCATGCTCCAAAATCTTTTAATGTTTCTTTTGGTTAGATATTTGTAAAATGAATCTCTAAAGGGAAAAACCATATTGTATGGATATATTAAAGTATTTAAATACATAAATATTTCCACATCAAAGTTGTAATAATTGAAAATATTAATTCGTTGTAGTTTTATTAAAAAAAATTGTTATCAAGCAATAAAAAACATTATTAAATATAATATTAATATCAATAAATTTAATAACTCTAGATTAATACAATAATAAATTTAAAATGGTATTCAATTTGCTATATTAAAATATAAACTAATATATCATGATATATATTAACTCTCTCTCTCTCTCTCTCTATATATATATATATATATATATATATATATAGAGAGAGAGAGAGAGAGAGAGAGAGAGAGAGAGAGAGAGAGAGAGAGAGAGGGGGGTGGGTTGCGAGGGGGGTGGGTGTGTGTGGAAGAACAATGAAATCAAGTGACACATGTCGAGAGATAGAGGGAGTAACAAGGAAGATAGGAGATAAAATGAAGGAGAAAGACATAGGAGAGAAGAGTGGAGAGAGAAAGAGACAGAGAGTGACAAGGGAGAGATGGAGAGAGAGTATAATTTTTTGGGTTAGATAAAGAGATAAATAAGGAGAGATGGAAGGAAGGGGGAAGAGAAGGAGAGAGAAGGAAAGAGGGAAGGCGATAGTAACATAGTTGGAGGGTGAATGGAGAGACAGGGGTGGAGAGACAGAGGGAGTTTAGAGAGAAAGGGAGGGAGAGGAAGGAAGAGAGAGAGAGAAAACGAGAAAGAGAGAATGAGAGAGGCAAGGAGAGAGATATGGAGATGGAGGGAAAGAGAGAGGGAGGTAGGAAGAAATATATATAGAGATAATGGTGGAGGGAGGGAGAGAGGGAGTCATAAGGGAGATAAAGAGAGATGGAGAGAGTAGAGTAGGAGGGAAGAGAGATAGATGGGGGGGGAGAGAGTGAACAGGAACAGAGAGGGAGAGGAAGAGGAAAGGAGAGATATATAGATATGGAGAAACAATGTGTATGTTTTGGGGCTAATATAGATAGACAAAGGAGAGGTAAGAGGAGATAGAGATATAGATGGGAGGTGAAGAGAGGGAAGAAGAGGGAGATATAGAGAGGGAGGGAGACGTAGATAGATATGGAGAGAGAGAGTGTGTGTGTGTGTCTTTAGGGGGGTGATATAGAGAGACAAAGACGGAGATATGGAGGGAGATATAGATATAGATGGAGATGGGAGAGAGAGAAGAATATTTCTTGTACTAGATGCATTCATTTCAGTGTAGATGATAATTTCTAATCCTATTTGATTGCTTGCACTAGATAAAGTGATTTTGTGCTCTCTTAAGAGGGAGCTTCAGATCCCATCAGAAGAGGTTATTTTAGCTCCAAAGGAGGAGCCTAAGAAAGTTTTGGAGCAACCAAAAATTGAGGAGCAAAGAGCAGAGATAGCCACTCAAGTAGAACCATCTATAGAAGGAATGAAAAGGACCAGGGAAGTAGAGAGACATGTGTAGGATGCAAGTGAGAATGTGGGTGCTCCTTCAAATCAATGGAGGAAGAGAATGTCACCAAATCGATACACTTGCTTCATGGCTCTAATGATTAACATTTTAGAGACTAAAACATCATCTTTCGAGGAAGCAATAGAGAAACCTGTATGGGTAGATGTAATGGTGGAGGAATACAAATCCATTTTAAAGAACAGTGTTTCGAAAGTGGTCCCAAGACCAGCAAATAAGTCAGTTGTGTGTTTGAGATGGATCTTCAAGGTAAAGCATGCAGCACATGGAAGCATAGAAAAGTTGATGGAATTGACTGTCACAAGACCTTTGCTCCTATAACAAAGTACTCATCCATTAGATCAATTATTTCTCTAGTTGCATAGATGGGGTGGAAGATCCACAACATGGATGTGAAAACAACATTCCTGAATGAAGTTATTGAGGACGAGGTGTACATCGAGCAACCATAAGGCTTCAAGAATTTTTATCGGGAGTCTCATGTGTGCAGACTGAAGTGAGCATTGTACAGTCTCAAGTAAGCACCACATGCATGGTACACTAGGATTGATAGCTATCTCACCGGTTTGGGCTTCACCAAAAGTGAAGTGGATGAAAACCTCTATCATATTTTAGTAGAAGGTAAATTGTTGATTATTGTCTTATATGTTGATGCCATTATTTTAACTAGTGATGAGTAGTTTATCAAATCTTGAAATGAGGACCTTGCAAGTAAGTTTGAAATGAAGGACATGGGTCTCATACACTACTTCCTCGGATTGGAAGTATGGAGAGACGATAGAGAGCTATGTTTCTGTTAGGGAACGTATGCCAACGAGATACTTCAAAGGTTCCACATTGATAGTTAAAAACCCATGGAGACACCTCTAGCTACTAGCTGGAGGAAACAAGATGCTAGTTTAAGTGAGGTGGTGGATGTTACTATTTACCAAAAGTTGGTGGGTTCACTAATGTATCTTGTGAACACATGACTAGATATGTACTATGTAGCCAACCAACTGAGCCAAGCTATGGTTAGGCCAACAAAATTATTTTGGAAGGCAACTAACGATGTTCTATGGAACCTTAGAGGCACTACCCAGTTTGGACTATGGTACAAATGAACAAAGGGAGTGAAGCTATGTGGCTTCACAGATGCAGATTAGGTAGGGAGTCCATCAGACCAAAAGAGTACATAAGGTGGAATTTTTGGCGTTGGGTCCACAGTGGTTTCTTGGTATAACAAGAAGCAAAGATATGTGGCACTCATCTAGGAAAAATCAGAATACATTGCTTCTATTCAAGCAACATGTGAGGTGATCTCGATGAGAAATATACGTGTTGGATTGTTTGGTTAGATGATGGATCCAACTTTGATCTATAGTGATAATCATAGTTGCATCAGACTCTCCGAAAATCATGGTTTTCACTATTGGTCCAAGTATATAGATAGCCAGTATCGTCATTTGCAGGATTGTGTGTAGAGGATGATAATGTTGTTGTAGTACATGTCAATAGAGGAACAAGATGTTGATATTTTTATAAAGGCCTTGTCAAGAGGAAAGTGTGAGTTTTACAGTGCATGATAGGAGTGGTTGATAATCCATTTCTCGCAGAGAGCGAGTGTTGAAAAATGCAGTAAGAAATTTCCAATTTGATTTTTCCTTGATTAAATTGAAAAAAATAAAATTTCCACATCAAAAGACAACTTGAATGATGTTAACTTGTGTGACATGGCTTGTTTCACCCAGTTTACTCAGTAAATTCAAGTTGGAGGAGTTAAAGTTCAGTTTAGCATTTGTGATTGCTAATTTATAACAATGAAGGTCAGTTATCTTAGGTTGTTTTTAGTTAAACTAGCTTGAATTGTTGAAGGAACTTGTGGACGTTCAATTTGTGTAGCGGGACTTCATTCATACTCAGTGATAATCTATTTAACTAATCAATCAGCCCAAAATAGCTAGTGCATGCAGATAATTCAAGCTACCTAGTTGAGTTAGAGATTTCAAGGTAGTGTAGCATCAGATGTAGACTAGTGTTGATTCTACAAGTGTTACATGCAGTCAAATGATCATCCTAAGGAATTGCACAATTCAATTTGACAAATTTCCTAAGTAATAGGGGCCTAATTTTTCAAGGAACAATGCAAGGAAATAGGAGCTCAAGTAGAGGAAAATTTTGACTAACTCTAGGTTAGAGGCTTTCAATGAGAAGAGAGATACGTTATGCACTTTCATGGTGTGCTCATTTGAGAAAAGAAATTGTAATACATATCTATTCATTTGATTATGCAAGCATGCATTGGGGTTTTTAATATATTTCTTTCCAAAGATAAAAATATCAATTTCATGTGTGTTATTTCTTCTTGCTTGTCTCATATTCTTGTTCTAAATTGTGAATTAATGTCTACAAACCAATACAGTAGGTTCGTGTTTTGTGATTTTGAATAAAACTTCATGAGTAGTTTCAAATCTACAACCTAATTTCTACATAGGAAACCAAGTGATATTGAAATATGGTTCTTCGCATCAAGTGGCATATTAGAAAAAAAAGTTGAGATTTAGCTTTACTAATTTCCATAGATGAGGTTAGAGAGAAGTCCTCTACAACTTAGGAAAATCCCTTGGATTCGTGAGTAGTTAGGACTCTTATGCATGTGGTGTCATCAGAATATTTCTAGTGAGAAATTGGAAGGTATTATTTAAAGTGACACAATCCTCTAATTGTTTTCCTTGAACTTGCTATCTTGAGAGCTATGCCTTGTCCCTCAACCACAACAATGAATAGAAATGACGAGATCAAATCTCCTTTCGTTTTGTCTCGAGATTTCATGAAAGAATTATTAGGATATCCAGGTAGTAGAATGGAAAAATAATATGACAAGAATAGGTTTTTGGTCCAACTAATCCATCCCTTGTTGAATCTAAAAGAAGGAATAGTGCTAAAGGTATGAGTATAGTTCAATTTTCCAACATGTCAGGGTATCTCCCCAATAAGAGACCCCAACTTGACCTCAAATTGTTTGGTGTAGGAGTCCTAGTAGTGGGTAGTACGGTATCGCCTTAACCGCATTTGCGTGTAGAGGTGAGTAAGTTGTCCTTATTGGTAGAAAGGATGTGACATGTGCAGTAAGTTAGGGGAGCTGCATTAAAGGTTCTAACACACAAAACGAGGGAATGAGTGCACTCCTTAGTAACTTATGATAGCATGCAACTTGAAAGGGAACACATGAACAACAAGCATCACAAGCTAGAAAGTAGCTTAGCCAATGATCCAAAGTGACGATTAAACCAACAGAAGGTTTTGATAAGATTCATACAAACATATACAAGAAATTCCATACATACCTGCATAAATAATAGCTACATATATCATTAGAGTAACCAATACAGTTGAACTATGATAACAACATATGCATGAAACGTGTTGGCTTTGGTATATTAAGAAAGTGAAAGATACAATCATACATACAATCATTGCCAACCACTAGTCCCGATAGTGGAATGTTATAGTCACTCTTGCCTGCTCCTCCAAAGAGGTATATTAGCTCTGCACTATGGATAAGCCAAGGCTCGTTACAATACACCCCAAGCTTTCTCTAAGATACACCTATAGGAAGCTTGGCAACCAAAAGCTTGTACAATGAGTTATGAGATTCTATAAATAGCAAAATGGTGGACTGATCGTTGACATTCCCCTTTGTGACTCTTCACCTACCCTCACGACTCTTCAACTACTACATGATTATTACATTCTACCATCAACACTTGGTCTTTCACTTTTACAATATGTTACATTACAATCTGCACATGTACCCATGTGAGACAAAATAGGCTTGAGCAAAACATGCATTATATCACTAAGACTCAGATAGTTGTGGGAAGACCAACTCTTCAACATCCTCGCGATGATTGATGGTGGCGAACTGATGCCAAGCTTGGTAGTCTGTTACTGTGTCCACGTGCTCAATGGTGACATCCTGCTGAAAGCAAAATATTGCCTTCATTGCATTTGGGTACATTGATTTGACACCTCTATCCAACTCGTCTGATAACCGGCACATCATAGTCTTGAGTGCAGTTGTGCCAACAACGTATTGATGCATAGTGTTTGCAGTGATCTCCAAGTCTGTGCTAGTCTCTACGCACATCAACTCATCAAAGTACATGTCCAACTCCATTTGGACTTGGTTCTTTCTCTTCTCTTGAGGGAGTGTGCCAATGGATGTAATATCATGCATGCATACAATGACATCCATGCTTTTGTACAACCATGCATGTGAAGCATGCAAATTGGTGATGAGTTGTAGGAGTTCATCATAGTTTCGGATCGGAATCTGGATGCATGCCTTCAACTCTACCACCTTTGGCTTCATAATCTTTGGAAAATGAAATGGGGCTCCCTTGTACCTCATTGTCCATGTTTGCATCTGATCAGCAACAATGTGTAGATTCGAAAGTATGTGTGCTCTCCTAGCACAGCACTATCGCCAACCATTGAGATTGACAACTGAATTATGCACAGTGACGAATCTAGAATACAACATCTGCATGACTATCTCGAAAGAAGATACTTCATTCAGAATCACCCTCCTCGACTCTGCTTTGGAGGATGTTATAACATGTTTTCCTCCTTGCTTGGCTTCTTGTAACCCCTTAGCCATGCGCTCATTCTTTTCTATCAAGAATCAAACACTGGATATGGTGTCTTTCGCATATTCTTTGGTAATATTGGAAAATACTTTTGGATGCTTGCACACATCAAATAAGATCACCTGTTCTTCAAACTGCGTAGAAGATATGCAAACATCTGGAGTGGGCACTCTATGTGACTACATAACTCTGTGTTGCAACTCATCGAAAGATATGTTGTGCATCTCTACTTTTGGATTGTCTTCAAGGATCTCTGTGTCTCCTTGATCACTTGGGACTTTCTCTACTTTTTTATCTGGTGAATTCGGTGGGGTGACCTCTTGGTTCTGAGGCATGAGGTCAATATCTTGATCTAACTGTAGCTAAACCATGTATGCGTCCATCTGCTCTAACATCTATTCGATCTCTTGAGCTAAGCCTTGCTCCTATGACTGCTCACCATATCTGCTCTGTGCCAGCTACTCAGATGAGTCTATAACCTATATGGGCGCAATTTCATAAATCTATGCATGTTGCGCCTCCTGCTATGTTGGAAATAATTCTAAGAGGGGGGGTGAATCAGTATTAGAAAATCAATAACCTTTTCATTTCCATTATTAGATTCATATACACTACTTCAGTTAAGGCAACCTACATGCATATGCAACTGTGTTTAATGCAACTAGCGTATATCCAACAAACTTATGATTTAGTTAGTTGATCTTTAATGAGTGCATCAAAAAATTATTAACCATATAAACAGTAAACAGGTGCAATAAAATAGAATAGATCATCACACAAAACAAGTACACATGAACACCATGATATAAGGTGGAAACCCAATGTGGGTGAAAACCACCTACTACAATCATCTCTATCTTCCTTTTAATAAGAAAATTCTTTTTACAATTTTGTACTGGCGCAGACTCATACCAGTACGCAGGCACCCACCTGTAGAAGGCTACAACCTTCTCTCGTTCTCCAGCTACTACTGGAAGGGAGCTACAACCCCCTAGCTCTTGTACTAGCCAATATGTTTACTAGTACGTAGGCGCCAGCCTACAGAAGGCTACGACCTTCTCTTTTCTTCCAGGGACCACATTTCATAAATTTTCAGACTAGATCCATCAATACAAAACAATCATTATTGCAATACAACCATCAACTATATCTGCATCATCAATCTCTGAATCACCCACTAATTGAATCACTGAAACCCTGTCATTAAAACAAAGTCACCAGAACACAGAGCAAAACCTAAAACTCTGCAACGACCACTAGAACCAACAACAACCTCAAATATCAAATCTCATAGTGTATATGCTACTTGGCTATGTCGAACCAGCGCGTATACACTCTTTCACCAAAGGGAACCCATGTACAAATCTGAAAATAATTACTTATACCTTTGCTGCAATTTTCAACTTCAGATATACCCAGAACATAAGATATAAAGGATAAGACATGCGTCAGTATTCAGATCTAATCATGATCATACCATATAATGATAATGCATTTTAGTCTTCACAATCCCGGTTCATCAACCTTCATTTGCCACATAGGTGCATCCTCAACAAAGCATCACATACCCATAACCTGCATACTAGATCTCACCCTTTATCAGATATTCATCACTTGCACACTTGCACTTTGTCCTAATGATCTTCTTCTCCTTATATAGGTTTAGGCCTCTCTCAATACCATTGTCCAAAACCATGTAGGACCAATACCTTGGACCTAATACCTGCGGTTAATACCTCGAACCAAATACCATGGACCAAAACTTAGTTTTCCAACATGTACACACCTTTCCTTCTATGAAAGACCATGCGTATGATATATGTGACTTGGTATATAGGAAACCTGTGTGTATACGCGACTTGGTATATAGTGAACCTGCGTATACCTTTATTTCTTCATTTTGAGAGCCTAAACTGATCTGTCATCTGAGTGAGTTGCCATCAAGGACAACACCTGTGTCATACCTGTATCATAATGCCAACAATCTCCCCCTTTGGACTTGATGGCAACAACCACACCAAGTCACTCTCCCCCTTTAACATCAAGGGCAAAGGGCGAATCAAGATATTCTCTACCTTGATATACATTCTGTTTTCCATACTCCCCCTGAGTACATGCTAAAATCTTTGTTTGAGCTCCCCCTTTTTTACATGCCAAGATGTACCAATCCGTCCATGCTCCCCCTAAGCACATGCAGAGTCTGCAAAGATATTTTTCAAAAGAATAACATGACTCTACAACTCAACTAAGTGAGTATCACCAATGACTCATACATACATCAATCTCCCAACCGGGTGGGGATACACCATTTTGACTCATCCACCCAACCACGTGGGGATATACCAAATGTTTATACGTGACTGAAATAGACATTATTACATCATCACTGCCATGCAAAGTGGGGTTACAAATTGGGTACTTTCATGACCTTTACATCAAATGATATACATGACTTTTATAACAATGACCAACAATCTAAACAAGACCATGATAGTCATCAGCAACTATCGTGCAACATATATGATCTGCACCATAAGCATCTGTCACCAGCGTCAGACCTATAACCTGCAATATCATTATCTTGGCCAACCAACAATAAGTAGCAAGATGTATCATAAGCATCATCACCAAAGACTTCTAACCATAATGCCAACAATGCATTTGAAGCATATGCTCCCCCTGAACTTGTGCCAACCAACACATACCGTGACTAAACCATATCAGACTTCTTTTCTTGAGTCTGTCCTACTACTTTTTCTTCAGAACTCCATATACGCGACTCTGCAGCCTCTAACTCGCGTATATACGTGACTTCTCTTCATACTATCTGCGTATGGAAATTGGAATACTGAAGGTCTACACTTTTAGTTTTCCCTGTGTCTGCTATGTCTACTAACAGAGTTATGCCACATCTTTCTGACTCTAATTCTGTCTTCTTCAATACCTGGAATTGCGATGACGTATGATCCTTTTGCTTTAGTGTCCAAATTTTTCTCCTGCATTCCTTTATTTTATGTCCAAACCTTTTACATGCATAACATCTTACATGTTTCATATTCCTTTTATTGTAGTCAATAGCTTTGTGACCAAACAAACATACTTCAAGCAAAACAATATCCCTTAAAGTACCTGGAACATGATGATCTTTCTTGAACCATTCTACTTTTGCATCTGGTTGCAACATGTCCAATATTATGACATTCATAACATTCAACATTATTCATCGGAGGAAATAACCATCTATCACTTCCACAGTTAGGAGAAAAATATTTTCTTTGAATAATTTCCTTCCTTGGTTGTTGCTGAGGTTGACCTCTTATTTCCTTGTTGAGCATTTCAAGTTTTGCATTAGAGTTCCTTGCCTCACCTTGTGAGCTAGATTCACCTTCAATAGTTCCATAGAAACCAAGACCAGTTTTGATAGAAGAGGATCTTTGAATACTAAGAATATCATCCAAAATTTTAATACTGTCTTGAAATCGTAACAGTTTATCCTTTTCTTCTAATTTACCTTTTAAGATATTTACCTCAACCTGATGTTGTTCTTCCTTTTCCAAATATTGCTTCTTTATGTTTTCTTCAGCTTTTCTTCCTTCTTCCACTTGTTGCCTTAATTCGAGCACTTCATGTTCTTGTTCTTCAAGAGCTTCTTCATTCTACTTCTTTGATTCTTCAAGATCTTCTTTTAGAGAGAGGATCTTAGATTCAAGTCTCTGAATTGTTATGCTTTGATATTTTACTACATCCTGTAGCTGCTCCCTTACTCTGGTTACTGTCTCCAGCTGATCTTTTAATATCATAACTTCTTCTGTTTCTACGTCCTTATTTTCATGTGCCATGAGAAGTTTAATTTCTTGATTATCTTCATCACTATTGGACAAGCCATCACAATTATCATGAGTATAATAACTTCTATTACCTTCTTCAGACATCTTTCCTTTCTTATGAGGGCATCTAGCAGCGTAATGACCAACTCTAACAAAAGAAAAAACATTTGAAAGGTAGCTTACCTTTGAACCTTCCAGATCCCTGTTGAAGATTCTTAACAAAATTTACCTAATATTCTTCTTCTGAGATGTATCCTGATTCACTGAGCTTTTCTTTTCCCTTTGCTGATACTTTAAATGCGGCTTCTCTCATATCTAATGGTCCTCCTTTTCTCATTTCAAAAGCAGTTAAAATTCTGTGAAGCTGCATCATACTGATATTCTGCAGATCCTCCTTTTCTTCTATGGAAGATACTTTGGATTCAAATTTAGTAGACAAGGATCTCAAAACTTTCTCAACTGAGACAACTTCCTTAATTTCTTCACCTAGATTCTTCATACAATTGACAATCTCATCTATACGTAGGAAGTAATCAGCTATGCTTTCATTACTATGCATCTTAAGAGTTTCATATCATATTCTAAGAGTTTGAAGCTTAACACATTTTACCTGATCATCTCCTCCATAGCATAGAATGATTTTGTCGCATATTTCTTTGGCTGATTTGAGCTGCATGACCTTGACAAACTTTGATTTTGACAAACTTCCCAATAAGATAGTAACAACTTTCGCATTGAGTTCATATTGCTTTCTACCTGTCGTATCTGTAGGAATTCCTGATGGATAGGTATATCCTCTTTCCATGATTCCCCAAATATCTGTTCCAAGCAATTGTAGATAGGTTGAAGTTCTTATCTTCCACTAAACGAAATTGCTCCCATCAAATATTGGTGGTTTGATGGATCCCTCTCTTTCTTAATTACTCATCCTGATGGATCTTCCTTCAAGCGATCAAGATTTTTCTGAAGGACCTTCTCTGATTCCAATTGTTGGAAATAATACTGAGAGGAGGGGGGGTGAATCAGTATTAGCAAATCAATAACCTTTTAATTTCAATTATCAAATTCATATACACTACTTCAGTTAAGGCAACCTGCATGTATACGCAACTGTGTTTAATGCAACTAGCGTATGTCTAGCAAACTTATGATTCAGTTAGTTGATCTTTAATGAGTGCATCAAAACATTATTAACCATATAAACAGTAAACAAGTGCAGTAAAACAAAATAGATCATCACACATGAACACCATGATATATCGTGGAAACCCAATGTGGGTGAAAACCACCCGCTGAAATCGTCTTTATCTTCTTTTTAATAAGAAACTTCTTTTTACAATTTTGTACTGGTGCAGACTCATACCAGTATGCAGGCACCCACCTGCAGAAGGCTACAACCTTCTCTTGTTCTATAGCTACTATTAGAAGGTAGCTACAACCCCCTAGCTCTTGTACAAGCTAATATGTTTACTAGTACATAGGCGCCAGCCTACAGAAGGCTATAACCTTCTCTTTTCTTCCAGGGACCACGTTTCATAAATTTTCAGACTGGATCCATCAATACAAAACAATCATTATTGCAATACAACCATCAACTATATCTACATCATCAATCTCTGAATCACCCAACAAATGAATCACTGAAACCCTATCATCAAAACACAGTCACTAGAACACAAAGGAGAACCCAGAACTCTGCAACAACCACTAGAACCAACAGCAACCTCAAATATCAAATCTGATAATGAATACGCTACTTGGTTGTGTCGAACCATCGTGTATATGCTCTTTCACCAAACGGAATCCGTGTACGGATATGAAAATAATTTCTTATACCTTTGCTACAATTTTCAACTTCAGATATATCGAGAACATAAGATATAAAGGATAAGACATGCGTTAGTATTAAGATCTAATCATGATCATACCATATAATGATAATAGATTTTACTCTTCACGATCCCGGTTCATCAACCTTCATTCACCACATAGGTTCATCCTTAACAAACATCACATACCCATAACCTGCATACTAGATCTCACCCTTTATCAGATATTCATCACTTACACACTTGCACTTTGGCCTAATGATCTTCTTCTCCTTATATAGGTTTAGGCCTCTCTCAATACCATGGTCCAAAACCACATAGGACCAATACCTTGGACCCAATACCTACAGTCAATACCTCGAACCAAATACCATGGACCAAATACCATAGACCAAAACTTAGTTTTCCAACATGTACGTGCCTTTCCTTCTATGAAAGAGCGTGCGTACGATATACGTGACTTTGTATATAGGGAACCTACATGTATACGTGACTTGGTATATAGTGAACTTGTGTATACCTTTATTTCTTCATTCTGAGAGCCTAAACTGATCTGTCATCTGAGTGAGTTTTCATCAAGGACAACACCTATGTCATACCTGTATCATAATGCCAACATGTTGTACATGTTCATTCTATGCTTCCTTCTCTCTTCTGTGCAGCTCTTGTTCTTCCCTCAGTTGCCGCTTCAACTCCTACAACTCCTTTTCTATTTCCTTCATCTTTTGCTTCTCTTTTTGCCTTTGCACGATACTCCTTTTGCATCATTCCCTCTTAGCCTAAATCTCCAAAGCTTCTTTCAACAAAAGTTGATCTGCTTTGAACTTGCAACTTTTCTCTGCCTATCCGCTCTCAACAACCTTCCTCTTGCCTTTGTCAAGGGCGGGTCTTCTACCCTCTGCTACTGCTGATGATGTTGCTCTCTAAGATGTTGCTTCCCATGAATTTTCTAACCACTCTACAGTCATGCCAACCAGTTCATTGAGCCTCGAGAAGTGATAGCATTATCTTTATCGGTCTTCCTCAGGCCAATGAAATGCCTCATGGATCCAAGGATGTTGCACTCTCTTACAATGGTCCTTCACTAAGCAATACAAGTCATATAGATTGAAACTTCTAGTACCAAAGGTAAATTTTTTTAATTCCTTCATCTTGGCATCAACAAGCTTGAGATTTCGTGTCTCATACAACCCAATCTTCAAAGGAAGAGTAGGCCAATGTGCCTTCTTCTTCCTGTGCAGTCTCGCTGACAACCCTACCAATATGTGATATGACACTTCTTACATGAAGAGCTTGTCCATGGAAAGCTTGAGTAAAACATGCAGAGCCTTCTCCACGTTGTACATCTGTAGGAAGGTTCCAACAGGTGAGGCATACCAATCTACTATGTCGATCAATGCCTCCATCATTTCCTGCGACATGCAAGGTGGATCTTGCTCAAATATCATTTTGTACACTAGGGTCACATAGTGGCCTGACAACTGTATCATAACTCCATGGAAGCTGCATTCAAGGAACAATCAATAATAATTGTGCATAGAGGTTTCCAAAGGTGTCCATGCCTAGCCCAAGCCTGGGAACTACTGATGGCACAAACTGTATCCAGTCTATAAGCAGACATGTATATCTTCACTTGTTTACCCTTATGCGGATGTTAGGCTTTTGTCACCTGTTCCTTAAACTTGAGAGCCAACATGTCGGACTAGTTGCAAGGTCTTCCTCCACTAGCCAGTTGGTCTAATGCAATCACCCAACTCTATGGGAAGGTCTTTGTGCTCTCTTGGCCATATAAGCGGCATGCAAGGATGACTAGGTACTGATATGCCTTTCATAGTATCTTTGTCTTGTAGACCTGGTTGGGTGTGGTCCTGAACTTGGATGGCCCTTTCACCCAGCTCTTCAAGATATCTCTTGAGTTTGCACTACTATTGGGTCTCCTGAAGGGTTTCTTCATTGTGATCATCGGCTGTGGCAAGTGATACATCTCCTAAAAGTCCTTCACCCTAAAGGTAGAAAGTTGTGTTCCAATGGCACTACTCAACACCATTCTCTTGGGTTAAGTATGTGAGACAATCTAGCGGATCATGTCCTCACATAGAAATGGGGGATACGTGCATGTAGTCCAGTACAAGCTAGACTTGTGAATGTTGACATAGACCCTATGGTCATCCAGATTTTCCTCAAATGTGCTTGAGAATGTACCATTGATTTCTTGCCATTTCATCTTGATGTCTTTGTCTATGAAAATATTTGTGTCTTCGTAGGTAGGCAAGCTCATAGACGCATTCTCAAGTGCATCTCCAGTTGCACTCTCGACAGTGTCCTTTGACACTGATCTCTTGGAGGCCATTGTACCTAAACTTCTGAGAGACGAATGAACGCATGTGATACCTGGAGGCATAGCAACAATCATGGCAAGAAATATGTCATTTGAAAACCAAAAGCGACATGAGGACTCACATGAAAAATAACCTGGTGACTGACAATGAAGATTGTGCAATTTTCACCAGGAGGCTGGTGAACTGACTGACAAAATTGCGAAGGAACAATCCATGTTGTCACGAGACTGATTAACCACTAGAACTACACAATGAACAGTGCATCTTGGATTGTTGAGGAGTGAGACTATGCAATGTACAATCTTTGTCAGTAAGGACATCCAAACCCAGCAAAATCCATTGTGCAATTTCTGGGGCCGGCAGGGCACTTCCTCCCAAAATTACGTAATCAAAGTCAGGAGGCTAGTGTTGGGCTAGTTTTATGCATTTTTTGGAAGGAGAGAAGAGCCTTCACTCTCAGAAATACACATTGCTAGCCAAGCAAAGGCAAGGTCTAGGCCAAGGTAGCCCAGACCCACCAACATGTGACTGAATACATGAAAAGTTATGAATGCATGGTGAAGTTTAGTGCAAACAAGAGTGAATGATCATGCATCCAAAGAGTGAGTGTAGGATTGATAAAATGGGAAAATAAGCAGGTGTGTGAAGCGGGTCACCGCAACGATGACCATCAGAGCAGAAACAATGTCATGCATGCGACAACAGTGAGATGCAATGAAAAAATCAAAACAATGCTTCTATAAGATAACATGCATTAAAACGACAAAAAAAATTCATCAAAACCAAGAGAACAACATTTACACAAAGAGAAATATAAAATGCAACAGAGAAGCAACAAAAGACATGAAAATCAGACTTACTCAGAAAAAACGGAGATGAATGTGTTGAATGCTCCTAGATGCAATGTGGGATGTTATAGCTCCAAGATCGATGTGAGGAATGAGCTCTGCAGTGTTGAATAAATAAGTTTTGATAAGATCAAGGTTTATGACATGCATGCCACAAATATGCGAAAAAGGGACACCTGGAAGGAGTCTTCTAAAACAGCTTTTGCGTGTAACCTCCAGTTGTTAAAAATGGATCCCTAAAATATAGGGATTCTTTTTGCTTGTTTTCTTTTTTCTTATTTTTCAGGAAAAAGTAGCCTATGCATGCAAATAAAGATTGGTCAGTCCTATAGGTAACTAGTCAACCTAGAAGCACATGAAAAAACATGCAAGCATTGGATTGAAAATTACACAGTTTCTGGGTTGAGCAAGACTAGTTGTCCCTCATGCATTGCAGAATTTTTGGACTAAAGCTAGCGCTGTCAGTCAGAATTCCATATTTTCTGAGCTGAAGCCTAGTGTTGGGTTGAATTGCACATTTTTTAGTGGGAAGGTTGGTTGACTGTATTGCACATTTATGGAGCCCAACAGGTAGCGCAGCTGGATTGGGCAATTTATGGAGGGAAGGTTGGTTACCCTCTTGAATTGCGCAATTTTCTAAGTGAGCATCTCAAGCATAAAATTGACTAAGTCCAAAATGTGAGCCTCTGGGTGGGAGGAAACAAATTTGATCAATAAAGGTTGGTAAGCCACTGAAACTCCGATGAAGCATGGGTACTTGGACAGTGCAAGACAGTCTGCTAAGGATGGTTAGTAGGGAGGCTCCAAAACAAAGCTAAGGCAAAAGTTTGGAAAGTGTTGTAGCTGCTATAACACTTGGAAACACATTGGCAGAACTCCAGCTCTTTTAATGGACCTTGTTTCATGAAAAGGAAGTCTAGCTCCTCTGGAAGTATTGTTTAGTTCTTCGATCACCTTGTTTTCCACACTAGCTTGATTGAAAGATGTAGCACCTACCATGCTCTTGGTCGGTCAACACACATTCCAAGCCAAGTCAAGAGAGTTGTTTCGATTGGGGATGAGGGGTATATTGTTAGACAAGAAATATGATGGTTAGAGTTTAAGTTTCATCTCTAGTGTTTCTCTGGTGCCAGTAGGCCTAGACAGTACCTAGACGAAGTCACGCAAGAACACAAGAATCACTCTACTACCAGCGAGCCTGGTCTACATCCCCACGGAGTTACATGCATCACCTCTCTGCATAGGAATCCTTTCTCTTCTTTTGCCTTATTCATTTTTCAAAATTTTCACATTTTTATTTTTTCATTTTTCATTTTTCATAACTATGCATAACACTTATTTATTTCAGAGGCAGAAGAGGGCTCCCAACTTATTGAGAGAAAAAGAGGTTTTTCCTTCAGAGAAGTATTTTTTATATACATCTAAGATGCTTGTTAAGGTTTTCCCCCTCACCTTACTCTACTTGACTAAGTTGATAATGGTTAACCTAAAAACAACTATCTAGAGTAGGTGATACTAGTTAGCGTGCAAGCAACGTGTTTTCACCAAGGTTCACTTCAAATAGAACATATTTTCCATTGGTGTATCATTGACTGAAGACAACAATTCTAGGTAAAGAGAAAGGACAACAGATAACCAAGTATTTATAGTTGTACAATTCCTCTTGTACTTTACCCTTCTTGTTTGAAGAGTCACACACGGTTTCATGTGAAACTAACCTATGAACGTAAACAAGAGAACAAACAACAAAGCAAGAAAGAAAACATGCATGCAAGAAAATATGACAAAATCAAACACTACTCCTACTCCTAAGCTAATGGTGCATGGGTCTGCTCATGTGAAGTGATATTTCCAATGCATCCATCAACAAATTGGTTGACCCATGTTGGTGAAGGCATGGTTCATGAATAAGATAGTTAGGTGAACTAGAAAACATGAAAGATATAATAATGAAGACAAACACACTTTGATTTTAAATGCGTCCACAGAAAAGAAAAAAGTGAAAGCGCATGACATGCACTTTGTGGAATTACCATGGTGTTGTGCTACATTGAGTGCAAATGTTAATCATGTGAACTCTCTTGATTGTGAGATGTAAGAAAACACGAGAAACATAGACAACTTGCCTTACGCAAGTGTGCTTATTATTTAAGATTCCTCCAATGCATGAACGATGGGATCATGTAGTGCAAATGGAGGAAGCGAAATTTGTCTATGGGATTTATCTTCAATGAATACAAATTAGTGATGACGAGCCTTAGGTGTTTCAACAATATCCTGATCAAAAGTGAAACCAACCTCAGGACAATGAGGGCTTGACATACCCATCAGCTTGGGCTGAAGTGCCTTGACATTCTGTGGGGTTTCGACATCCTCGACAAATAGATCATCATAAACATGTGGTTTTGAAAGATAAATAGTGATAGAATCATCATCACGATCGAATACATGACTAAATGGATCACGACAACTATGATCGAAAAAATCATTGATTTCATCAGCATCCTCATGATTAGATAAATCAAACAGACGAGTAGATGAGAAGAAAGAATGTTCACCCTTTGTGTTCCCAAAGAAGACTGATGGAAAATGAAGTGGATTTTCAATGAATAATTTGTCCTCTCCATTCTTTAATTATGGATTGATATCAGGTGTGTTCTGCAAATGATTCACAGTGGATGCATCTGTGGAAGGATATACATAAGGAAAATCAAAGATAGCAGAATCACCAAATATGTTAGTAATTTAGAGGAGGCACAGATGGAAGGAGATCATCATTCGCTCTAGGTTGATGTTTATGTTCCTAGTCATACTCATCATAAATGACGTCGCAGGTTGGTTGTGAAACACCAACTCCATTGGTGGCTTGATCCTCATTCACAACAGGTGTAGATTCAGGAACGGAATAACACAACATAGTGCAATCTGAAGGATCAATAGAATGTGAAGACAGAGGTTGAGGTAACAAATTCATGTGACAACCCATGGGCTTTGCAACTAAATCTACGCGAAAATTGAGAGAAGGGATGTTGGGAGGATATGACAGTTGAACAAACATGTGCTCATGTTCTCCCACATTACTCTATTGTGGTGGAGTTGTTTAATGAGGGGAAGGCAGACAGCCACTTATGACAGTGGCTATGTCCGCTTGTGATTGTGTAGATCAATCACCGAAGTATGCTGAGCAGGGTTTGAACTTCAACTTCATCTTGGGATATAATTATTTTTGAAGGCAATATTCGAATCTGTCCTAAAGATATTGGAATTTCATCTAGTTTTTCAGAGCTTCAAACTGAATTACACAAAAGCGCTCCCAAAAATGCATAGGCAATTTATGCGGAGTCTTCTGTTGTTTTAACATTTTTTTTTCAAGAGGTTCAGGATCAAAATTATGGAAAATAGATTCAATTAGATCACTAAACTGTCTAAGAGAGTGGATGCAATCATGAGGGAGTTTGTGGCACCATCGTTGTGGGGATTCACGAAGTGTGTGTGAAAGCAACAAGCTGACCTCAATTTCATCAAACTCATATGCATCCTCCAAGAATGCAAGGAAGTCGTGTAAGTACTTAGGCCAGGCCACTTCGCCTTCACCATTTTACGTGAATTATGACAAGAGATCATAAAACTCCCTCATGATGTCAACAGGTTGAGCATTGGACAAACATCTTGAAGGAAGGATTCTAATGATATCCATGATAGATGTGCGAAGATTAAAAACAGAATGTGAGGACACAGCTTGTCATCTGGCCCTCCTTATAGAACCATAAATGTTGACGGTGATGGACCCGCCAACATGTCAGGGGACCTCCCCGGTAAGAGGCCCCAACTGGACCTTAGACTGTTTGGCGTAGGAGTCGCAGCGGTGGGTAGTACAGTATCGTGTTGACCATGGTTGCACATAAAGGTGATTAAGATGTCCTTGTTGGTAGGAAGGGTGTGACATGTGCAGCAAGTTAATGGAGGTGCATGAAAGGTTCTAACACACAGAACGGGGGAATGAGTGCACCCTTTAGAAACCCATGATAGCACATAGTTTTAAAGGGAACACACGAAAAATAAGAAATCACAAGATATAAAGCAGGTTAGCCAATGATCCAAAGTGATGGTTATACCATCAACACATTTCGATAAGATTCATAAAAACTTATACATAAAAGTCCATACATACATGCGCAAATAAAAACTACATATATCATTAGAGTAACCAAGACAGTTGAGCTACAATAACAACATATGCATGAAACATGTTGGCTTTGTTATATTAAAAAAATGAAAGATCCAATCGTAAATACAACCATGACTAACAACTAGTCCCGACAGCGGACTATTATAGTCACTGCCCCTTGCTCCTCCAAACAGATACACTAGCTCTGAAATGTGGAGAAGCCAACACTAGTTACAATACACTCCAAGCTTTCTCTAAGATACACCTATAAGAAGCTTGGCTCCCAAAATCCTGTACAGTGAGTTATGAGGTTCTATAAATAGTAAAGGGTGGTGTGACCCTTGATATTCCCCTTTGTGACTATTCACCTACCCTCATGACTCTTCAACTACTACATGACTGTTACATTTTACTATTAACACTTGGTCTTTCACTTTTACAATATATTACATTACAATCTGCACATGTACCCATGTGAGACAAAATAGGCTTGAGAAAACCATGCACGATATCACTAAGACTCAGAAAATTATGGGAAGACCAACTCTT
This sequence comes from Pinus tabuliformis, assembly GCA_031772625.1. NCBI lineage: Eukaryota > Viridiplantae > Streptophyta > Pinopsida > Pinales > Pinaceae > Pinus > Pinus tabuliformis. The sequence continues at coordinate 996,373,670 of CM062810.1, read as the reverse complement.
CAATATCCTCGCGATGATCGACGGTGGCAAACGGATTCCAGTCTTGGTAGTCCATTATGGTGTCTGCGTGCTCAATGGTGACATGGTGCTAAAAGAAAAATCTTACCTCTCTTGCATCCGGGTACACTAATTTTGTACCTCTGTCTAACTCGTCTGCTAACATGCACATCATTGTCTTGACTATAGTCGAACCAGCAACATACTGATGCATAGTGTCTGCACTAAACTCCACGTATGTGCTAGTGGCTATGCACATCAACTCATCAAATTACATGTCCAGCTCCATTGGGACTTGGTTCTTTTTCTTCACCTCAGTGAGCATTTCAACGGATGGGATCACGTGCGTGTGCACAATGAAATCCATGCTTCTAAACACCCATGCATGTTAAGCCTGCAAACTGGTGATGAGCTGAGGGAGTTCAAGAAATGAATTTGGATGTGTGCCTTCAACTCTACCATCTTTGGTTGCATCATCTTTGGTAAATGAAATGGCGCTCCCTTGTACCTCATTGTCCACATTTGCATGTGATTGACAACAGTTCAGATTTGACACGATGCGTGTTCTCCTAGCACATCATTGCTGGAAATGGTTGAGATGGACAACTGACTTATACATAACGATGAATCTGGAATATAACATCTGCATGACTCTCTCTCGAGTCAATACTTCCTTCAATATCGCCCTCCTCAACTCTTCCTCGGCAGATGCTGTAACATGTTCTCCTCTCTGCTTGGCTGCTTGTAGCTCCTTAGCCATGTGCTTATTCTTGGCTATCAATAGTCAAAAACTTGAGCTGGTGGCTTTGGAATATGCTCTGGTAGCATCGCCCAATATCGTTGGATGCTTGCGCACATAGGATACGATCACTCATAATTCGAAAGATATGTTATGCATCTCCACTTCCGAATTCTCTTCAAGGATCTCTGTGTCTCCTTGATCACTTTGGACTTACTTTGGTTCAAGATCTAGTGATGCTAGTGGGTCGACCTCTTGGTTCTGAGGCATGAGGTCAGTATCGTGATCTAACTCTGGCTGAACCATGTCCATGTCCATCTACTCTAACATCCATTCGATCTCTTGAGCTAAGTACCGCTTCAACAACTTCTCACCCTATCTACTTTGTGTTAGCTACTCGAATGATTCTATAGCATGTATGGGCATAGTTTCATCAATTTGTGCATGTTGCACCTCCTGTTGTACTTGTTCCTGCTGTGCTTCCTTCTATCCTCTGTGTGGCTCTTGTTCTTCCCTGTGTTTCTTCTTCAACTCGTGAAACTCCTTTTCTATTTCCTCCATCTTTTGTTTCTCTTTTTTCCTTTGTGAGATCCTCCTGTCACGATGTTGCCTCTTAGCCTCAATCTCCAATGCTCCTTTCAACACAAGTGGATTTTCTTTGAACTTGTAGCTTTTCTCTGCCTCTGCGTTGTTAATCACCTTCCTCTTGCCTTTGTCATGCGCAGGTCTGCTACCCTCTGCTACTATGGATGCTAGTGCTCTCTGAGATGCTACTTCCCTCTGCTTTGCTAACAACTTTATAGCTATTCCGACCAATTCATTGAGCTTAGAGAAGTGATAACAGTATCTCCATGGGTCTTCCTTACACCAATGACACACCATGTGCAGCCAAGGATGTTTCGCTCTCGTACAATGGTCCTTCACTAAGCAATGTGGGTCATACGGATTGAAACTTCTGGTGTTGAAGGTAAATCTTTTGAATTCCTTCATCTTCGCCTCAGCATGCTTGAGATTTCATATCTCATACAACCCGACCACAAAAGGAAGAGTAGGCCAATGTGCCTTCTTCTGCTTGTGGAGTCTCGTTGACAACCTTGTCGATATGTGATACAACACTTCTTGCATGATGATCTTGTCCATGGCAAGCTTCGGTAAAGCATGTGGAGCCTTCTTTGCACTGTACATCCATGTGAAGGTGCCAAGGGGTGAGGCATACCAATATTCTATGTCGATCAATGCCTCCATCCCTTCTTACGACATGCAAAGGTGGATCCTTCTCAAATATCATTTTCTACACCAGGGTGACAAAGTGGTTTGAAAAATGTATGATTACTCCACGGAAGCTACATTTGGAGAATAATATGCAATAAGTGTGCACAGGATTTTTGAAGGTTTCCATGCCTAGCCCAAGCTTGGGAACTGGTGACGGGCACAGAATGCATCCAGTATGTAAGATGACATGTATATCTTCACTTTCTGACCCTTGTGTGGATGTCGGGCTTCTGTCACCTATTCCTTCAACCTGAGAGCCAACATGTCAGCCTAGTTGCAAGGTCTTCCTTTGCTGGCCACTTGGTCCAATGCAATCACCGAACTCTTCGAGAAGGTCTCTATGCTCTCTTGGCCGTATAAGCATCATACAGAGATGACCAAGTACTTATATGGCTTCCATAGTATCCTCATCTTGTAAACATGGCTGGGTGTTGTCCTGAACTTGGCTGCCTCTTTCACCTAGCTCTTCATGATATCTCTTGACTTTGCACTATTGCTGGGTCTACTAAAGGGTTGCTCCATTGTGATCACTGGCTGTGGCAAGCGATACATCTCTTGAAATTACTTTTCCCTAAAGGTAGCAAGCTATGTTCCACTAGAACTTGCCAACACCATTGTCTCGAGATCAGTATGTGAGACAATCCAGTGGATCATGTCCACGCATGCAAATGCAGGATACCTGCATGCAATCTGGTGCAAGCCAAACTTGTGAATATTGACATAGATGCTGTAGTCTTCTAGATTTTCTTCAAATGTGCATGAGATTGTATCTTTGATTTCCTTCCATTTCATTTTGAAGTCATTGTCTATGAACAACTTGGTGTCTTCGTAGATAGTCATTCACATAGACACTTGCTCAACTACATCTCCAGTTGCGCTCTAGACGATGTCCTTTGACCCTACTCTCCTAGAGGCCATTGTACCTAAAATACTGACAGACGAATGAACACATGTGATACCTAGACACACAGCAACACTCATGGAAATAAATTTGTTAGTTTAAAACAAAAAGCAACTTGAGGACTGACATGCAACATACCCAGGTGACTTACAGTGAAGATTTTGAAATTTTCACCGGGAGGCTAGGGAACTAACTACCAAAACTGTGCGAGGCATAGTTTGAGCTCTCAGGAGGTGGACTGACTGTTATATTTTTGTAATTCATAGCATATCCTAGCCTAATGAGGACTAATATTGTGCAATGTGCAATTTCAGTCAACAAGGACATGCAAAACCAGCAAACAACATTTTGAAATTTCTGGGACCAGCAGGGCACTACCTTCCAGTATTGCACAAAGCAAGGTTGTAGGATAGTGTTGGGCTAGTTTTGTGCATTCTCTATGAGGAAAGAAGATCCTTCACTCTCAGAAATTCGCATTGCTAGCCAGGCAAGGCAACTTTTGGGCCAAGGCAGCCCAGACCCTCCCGTAGGTGACTGAAAAAATGAAAAGTTCTAAATGCATGGAAACGTTGAGTGAAAACAAGAGTGAATGATCATGCATGGAAAGTGTGAGTGTAGGATTCAGAAAATTGGAAAAAAATCATTTATGTGAAGCAGGTCGATGCAACAGCGACCATTAGTGCAAAAATAATGTCATGGATGCCATAGTAGTGAGATGCAATGTAAAACTAGAAACAATTCTTCTACAAGTGAACATGCATTAAAATGATAGAAGACATTCAACAAAACCAAGAAAACAACATCCACATAAAGAGAAATACAAAAAGTGACAGAAAATCCATAAAAGACATGAAAAGAGGACTTACCCGGAAAAAGCTAAGATGAATGTGCTGAATGCTCCAAGATGTGATTTTGTATGTCAGAGCTCCAAGGTTGATGTGAGGAATCAAATCTGCAACATCAAATAAATAATTTTTTATAAGATCTAGGATTTTGACGCGCATGCCACAAATCTAGGAAAAAGCGATAGTTGGCAGGAGGTTTGTAAAATGCCTTTCGCATGTCACCTCCAGTTGTTAAAAAAGGATCCCTAAAATCTAGGATTTTTTTTGCTTTTTGAGAAAAAGCAACCAGTGGATGCAAATCAAGATTGGTTAGTCCTAGAAGGACTAACAATTGCAAAGTTTCTAGGCTGAGCAAGGCTGGTTTTCCCTCATGCATTACACATTTTCTAGACTGAAGCTGTGGTTGTTAGTCAGAATTATGCATTTTCTAAGCTGAAGCGCAGTGTTCGACTGAATTGCACATTTTTCAGAGGGAAGGATACCTCACTAGACTATGCATTTCTGGAGCTCTGTAGGAAACCTAGTTGGATTACACAATTTCTAGAGGGAAGGTTGGTTCCCCTCCAGAATTGCACAATTTTCTAGGTGAGCATCTCAACCGGAAAATTGACTAAGTCCGAAATGTGAGCCTATGGGTGGCAGGCAAACAAGTTGACCAAAACTGGCTGGTCAGCCACTGAAACTCAGCGGAAGCATTTGTACATGGACAGTGCAAGACATGATGCTAAGGATGGTTGGTAGGGAGGGTCTAAAACAATGCTAAGGAAAAATTTAGGAAAGTGTTGTAGCTGCTACAAAAAGAGTGAATGGCTTCATGCGAAATCAGAATTCCATTCAAAATTTTATGCCCTTCCACATATCTAGTCTAATTAATTGAGATGAGATAAGGGAGAAGAGGCTTAATGAAACTGGAAATGTTCTTAGTGATCACCTTGTAAACCACATTGAATAGAGAAATAGGTAAAGTCCTACTTGGGTCTTATTCTTTTGCTTCTTTAGTACTTTGGTAAACAAAGTAACATCTAGAGCAATTAGCATGGTTTTCAACTTCCTTGATTCCTCAAGAACTTCCAATAGAGTTTTTCCAATTGTTGACCATCACACATGAGAGAATGCTATTATGAATCCAATTGACTTGTGGCCTTTATTTCCAGGAATTTATTTAACTACTAACTTCACTTCATTTGTGGTGACTTCCATAAGAAAGCCTCATTGTATACTTTGGTGACTAAATAAGGAATATGATACATAGTTTTTTGGATAACTTCCAATTTTTTTTGCATGTATTCAATTAAGAGGTCATTATAGTACTTCACTAGATTTTGTGCCATATCCTTGTGGTCCTAAAATTTGAATCCTTCCCTTTTCATTGGGTATGTGATATGATATTTATGGTGGTGTTATAGCAACAAGTTGTGAAAAAATATTTGTTTCTATCACCCTCTTTCAGCCATCGAATTTTGGATTTTTGTTGCCAGTGTTTTTTTTCCTACTTTCTTCATTATTCAAGTTGCTTGAGGGTGCCAACTTCATCCTTTATTAACTCATTCGATCTTACCTATTGAATGGCTTCCTATAGGGTGCACTCCAATTGGGATTCTATATCATATTTGTCTTATATGATATTTCCAACATTCTCCTTGTTATAGGTCTTGAGCAATGTTTATATGATCAAAATGTTTTTATATGTTTTCAGTGGTTGTGCCTTTAATATTAGATAATCATGCCCACCATCCTTTGAAAATATATTGAAAATTTGGGTGTTGGAGACAAAACAATTCTAGGAAAAGGGGCCTATTTCTAAGCTCAAATTTGATTTATTTTTCACCTACTGACGTAATCCATGGTTAGGAAGGATGGAAGATTCCATAAATATGTACCTGACCATGGCATTTTTTGAGATGGTGTACCTGTCATTATTTGAGGCTATTTGTTGTGAGATCCCTCAATGGATGTTACAGGTGCATGTGTTATTGATGGTGCTTCGATCCACCAAATCAGATGACATCGTGGCATACTAAAATAGGTTGGAATTCTCTTCTAGATTTATGTTGCAATGTTTTCTCTTCATACAATTTCATCAAATTGAAATCCCCTCCTAGATTAGAATATTTTGGGGAGATTAAAAAACTAAAGTACATGATGGAATTCAGAAGTTGCGAATTGTCTCTAGCTAAGGAGTAGCCATAAACATTTGAGAGAAAGAATATGTTATAAGACTATAAGCTAAAATTCAATCGTTCAAATTCTAAAAGAAGATAACATTTTAAGGATAAATCCTTATTGAGAGTTATGTATGATAGCCAAGACTCTAGGATAGCCTTGAACATCGATTGCTACTAATTGAAAACTTCATCCCCACTTATCATTCCTCTTCCTCGTAGCCTCACAAGAAGTTTTAGTTTCATGAATTATTAAAAAAATTGGATTCTTTGAGATCTATTTCAGTTCAATAATCCTCTAATTACATTTACAGTTTAGTCCTCTAATATTCCAAGAGATGAGATTTATGGAGGAGAAGAGTTATAGGATGGTTATACCTCCGAGATCAACATGATTCTTCTTGAGTTGACAAGAATTTCTCCTAGTTCCTCCAATGTTTGTTGGTTACCCTTTCTTCCCTTTTTCTTCTCATCCCTATGTGGTTTTGTTGATTGCTTTAGTGTTTGGATGTGAACACCTAGTTGATTGCCACTTTTTTGACCTATAATTCTTTTTGAGCCTAGTTCTTAGTTTTGAGAATGGATTTGATTAAAATCTTTACTTGATGCTATAGGATTGAGCTACCGTGTTTCCCTTTTAGTTATTTCACAATTTTGGGGACGTCTAAAGAATCATATGTGTCTAGGTTCATAAGATTTGATGATGGTGTTGGGGTGACCTCAATGGAGGCATTAAGATTGGTTGAGAATATCTATTTATGGGGGAAGGTGATCTGAAGAGAGGGTTGAGGATTGAATATTTGCAAGTGGGTTAAACTTTTACTGGTGATACATGTTTTTCTAGAGCGTAGCTTCACCCGAGGGGGGCATTGAGTGTATGGACATGGTTTACTAGTTTCCATAGGGCATATTGGTTTGTGGATTAGGGCTTATCTAGAGAGTTATTAGATGAAATAAAGGCATAGTTCATGTACATATTATTGTATTCGTGGCATATTATCCATTAGAGTATTATATATTTATAATCTATGATTTTCTTCCAGATATCATCTTAATTGTAAAGCTTAATCGACTTAGGTATGGGTTCTAAGATATTCATGTAGACACAAATGTAAGATACAATTTAAACCTAGCTTATTATGTGGCCTCTGAAACATATATGAAGTGTCCCAAAGTGTTTCCAATTCGTTCTAGTATCTCAAAATCCTATAACTCTGTAAAAAATGAGTACATTCAGATCTAAATAAAATATTCCATGAAATCCTTTTTATTGGAGACAAATATCTTCATTCAAAATATTAGTTAGAGTCTCAGTAGGGTTAAATAAGTATGGACTATTTTCAAATATTCTCATTTGTTCCTCTATGTTGGAAAATATAATGGTTAAAAATACTTTTCCTCCTAAATCCATCATCATACAACCCTTTGGCTTTTGTTTTTACGAAATCCACTAGGAGAGGGCCTTTTCTAATGACTAGATGATATGGAATTATACATTTTCCTCATATTAAAAATTAAAACTATGAGATTTCCTTTACTTTTAATTATTTTTTCTCTCTAAAATTTATACAAAATTATGTTTCTCCACAAGGAAATAAAAATATTTGTTAATGGTTTTAAGTGAGAGAAATACTTTTCTAGTGCCTTTATAAGGATTTTAATTATAAACTAATCAAATATGTATACCCAATTGTTAATTTATTATAATAGATATTGCGTTTTTATTTAAAGAATATTTTATTTTTATTTTAAAAGGATGCATTTCAACTAGACGTTGAACGAAAAAGGAATCACATGTGTCCCTTATATTGAGCTATAAAATAAAACTCCTACCACAATAAAAAATAAATCCATCCATGTAAATCATACATTATTACGTAGATAGGCATGTCTATTTTACAATGTATATCATACATTATTAAGTAGATAGGAATTTCTATTTTAGAATACAACTATAATAATTATTATGTGGATGGTAGGGATTTAACTTTTATGGAATATTCTAGAATATTCATTGCAATATATACAAATCAATGTTTGAGATTTATCTACAAAGTACTTGTGCAAATTTTATCCTTTTCATTAAACTATTTAACTAAAAAATATGGCTTATGGACAAGTTTCATGGAGTGAGTTATTTTCTTTTGATCATGTGGCATTTAAAATCCATGTTATTTCTTATTGGCCCATGCTATTGTAAAGAAGCCTATTTATAGAGTTAAAATATCCATGGTAAAGTGGGATAATTCACCGCAGTTAAGAACCTTGTTCCATGTTTCTTTAAATGTATGTATCTTTAACTTATATTAGTGAAAATATATAAATTAAATGGTTGGAAAATGTCAGTATCAATTCATGATAATCGTGATAAAACTTACCTGATTACACATCTCTAGTTAATTCTTGATCTATAAATAGGCTTTGTTGCAATACCACAGGTCAAAGCCATGGCTTATCAATACAAATACCCATAAAATTGTAACTCATTTCATATGATTTTTTTTAATTAATGAATTTAAGTGAACAAACAAAAGAAGCATACCTATATTCGAAATAAATCTCATCCTCTGATGTGTGCATGCTACTAAAATATTCTAGACTAACCTATGAATGTCGAAAACATACCATGTACCTAACAATTATTGATAGGTAAATCAAAATTCTAGAAGCCCTATTAAAAAATAGACATGTATATGGGCATAATTTTTTTTCAAAGAGATGGATGTCGATTTATATTAGAAGGAAAAATATGATTCACGGCTAGGACCCCGACATATTAATTCAAGTTCTAGAAAGGCACTCTTTGAGAGGTCCAAAATATGGAGAATATATTACTATGGAAACTTTCATCTTCTATTATAAATAGATGCATTGTATAAAAGCACGGAAAAACTCCTACTAACATTCCTTATATGAATAACATAAAGTTTCAAAAAATTACATGATCATCTATCTGAGTAGACTCTCAATATGTTAATCATCCCATGGAGGTGAGTCCCCATCCTTATCCTATTATGTCAGTGGTGAGCTCCAGTATTGTAGTAATAATGCTACAACTCCTGGGGCTTCCTGTCTCTCATTTTATCAACCCGGTAGTTCGTACAAACTTGGAAGCGACGGTGCTATATGCACAAGTACTAGCTCTTGTCGCAGCTGTCACTTGGTCAGCTGGCACAAGTCCGCTAGGGCTCAAGCCAACTTCTATAGGCTCTCAGAAGAAGCTTGCTAATTGATGGATGAAAGCTATTCTCAAAGGAAAACTACTCTACTTGACAAAATGGACTGAAAGCAAATCAAAGCATGTAAACCTAGGAAACCCTAATCTAACTAGTCTAACCTCTACAATGCAAAAAAAATGGGAATGAAACTTCTACCAATGCTACCGTTACCTCTAATAAGTGCAAATGCATGGATCTAAACTACTTGCATCATGAAAGATATGTTTTTGTATTTTTCCTTTAAGTGTGTGGAATGATGGTGATTTTGTGCTAACTAGGGTTTGGTTGTGCAGATGGGATGGAGAAGGAAGGAAAGCGTGGGACAGGTTGGGGAGGCTAGGAGAGGTTCCTAGGGATCCTTAGCATCCATCCACAGAGGTTCCTCACATTTAGAAGCTCGGTAACCGAGTGAGCGGCCTCCTACAGGAAGTCTGCAGGGGATCCTACAGGATACTCTAGTTTCTACAGGATGTCTACAAACGGCTACAGGATGACCTACTGTGAGTGTTTGGCGTGATGGAGGAGTGATGAAATGGTAGGGGGAGATGTGTAAGGTAGGAATGAGGCTGGTGATGGCTGTAGAAGTGGAGGAATAGGGATAGGGAGTGAATGTAGGGAGTAGGTTGGAAGATAGAGGGCTAGGTCAACGAAAGGGCTAGAGAATGGAAGTACGTGAGGAGTGAAAGACTTTGGGAGATAACAGAGCGGAGCAGAGGTCAAAGATGTGTTTGCATGCGTGATCAAGATGGAGGACGAAGTAATGGAACAAGAGAAAGCAGTGTAAATGGAACAAATGCTTGTGACTGTCACCAAACCGAAAATGCATTAACTTAGACTACCTGTGCTTATAATTCAATGAACAACAATCTAAACGCGAAGGATAATGTGCATGAAGCTGTGGTAAAGGAGTGTGGTGCAGGTGTGAATCATGTGGAAGCATCTAACATAACGTGACTGTGTTTGCAGCAATCATGGAATAAAGAAATGCGTATTTTTGGTGGTTAGTCATGGACTGCACTCCAATCCCAAATGAGATGGCAGTGAGCCTTAAAAACCTTTTTGTTGGAGCTCCAATAAATTGTATCTATCCTCTTCTAACCTAAGCAACTGTAAACCAATTCACCATAAGCAAATCCTATCTAAACTCATGAAAACAACTAAATTAGCAACCTGTAATTCGAATTGCATGTGAAAAGGAAAACTCAAGGTGCTGAAACGAAATGGAAACAACACTACAGTAGAGGGGATCTATGGCTCTCAGGTTGGGCCCTAACCTGAGAGCTATAGTCTCCTTAAGAAAACTCAGAACTAGATCAGAATCTGCCTTCTTTATTCATAATCTGATATCATGCCAAATTGGCTTACAAAAAGGAACAAAAACTGAGCTGTGCTCCAAAATTACAATAGCAATACGAGAGTTTCAACAACCTATCCAAGGCTAAGGCCTATATACTTATACAAAAACGATGATCCAACAAGTGTCCTTGATTTTAGGAGCTCGGCTGTCCAACTAGAGTTTAACTGCTGATCCTGTAGGACGGTCATAACTGCTGTTCCTGTAGAGCAGTTTATAACTGCTGTTCCTGTAGAATAGCTGGCTGCCTCTAAGCTCGGAGGGGAGATGGATTGGAGCTCGGAGTTCTTGGTGGGAATCACGAGGAAAGTCCCTAAGACTGTGGACATCCTCTCCTAAAAACCAGCAGTGCCACCTCGTTGTCTCCTTGTCTCCTTTTTCGTTGTCTTTTGCTCCCTTTTAATGCCAAAACCTGGAATCATAATGCATTAGTCACGTAGATAGAGTGCCTACCCTTCTTCCTACAAACAACATGAATAAATTAAGAAATGCATGCATAAGCAATAAAAAATGAATGGTTTGAGCAAGTAGAATAGGCCAAAATGAGCCCAAATTGTACCAAAATTGGGGCTCATCATCACCCCCCAGCTGAACCATTTGCTCATCCTTGAGCAACCTTGCTCCTGCTCCTTGTCCTTGGCCGAGGACTCGGGACCGGAACAGGATCTTTCTTTTCTGCTTTTGATGGCCCTGCCTTCTCTGCCCCTGGTGGTGACGAGGGTGATGCTTCCTTCCCCTTTCCTATTTCCTTGAGTCGGGCTTCGGAAGGCGACTGGCCTATCTTTCGTGTCCAGGAAGTTATTTTTGGGCTCCCCTCTTTGGGGGTGGCTGATGTTTTAGAGGGGGTCCTTGCACTGGGTGAAGTAGGGACATCCCCTGAAGTGGTTTGGCTGCTGGGTGGAGGCTGTGGCTTGCCCGTGGTCATCCTCTTGCTTCTCCTGGCTTCAGGTGGTAGAGGGGTCTCCCTCTCCCTTTTCTCTTTTGGTTTTGGAGGTGTGTTGAGGGCAGCCAGTGCCGCTGCTGCCTCCTTTTCGAGAATGCCAGCCTTCTCTTTCTTGCGTTTTGCTCTCTCGGAGTTCCTTGTAGAGGGCCCCTCCTTTTTAGATTTCGGGCTTCCTGTGGAAGACCCTGCTTTGCCCGCTTCCGGGCCTCCTATAGAAGATTCTTTCTTTGTCTTCGGACTCTCTATAGGAGGTTGTTTCTTAATGACCTTTGGGCCTCTTGTAGAAGCCCCTCTTTCCAATCTCGGGCTTCTTGTAGAAGCCCCTGTCTCTGTCTTCGGGCTTCCTGTAGAAGCCTGTGGTTGCACTTTCGGGCTTCCTGTAGAAGCCTGTTCTCCAACGATTTTCGGGCTTCCTGTAGAAGCCTTTGTTGTTGCTCTTGGGCTTCCTGTAGAAGCCTGCTCCTTACTGATCTTCGGGCTTCCTGTAGAAGCCTTTGTCTTTGTTGTCGGGCTTCCTGTAGAAGCCTGTGTTTGTGTTTTCGGGCTTCCTGTAGAAGCCTGTGTTTGTGTTTTCGGGCTTCCTGTAGAAGCCAGTTTTTGCGTTCCTGCAGATGCAACTCTCACCACCTTTTCTTTCTTGGCTTCATGGATTTTGCTTTTGGCTTTGACTGCAGGAGCTGATGAGGTGCTTGGGCTGGCAGGGACCACCTCAGTTTTGACTGCCCTGATTTTCAACCTCTTTTCCCTTGCTGACAGGATGGGGGTGTCCTCTTTTGCTCTGTCATCCTTTCCCTCCTCCTTCTCCTTTCGTTCTTTCTTCTGTGTTGGAGTCGGGACCTTTTGGCTTTTCCCTTTCTTACTCTCGGCTACTGGCTCTTCTTCTTCACCGCTAGAGGATTCCGTTTCTTCAAGCAACATTTTTATGTCCCCTTCTCTTGTTAAGTTCCTAAATGATTCCCATGCAAGGGGGACTTTATATGAGTGGAGAGCATCCTCCACAAGAAGCTTGACTAACCCATGGTGGGCTACCTGATCCGGAATTCCGTCCTTGAGCTTTGTAGAGCACTCCATCAAGGACTGCAGTAAAAAGTAAGGAATGCTCAGCCTCTTTGCTGCAGGGAGGTCAATCTGGTGTCTTAGTTCATTGAGCAGCCTGAAGTGATACGCATATACGATGCTGTAACGACCCTCACAGGTGATATATTTCATAATTTGCAAACTGACTTCGTTCCATGGTGGCAACAGGCTTCTCCTTTTCACCCCATTTTTGTCCTCTGTGAATGATTCTTCAGGTGGGAAGAACTCCTTCTTTGCTTGCTGGCTCTGCTTCCGCTCTTCTTTATCCCACGGCAGACCCATGGGCAGTTCTGTGATTCGACTTATGTGCTCTGGGGTGAGTTGGAGGCTGAGACCTCTGAAGCTTACTGTGGCCAGTGTCTGGGATTTAGGCTTCAATGCCTGCAAGAATTCCTCAGCTACTTCATCATCGTAGCCCTGTAGCTTATCACAAAAAGGCATCCATTGTGCTCTAGTGAAGAGCTCAACCACTGCCGGATTTCTTCTTAGTGTATTTGAATCAGTGGGCTCTCGCCTGATAAACCCACCAGGCATGATGAATAGAGTGGTTTTGACCAAAGGTGGTAGATACAAAGGAAATTTGGTCTTATAGACAGAGCATGCAATGAATTCACAGACCACAGTCTAATTATACTGCTATCCTGTAGAAGCGATAGTATAGGCACGGCAATCCAATATTTTTTTATGACCAGACTGTGAATAATGACCTTGCCACCTTTGAAAGCCAATTGCAGAAGGAGTTTCAGGGTTACCTCTTTTCTGCCACCTTTTCTTACGTGAAGACTTCACCTTCCTGTAGAGCTGCGTTCCTATAGAAACTGCTTCCTGTAGGACTGCGTTCCTGTAGAAACTGTTCCTGTAGGAGCAGTGCGTAGGCTTCGGGGAGAACAGTAGTTGGCCAGCGATCGAGAGGTGCTTCACCGGCGTTTAGTCGGCCGAAAGCTTGGTGTATCAACATGCAGAGGTATTTAGAAGAGTTACTCAAGTTTTGAAGTGGATGTGGATGGATATACGCGCACAATCTAGCCGATTAGATTTTGAATCGGCGCAGCTCGTGGCGCGGAGGGTGAGCTGTCCCCGCCGGACCATTGGGTGACGTCACCCATCATCCGCCTGCACATTCACTTGCTGCCGCATTCATTCCCACAGATCTGCCGCCGCCCTTTTCGGTTAAACTCGTTTCTCGGTTGACGGGACTGATCTTCACGTGCGTGCTGCGTGTTCCCTTTGTCGTGGCTGCCACCCCATCATCTGACTATCCCTTCACTAGCCAACGTGGCCAGTCAACTGGCCTTACGGCCGCTCAACCATTCATTTCTACGCCATGCAAACAAATCAAAGTAATACTCATGCGATTTGATGGAAGGAAGGATTAGAACGCTTACCTGCGCGCGTCTGCACATGATTTTCAGTTTTTTTGGACGACGGATCTACCTGCTGCATGTGGCTTACACAGTCCCGGAGGCTCGTGGTTATAGGATGCTGGTGCTGTAGTGGACGCTCTGGTTGCATGCGCCCGTGTGTTGTTTGCAGATGGCTGGGTGATGAATGGTATCCACTCCTGCAGGTTTGACTGCTACAGGATTCCCGCGGGGTGCCTTGTAACAGTCTCACCTCCTTGGGTGCGTGCTACTTGACAATGGAGATGACCTGCTAATCGTGCTCCCGAAGCTTCTGATGCTCGACATGGACATGGTATGAGCTCTCGGTGTTCATTTTTCTCTGACAACTGATTTTTCCACGAGAACTCATTGATCTGGTTTGCTGGTGCAGGGATCTTGGTTGCATGGTGACGAGGATGGTGGAGCAAGGTATCAGCGTCGTGCATGAGCCCAAAAGAGGCTTGCATGTGTCCACACCAACCCGTAGTCATCAGATCTGCTCATGAAACGCATTTTGGCTCGTTCTGAGCTTCTACAGGAAGTTTCCTGTAGAAGTACAGAGCTTCCTGTAGACAGGCAGCTCTTCCTGTAGAAATTTGCACCTTCCTGTAGAAAATCTGTGTCTTCCTGTAGAAAGACAGCAGTTTCCTGTAGAAGATTCAAACCATGATAAAATTGCACATACCTTGAAAAACATAAGCATTCTTGGAGGAGGAGCTTGTGAGGTGTCCTGGCTGCATGAGAAGGACCTTTGACTTTGACTTGAGAGGCTTCCTCTCCTCCATAGAACACCTGCAATCTGCATGCAAATTTCACATAATGACTCATTGATCTTGTTTTTTTTCTTTTTGTTTTTTTCTCTTTTTTCGAAAGATAGCAGGGGCGCCTCAATGAGGTTTTCACCCTTACCACCTGCCTTAAGCGCCTCAGAGAGGTTTTCACTCAAGGATCTTTATTTCTTTTTTCTTTTTTTTTTTTTTTTGAAAGATAGCAGGGGCGCCTCAGATGAGGTTTTCACCCCTACCACCTGCCTTGGGCGCCTCAGGAAGGTTTTCACCCAAGGATCTTTATTATTTTTTTATTTATTTATTTTTTTATTTTTTTATTTTTTAGATGCTTCAGGGTGTGCCCAAAGCAGGGGCAGGACCCTTCTCTATGACCAATACTGCCTTCTCCATAGTTTTGATGAACTCTTGTCTGGAGGGAGGCCTCCTGTAGATCTTCAATCGATGCCCGTTGACAAGCATGGGGATGGCTTCCTCATCAATGGTCCGGATAAGAACAGATCCATTGTCATGACATTTTTCCACTGAATATGGTCCTAGCCATCTGGTTCTCAACTTCCCCTTGAAATCTTTGTATCTGGAATCATACAACAAAGCCCAATCTCCCGGCTGAAATTGCTTGTCATGGAGATGTTGGTCATGCCACACCTTCCTCTGAAGTTGAACCACTTCTGAGTGAAGGAGGGCCTGCATGCGGTGCTCATCCAGTCCATTCAGCTGCAATAACCTTTCTTGCTGTGCATGGCTGAGATCTAGGTCCAGCTGAGCTGCCATCCTCAAAGTGTTATACTCAAACTCAATGGACAGCAAAGCTTTCTTCCCATAGACCAGCTCATAAGGTGTGAAGCCGGTGGTGGTCTTCCAAGTGGTGTTGTAAGCCCATGTGGCTTCAACCAGGTGATCTGCCCAGTCCTTTCTGCTGCTGCTGACCACTTTAGTCAAGATCCCCTCTAATGCTCTATTGGTGACTTCCACCTGCCCATTTTCTTGAGGATGATAGGGGGTGGAAGTCCTATGCTTGATCTTGTGATGAGCTAGTAGATCTTCAACCAAGTTGGATGTGAACTGGCTCCCTTGATCGGTCACCAGCTCTCTTGGGTAGCCAAACTTGTAGAAGATGTTCTCTCTTAGGAACTCGGCCACTTTTTCTTCTGTTGCTGCTTTGATTGCTTTGGTCTCTGCCCACTTCGTTAGGTAGTCAGTGCACACAATGATGTAGGATCTTTGCCTCGAAGAGGGACTGATTGGACCCACAAAGTCCATGCCCCACTTCTCAAATGGCTCAAGAGTCACTTGAGGTTGGAGAGGCATCTCATCCCTTTGGGTCGGTTTCCCCATTCTTTGCCATTGGTCACACTGGCTGATATATCTTCTGACATCTTGATGAAGTGTGGGCCAATAGTAGCCTGCCTGCAGGATCTTGAAGGCAGTTCTCTTTGCTGCAAAATGTCCTCCACAAGGCCCATCATGACAGGTGAGGAGGATGTTGAAGACTGCCTCCTCCCTTACACAATGCCTTAAGATCTGATCGGGGCCAAGCTTGAACAGGTTGCCCCCAATCCAAGTAAATGAGGCACTCTTTCTGATGATTCTGCTCTTCTCTTTTGAAGAGAGGTGCGGAGGAAACTGAGCTAAAACAAGGTAGTTTGCTATATCAGCAAACCATGGAGAGAGTACTGAGATAGCAAACAGATGCTCATCAGGCATCTGGTCATCCACCGTCCCATCTTCATCTGCAGACAAATCCAATCTAGACAAGAAGTCAGCAACAACATTTTCTCTCCCTGGTTTATCAACAATGGTTAGATCAAACTGCTGCAATAAAAGTAACCATCTAATAATACGAGCATTCACATCTGGTTTATTCATCAAATATCTAATAGCAGCATGGTCAGTATGTACAAAAGTCTGGTAACCAGTAATATAATGTCGGAACTTGTTCAGTGCATGGACCACAGCTAAGAATTCCTTCTCGGTTACAGTGTAATTCAGCTCTGCTTTGGACAAGTTTTTGCTAACGAAGTAAATGGCATATGGAAGTTTTTGCTCAACTTGTCCTAAGGCTGCACCTATGGCTTTGTTCGAGGCATCAGTGTGGATGTGGAAAGGTAGGGCCTAGTTTGGACCTCTCAAGATTGGTGCTGACACCAACTTGTCCTTTAACTCATTCAAACTCCTCTGACAATCGTCAGTCCACTTAAACTCCACATCTTTTGCCAACAGACCAAACAATGGTGAGGCTAACTTGCTGAAGTCCTTAATGAATCTCTGGTAGTATCCTGCTAATCCCAAGAAACTTTGGACATCCCTTACTTTTTGAGGAGGTGGAACCCTCTTGATGAGAGCAATTTTGTTAGGATCCACCTGCAATCCTTGGGAAGAAATTGTATGGCCTAGCACGGTCCCTTCAGTCATTAGGAATTCACATTTTTCAGGGCTGAGGGACAAGTTCATCTCGGTGCATTTGGTTAGGACTTTCCCCAGGTTGGACAATGCTTCCTGGAAGTTGGCCCCATAAGGAGTAAAGTCATCCATGTATATTTCCACTGCATCATGGACCAACTCCGAGAAGATGCTCAAGATAGCTCTCTGAAAAGTAGCAGGAGCATTGCATAGCCCAAAGGGAAGGACACGGTAGGCAAAGGTACCCCAAGGACAGGTGAAGGTGGTCTTATCTTGGTCTTCCGGGCTGATTTGGATTTGATTGTACCCGCTAAACCCATCCAGGAAAGAGAAGAACTTCTTTCCTGCCAGTCCATCCAACACTTGATCTATGAAAGGTAGAGGGAAATGGTCTTTTTTGGTAGCTTTGTTCAGCTCACGGTAATCTACACAGATCGTCCACTTCCCATTCTTCTTGGGAACCAACACTAGAGGGGACACCCATTCACTATCTGAGATGGGGTAGATGAATCCGGCATCCAACAATTTCTGCAATTCTTCCTTGACAATGTCCTTAAGGGCTGGATTCATTCTCCTCTGGGGTTGCCTAACTGGTTGACAATCCTCTTTGATGTATATATGATGGGTACAGACTGAGGGATGGACTCCTTTCATCTCCTTATAGCTCCAAGAAAAAGCATCTAAGTGGCTGGCCAATAGGCTACACAACTCCTTCTCCTGGGAAGGAGATAGGGAGGAGCTGATCTTTAATGCTCTCTCAGGGCCGAACTCCACACTTTTGACTCTGGGAGTGACAGGGCTGGTTGTACAAAGGTCCACTAAGGTGCTAGCTTGGGCATCCTCCACCAACTTCTCTAAAGATAGTGCACTGGAAGGTGGATTCTGGATCAGGGTCTCAATCAAATCATCCTCGGTTGGGGGATTTCTTCTAGTGGTATCTAGGGTACAAAGAGGTGCTGAATACACCTCGTCTTCTTCTCCTTCCTCCAACCAGAGTGGTAAATCATGCTCTAAAGAAGGTTGGGTAGGAGGGTATAGGACTAGTTGCTTGGACATGGGACCATTTTTGATGGTCATGTTTCCTGCCCGACAACTTATGTAAGCATCTGCAATAGCTAACCAAGGCCTTCCCAAGATGAGAGGATATCCAGTAAGCTTGGCCTTTGGTTGCAAAACCAGGAAGTCTGCAGGGTATTCCCAAGAATCGATAGAGACCAAGACATCCTCCACAATCCCTTCGGGAGTCACGGTGGAGCGATCTGCTAATTGCAGTACTGTCGAGGTCTTCCTCAAGGAACCCTGAAGATTGAGTTTAAGCATGGTATCCCTGGTCATCACATTGATGGCCGCCCCCAGATCAATCAAGGTGTGGGGGATAATGGTGCCATTGATGTGAACATCTACTACAGGGCTTCCAGGATCTAGGTACTTTGGGCAGATGACTTGTCCTAGCATAAGGTCAGACAGCTGTCCTATGACATTGATAGTTGAGGCATCTTTCTTCCGTCTGCCTGGGTGTTTGAAACACTTCTCCTTAACCAGCTTGTTATATATTGGCACATCCTTGATGGCTTGGAGAAGTGGGATTTTTACACACAACTGCTTGAGCTCACCCAAAAGCTCATCTTCTTCTGGGTTAGGTTGTGTGGTGGCTGTTAGTCTCTCAGGAAAGGGTGGAATAGGCTTTGGTTCACTCTCCTGATGGTTTTCCTCATCCTCTGGGGGAGGAGGTTGGCGATCTGGAAGAGTCTTTCCAGATCTAAGATTGATCTCCTGGATCTCCACAGCATAGGTAGGGCATGAGGTCTCCCTAGTATATACCTGCTGAGCCTGTCTATTGTTGGGGTTCGGGTTCGGTTGAGCAGGCATCTGAGGTTGCCTTGGAGGAGCAGGAGGTAAAGGCTGAGGTTGAACTGGTGGTGGAGGCAAAATGGTAGGAGGAGTGTTGTATTGGGGCCTCCACCCCGACTGAGGAGCACTCCATTGAGGCTGCGACTGGGTATGTGAGTGATATGGATGAGAAGTAGGTTGAGTAGGGTACTGAGGTGGATAAGACCATGGAGGAGGCATGGACCAAGAAGGATGAGCAGGGGGACCCCAGGAAGGCATGGGAGTCGAGTGGTTGGGGTTGTAATAAGCTTGAGATGCCCCTTGCATCCCCTGCTGATAAGGTCTAGATCCTTGAGGCCTCCTTTGGTTGATGAAGTAGAGAGGTTCAGTGGGGGCTTCGGTTCCTTGGTACATGGCTTTAAACCCAGGTAAGGTGGGACACTGATTGGTAGGATGGTCCTCCTCACAAACGAAACACACTTCAACCGAATGCAATGGACATTCGTTCTTAGGGTGTCTTCTGGTGCACCTAGGACAGAAGACAGCCAAGGCTCTCTCAGCTTCTTCTTTCTTCTGCTGGATCCTGAATGTGTCCAGCTACATGGCAATGGTCTGTCTCACCTCACTCTTAAGATCTTCTAATTGGTTTGTAAACTCATGTTTGGAGAAAGGGACACCAGTGGAGAGGAGATTTCCTCTACCTCGTTTTCTAGCTGCCCTGGAATGATTTCGAAACACAGTCTTGATGTCCTCATAAGGCAGTTGGTAAATGTCCCCCCCAGCTAACATGTGAAGGGTGTCTAAGAGATCTTCAGGGACTCCTCGGAGTAGAACCAACTTGAGGGATTCAGGGTCAAGTGTACACCTGGCCCGTTTATAGCTAAGTTGGAACCTCTCCTCATAATCCTCCAAAGACTCATCATTCCCCATGGTCATTCGAAAGATCTCTCCCTTGGTTTCCTTGGACCTACAATAATCCCTATACTTCGTATTGAAGGCTTGCTACATCTGAGCCCAAGTAGCGATGTTGTTCCCAGGTAATCCCATGAACCAGTGTAGTGCTGCATCCTTAAGAGTGGAAGGGAAAAGCTTCAGCTTTTGCTCATCTTCAGTATAGTCATAGGTTCTACAAAGGACAGCAAACTCAAACAAGAAGGTATCAGGATCCTCAGTGGTCAGTCCATGGAAGTGAGGCAAGGCGGAGGGGCTAATGTTTTTCATTTTCATATCTCCATTGGTCTCTCGGATGGGGAAAGCTCCTTCTATTCTCTCATCTTCTCTCCTATTATCAGCCATGGCTTCAGATGGAGTGGTTTCTAACTCTTCTTCTTCTATAGGGTCTTGGTATATCTCAGGATGTTCACCTATAGGTTCCTCTGGGTCACTGTCACCAAAGAAGAGAGAAGGGTGACTCAGTGATGTGGTGGGGGTGTTTAGTAGGAATTTTCCTGATCTATCTCGGTTCCTACGAGGCATGAAATGGAAAGGACTTTTCTTTTTTTGAGTGCTTTTGCTTTTTCTTTGGTACCTGCAAAACTGAAACAAAGTGATCTACAACTAACTATATTGCTCAAATGAAATTGCAGAATTGGAAAGCTAATCTAGGAAAGCAAGAAAAATTACTCTAGGAAAGCAAGAAATATTTGTCTAGGAAAGCAAGAAATATTAATCTAGGAAAGCAGGAAATGCTAATCTATAAAAGCAGGAAATGCTAAGCTACTTTTGCAGAACGGAAATGAAATAAACTACTGAGCAGAAGTAAGAGTACGAAAGTAGAAGAAAAGCAACAATTACTAATACTCTGACGCTTCCCCGGCAACGGCGCCAAAAAGATGGTGAGCTCCAGTATTGTAGTAATAATGCTACAACTCCTGGGGCTTCCTGTCTCTCATTTTATCAACCCGGTAGTTCGTACAAACTTGGAAGTGACGGTGCTATATGCACAAGTACTAGCTCTTGTTGCAGCTGTCACTTGGTCAGCTGGCACAAGTCCGCTAGGGCTCAAGCCAACTTCTATAGGCTCTCAGAAGAAGCTTGCTAATTGATGGACGAAAGCTATTCTCAAAGGAAAACTACTCTACTTGACAAAATGGACTGAAAGCAAATCAAAGCATGTAAACCTAGGAAACCCTAATCTAACTAGTCTAACCTCTACAATGCAAAAAAAATGGGAATGAAACTTCTACCAATGCTGCTGTTACCTCTAATAAGTGCAAATGCATGGATCTAAACTACTTGCATCATGAAAGATATGTTTTTGTATTTTTCCTTTAAGTGTGTGGAATGATGGTGATTTTGTGCTAACTAGGGTTTGGTTGTGCAGATGGGATGGAGAAGGAAGGAAAGCGTGGGACAGGTTGGGGAGGCTAGGAGAGGTTCCTAGGGATCCTTAGCATCCATCCACAGAGGTTCCTCACATTCAGAAGCTCGGCAACCGAGTGAGTGGCCTCCTACAGGAAGTCTGCAGGGGATCCTACAGGATACTCTAGTTTCTACAGGATGTCTACAAACGGCTACAGGATGACCTACCGTGAGTGTTTGGCGTGATGGAGGAGTGATGAAATGGTAGGGGGAGATGTGTAAGGTAGGAATGAGGCTGGTGATGGCTGTAGAAGTGGAGGAATAGGGATAGGGAGTGAATGTAGGGAGTAGGTTGGAAGATAGAGGGCTAGGTCAACGAAAGGGCTAGAGAATGGAAGTACGTGAGGAGTGAAAGACTTTGGGAGATAACAGAGTGGAGCAGAGGTCAAAGATGTGTTTGCATGCGTGATCAAGATGGAGGACGAAGTAATGGAACAAGAGAAAGCAGTGTAAATGGAACAAATGCTTGTGACTGTCACCAAACCGAAAATGCATTAACTTAGACTACCTGTGCTTATAATTCAATGAACAACAATCTAAACGCGAAGGAGAATGTGCATGAAGCTGTGGTAAAGGAGTGTGGTGCAGGTGTGAATCATGTGGAAGCATCTAACATAACGTGACTGTGTTTGCAGCAATCATGGAATAAAGAAATGCGTATTTTTGGTGGTTAGTCATGGACTGCACTCCAATCCCAGATGAGATGGCAGTGAGCCTTAACAACCTTTTTGTTGGAGCTCCAATAAATTGTATCTATCATCTTCTAACCTAAGCAACTGTAAACCAATTCACCATAAGCAAATCCTATCTAAACTCATGAAAACAACTAAATTAGCAACCTGTAATTCGAATTGCATGTGAAAAGGAAAACTCAAGGTGCTGAAATGAAATGGAAACAACACTACAGCAGAGGGGATCTATGGCTCTCAGGTTGGGCCCTAACCTGAGAGCTATAGTCTCCTTAAGAAAACTCAGAACTAGATCAGAATCTGCCTTCTTTATTCATAATCTGATATCATGCCAAATTGGCTTACAAAAAGGAACAAAAACTGAGCTGTGCTCCAAAATTACAATAGCAATACGAGAGTTTCAACAACCTATCCAAGGCTAAGGCCTCTATACTTATACAAAAACGATGATCCAACAAGTGTCCTTGATTTTAGGAGCTCGGCTGTCCAACTAGAGTTTAACTGCTGATCCTATAGGACGGTCATAACTGTTGTTCCTGTAGAGCAGTTTATAACTGCTGTTCCTGTAGAACAACTGGCTGCTTCTAAGCTCGGAGGGGAGATGGATTGGAGCTCGGAGTTCTTGGTGGGAATCACGAGGAATGTCCCTAAGACCGTGGACATCCTCTCCTAAAAACCAGTAGTGCCACCTCGTTGTCTCCTTGTCTCCTTTTTCGTTGTCTTTTGCTCCCTTTTAATGCCAAAACCTGGAATCATAATGCATTAGTCACGTAGATAGAGTGCCTACCCTTCTTCCTACAAACAAAATGAATAAACTAAGAAATGCATGCATAAGCAATAAAAAATGAATGGTTTGAGCAAGTAGAATAGGCCAAAATGAGCCCAAATTGTACCAAAATTGGGGCTCATCAGTCAGTATCCCAGGTTCATCTAGGATTTTTCTTCTCAGGTTCATCATGTGTTTTGACTACTCCCACATTGAAAAAATCTCCAGTGTTGGCATTTCTCTCTAGTTCAACCACACTGATGTCTAAGGATGTCTACTCAGTTGAGAATTCAAACCTAAACTACTCCATTCTTTCCTACAATAATTCATACTTGGTGTTCATAAGAAGCTTATTTGATTCTTTTTCATGCTCATATACAATAGTATTCTTATGTTGAAGGGTGTTCAACAACCCTTCAACTAATTCTAGCAACATTGTTAGTAACTTGTTAGTTTTATCCTATTCATCCTCCTAGAGATGATATCCCAATTTCATGTATAAAGCATTCTAATAGACCATGTATTTAGATTCAAAACGTGGAGACTACCTCTATTGACCACTACAAGTTCTCAGGAACAATGTGGGGTAGCACTGGAGCATAGCATAGAGCCATATATAGCCATTCCTTCTCCTTAGATGCATCCTTGTATCATTGAAATGCATAATTTCCAAATCCATGATTGGACCTTGATAACCTCCATGGAATTTAAATCATGTGATATGGAGGGATATAAAGATTAATGCATGTTTCTAATGGAGTGAATGCATAACCAAATCCAACGCCCATCGCACTTGTGTTTATGCTTTCCAATCTTGTTTCATTGAAAATTTCTGCCACTTGTTCTCCTATTCCATAGCTTAAGATTACCATATGTTAAAGTAATTTAGACAAATATTCATTCCCTTCAATTTGTGTGGCCATAAAATTAATGAGTGCCCATGTTCCTTTCATATTTGCACCAATGTTTGATTTATTAATCAAATGTTTGATGAGAGAGGTGTGAATATGATATCCACCATAGAGATTTGACAATATATTAAGTTTTGAGGGCATTTATAATATTTGTATAAACCATAATGATTTAATTCAATGTTCATGGAATCAGTGAGTTTATGGGTCAATCCCTGACCTACACGATATTATTGTTAATATTAGTTCATCCATGACAAAGAGTAAAAGTATTACAAAACATAGTTTTATTAAACTCTAACAAATTTGATGACAATAAGCCTCATGTTTTGAGGTAAATGATGGACCTCGAAACTAAAAATTTATTAAAAATTTAACTTTTGAAATAACCACTAAGATTCAAGAAAACGATTTCATTCCCATGGGTAACTATTTTTAGAGAGAAAATAAGAAATCTTCTTTCATTGATATTTTAAACTTATATTCTTATAGGCTTACTAAAATGTAAGAGCATGTAATTGTTTGACATTTCCAATGAGTACCGACTATATAAACTTTTAATTAAACCTGCACTGAAAAAATTGAAAATGCGTGATAAACATGTTTCTTGAAAAAAACAGATTTTCATATTTTTTCATTTTTTCTTTTTACGTAGGTTTGCCCATATGTATGGAATGTATATCAGTTGGATGTGAGACAACAAAAATAATAAAATAAGAGTTAAGAAAAAAGTCCTCATTTTTGTATATTCATCCTATATTCTTATAGGTTTATTCAAATATCAAGTGTATGCACCCATTCAATGGGTGTATATAATTGATAATTGAGTGAATGTATAAAGATACAAGCCAAAAATACAATAGATATTATTATTTTTCTTCCTCTTTTTTTTCCTTAAATTTAATTGTTATTTAATATTTCAATTTTTATTTGATTTTTTCCTTGGAGTATATATAATTTATATTTGAGTAGTTATATCATAAAATAAACAAAAAAATATAATGAAAAAATAGTTTTCCATTTTTCCTTTTTCTTATTCCTAATGACTATTTTATTGTCTTAGCTATTATTATATTATTTCCTTATAAAATACATTTTAATCCTATAAATTCCCCTAATAAAATTAAATGGATACTAACCTTCTCTAAATACCTTTTGAAAATTGTCCCAAGGGGCATAAAGTTGAGGGTATTATGTTAAGGCACTTCATGCTGTAAAGGTCACTAGTTTGAATATGTATGGGAAAAAATGTGAACATGATAAGGGTTGGTGTGGTCCAGGTTGGGTGTGGTCCCCAGTTGTTGTCAATACTAAGAGGGGGTGAATCTGTATTTCTCATCAATTAGGATTTTTTAACCTCATAGAGCATAAATTATCATTAACATCATATCAACGTAAATAAACACCACATGAATAGTAAGAAACACCAATCAACAATGCACAAATATCAAGATAGTAGAGACCAATTTTTTAGGAGGAAACTGTTTAGGGAGAAAAACCACGAAATGTTTCTAAATATATGTCTTTCATAAAATTTTCATCAATATTTTAAGCTCCAATAGAAGGATGATCCAACCACCTCATTTATAGGCTCCAAACTAAAGGATTCTCCGATGCCTTGGTTTAGCATGTCCAACTAGAAAAATGCTCCAACATCATAGTTTATAAGTTTGACTTGAAGGAGCCTCCAAAGCCATATTCACCAGCTGCAACTGGAAGGAAGAAATATCTTTTACACGCTCTATCATACCCTAGCATCAAACTACCACATTGAAGTGTTCTCACGCTCCAACCTAAAGGAGAATCCACTCTCCTACCTTGCACCACCCTACCACCCTGCTGAGCAAGTTACCACTTGTGTTGAAAGCTGTAACCTTCAGCTGACCACAACTTATCACATTTCACAATTTTTAGACTAGATCCACCTATCTCTTATCTACTCAATCAAGATAAACAAATAATTTTATTGCCACACAAATATTTTTACTATCGCTCCTCTTACAACATCAACAACATTACGAAATCATCATCAATATAAAAAACCTTATCATCATCAACACATCAAGCTATCAATCCCAATGTTTAAAAAATTATCATATATTCACAAACCCTAGGTCAACATTTGGCTCAATATCAAACCATAGTAGTTCAATACTCAGTATATAAATAAAAATAAGCAAATACCTGGATATCTACTAAATACGTTATAATTGTGCTCAATAGCATATAATTGTATTCAAAAAGATACCCATGCCCATCTCAATTTCATCATTCAGGTTAATCACATCCCCTTTATGGAATATATTTTGTCAGTGAGTAGAAAACCTCTATGACCTATTTATGCAAAAACTAGATTATGCCCATAAAATATTATATCACCAAGGATTCACAAGAATACACCCCCAAGCATTGATTGGTGTGTGTTTTCCTAAACTGAATTCTACTCATGATTTAGCTCAAAAATCATATATCAAATTAATCATTATATAAAATTCCCATTTTGTGGTATGTTAGACAAAATGCCCACTAACCGGTGATGGTGTTAAGATTTCCTTCTACAACTGACTATTTGTTCAAAATGATGACACACTTAAAAGGAACTAAAGTTAATTTGACCTTGGTGAAGGAATATCACAAGTATGAATATAATTGAAGCATGTTGCATCATCCAAATGCAACAATATATTGCAACCATATAGTGACCAAACATAATGTATTTAATTATATATTTTGTTGCTCCACTTATTCTAGCACCTATAATATGACCATATGAACAATCATGTGTCATTATTTACATTAAGTTCCGTTTTATCTCAATCCTTACAAAATTTGTGCCTTGATAGTCTTGTGTTCTCTCCTTTAAGGTGTTTAAGAACAAGATCATCTTAGTCGCTAAATGATACTACTATAGGAGGTGCACTCTGGTACAAATGTTAGGAAGTTGTAATGGTCAACAAAACCAAATGTTCTATAATGATGATCAATTCCTTTAGCTTGTTTAATTAAAGCACTAAGAACATTGAAAACCTTGCAATCTTCATATTAGGGCTACAAGTAAGTGTTTGCAATGTGATTTTCATGTAGTGGAATTTTGATACACTGATACTTCTTCCTTGAATGCAGAGTTCTATTGTTGAAGAGGATTATGCTAGTAAATAAGCCTAACTAATCAATGACCCCTGTTTTATCCTTAATATTCCTATGAAAAATTTGTGCATAGGTTTGCTCATGTTCTAACTCAATTTCCTTCACGAATAGTTTCCCATTAATATTTGGAGCAATCATTTTAAGAGGTTTGATCCACATTCAAATAGGTATGAAAAAGACGTGTATATATTTAATTCGCAGGTTAGTATCCAAAAAACAATTACTACAAAGTTATCTATACCCTTGCATAGTTCCACATATTAATAAGCGCTTCAAAAGGATTTGACTTCAGAGATTTCACATCTAGAATATTCTTCAATAATGCACAACAATTATTCACTTTTCTTCCTTGGGGTGTATATTGTTAATTTTTGAGTAAATATATCAAAAGATATATATAGATAATTAAAAAATAGTTTTCCTTTTTTACTTTTTCTAATTCCTAACTCTTATTTTATTAGTTTATCTATTATTCTATTATTTCCTTATAAAATACATTTTAATCCTTAAAATTCACTTAATAAAATTGAATGGATGCTAACTTTTGAGAAATACCTTTTAAAAATTGTCCCATGGTGCATAAAGTTGAGTGTAT
This sequence comes from Pinus tabuliformis, assembly GCA_031772625.1. Lineage (NCBI taxonomy): Eukaryota > Viridiplantae > Streptophyta > Pinopsida > Pinales > Pinaceae > Pinus > Pinus tabuliformis. The sequence continues at coordinate 996,346,293 of CM062810.1, read as the reverse complement.
TATGTTACGGAACTTTGTGTTGTAAAGGTCACTCATTTGAAACTCTATGGGAGAATATCTAAACATGTTATGGGTTAATGTGGTTCAGGCTGGGCGTGGTTCCCAGGTGTTAGAAATAGTGATAGGGATGAATTAGTATTTCTCATCAATTATTATTTTTTAACCTGATATATCATAAAATATCATTAACAACATATGAACATAAATCAACATCCCATGAAAAATAAACAACACCACTAAACAATGCACAAACACGAAGACAATAGAGACCATATTTTTAGGCGGAGACCGTTTGGGAAGAAAAACCACCAAATGTTTCTTAACATATGTCTTTAATAAAATTTACATCAATATTTTAAGTTCCAACTGAAGGAGGTTCCAACCACCTCAATTGTAGGGTCCAACCTAAAGGACGGTCCAACACCTTGGTCCAACAATGCTCACACATCCTCGTTTATAGGTTTGATTTGAAGGATGCTACAAAACCATATTCACTACCTACAACTGGAAGGACTAAATATGTTTTTCAAGCTATAACATACCCTAGCATCACATTGCCACTTTGAAGTGTTTTCACGCTCCAACCTAAAGGAGACTTCACTCTCCTACCTTGCACCACCCTTCCACCCTACTGAGCAAGTTTGTACTTGTGCTAAAGGCTCCAACCTTCAACTCACCATGGTGGAACACATTGCACAATTTTTAGACTAGATCAACCTACCTCTTATCTACTTAATCAATATTAAAAAATAATTTTACTTCCACACAATTATTTCTAACGTCAATCCTCTTACAACATTAGAAACATTACCAAATCATCATCGATATAAAAAAAAAAAAATTCACCGTCAACATGTCAAGCTATGAATATTAATTTGTAATGAATTATAACATATTCAAAAACCATAGCTCAACATACAGATCAATATCAAACCATAGTAGTTTCTTGCTCAGTATATAAATAAAAGACAACAAATACTATGATCTCTACTAAATACATTATAAAAATGATCAAGAACATATAATTGTCTTTGAAAAGATACCCATGCCCATCTCAATTTCATCATTATGGTTAACCACATCCCGTTTATGGAATATATTTTCTCAGTGAGTCCAAAACCTATGACTCATTCATGAAAAAACTAGATTATGCCCATAAAATATTATATCACTGGTGATTGACAAGCATCCACCTCTGAACATTGATTGCTATGTGTTTCCTGAACTCAATTCTACTCAAGAATGAGCTCAAAAAACATATATCCAATTAATCATTAGATCAAATTCCCATTTCATGGCATGCTAGATAAAATTCCCACTGACAGATGATGGTGTTAAGATTTCCTTCTCCAACTGACTATTTGGTCAAAATGACGACACACTTAAAAGGAACTAAAGTTGATTTGACTTTGGTGAAGGAATATCAGAATTATGAATATAATTGAAGCATGGTGTATCATTCAAATATAGAAATACATTGCAACTATATAGTGACCAAACATAATGTATTTGATTATACATTTTGTTGCTACACCAATTGTAGCACATATAACATAGCCATATGAACCATCACATGTCATTATTTATATTAAGTTCACTTTCAGCTCAAACCTTATAAAACTCATGCCTTCCCAGTAATGTGTTTGTCCCTTTAAGGTGTTAAAGAACAAGATCATCCCATTTGCTCAATGATATTACTGTAGGAAGTTTACTCTTGTATGAACCCTAGGAATTTGTAATGGTCAGAACATCCAAGATTTCTACAATCATGATCAAATCCTTTATGTTTTTTAATTGAAGTGCCAAGAACATTGACACCCTTTGCAATCATCATATTAGGGCTTTAGTTAAGCGTTTTCAATGTGATTTTCATGTACTTGAATTTTGATACACCGATACTTCTTACTTTAAAATAAACTTCTATTGTTGAAGATAAGTATGCTAGTAAATAGGCCCAAACTAATAATGATTCCTTTTTTATCCTTAATATTCCTATGAAAAATTTATGCACAAGTTTGCTCATGTTCTAGCTAAATTTCCTTCACAAATAGTTTGACATTAATATTTGAAGAAGTCCTCTTTTGAGCTTGGATCCACATTGAACTAGGCCTAAAAAATGCATTTATATATTTGATTTTAAAGTTAGTATATAAAAAAATATCACTACAAAGATATCCATACCCTTGCAAAATGTCACATATTAATAATCATTTCAAAAACTTTGACTTGAAAGAGTTTACATCTAGAATATTTTTCAATAATACACAACAATTATTCTCAAGCCAGCTTCAAATTTGATTTTCAAGAGTCTGCATGTTCATAGAAATCCCCTACTTCATATCAACCCTGAACATATCTCAAGGAACATGTCATAAGTTTAATAGCTTGAAGTGTCTATAAATATTTGCAACACTATTCATGAAACAACACATTAATTAGTCCAAAAAATGGCATCATTTGGTAACAAAAATCAGTGCTCAAAAGCATGATCAAGTAGCATATTTAATTCGTTGCCTCAGATTTACAACCTTCAGATATTCACATGCCAATTTTGAACCACATGTGTGATGAAGTTGAACAATTGTCCTAGACCTGCAATAGCACATATCAAGATCAGCCTTAGTACAATGAAATAGACCCTTCAATTATGGTATGAAGTCCAATGGAAAATACATAAAAGATAAGCCAAATCCATGGATTAAGAGAAATACAGGCCTATAGTTGTTAGCCTATATCTAAGGCTCACTTTTTCCCTCATTTTTATTATGTGCTAAATCTTAGCATCTAAATTCAAAAGGGATGAGTGGCCATAAGAGATCCCAACAAATCTCCCCCTAATCACAAAGATTAACCCCAACCTTGTTTCATATAAATCAAACCAAATTGATGACTAATATTAAGAGCATTCAATAATTGGCATTGGCATCAATGATAACACCATTCAACAATCTCCCCCTTTGTCAGTAATGGCGAGACATACTCCCCCTGTGAGTACTCCTCCCCTTGAATTAATTATTTTGATCTTCCTTTCATGATTTATCTCCGCCTTTGACATCAATGGAAAAATTTTAACCCCCCTAAAGAAATGACTTCCTCTAACGCTATTCCTTTCTCCCTTTGTGCCAACATGAAAGAGATGGTGATTAATGTGTATGTGTCTTCCTTTAACTATTTTTGTCCTTGTAACTAAATATATTCCTTTGATGATTTCTGTAATAGATTTCCTTTATTCCTTTGATTGATTCTCTCACCCTGACATGCTATGCTTCTCATGACTTGCCACAACTGATGCATCAATGATGACTAGTTTTCCTGTAATTATGTTCATGATTTTTTCTTTCCAAACTTCTACTATACTAAAACTTCTGATAATTTTGAATATTGGTCTAACAACTTCTATCGTGTATAATTTAACATATTCCAACATGTCAAATGATATACCTCTGAAGGTGCAGTCACTATTTCATAGACTCCCCTTATTCAACATTCGATAGGCTGGGAGTCTTCAACTACAAAGATCAAAACATTGTAGGAACTATCTGTGTAGATGATCATATTGAACCTTAACATATTCAACCATGGATACATTAGAGCCTTTCAACTTCGCAAATATTAAGATCATAGTCACTGGGACATCTTCATTCTCCTGATCAACTTGTTGTTTCTTTCTTCTCTGAACTTTCTTATATCTGGTCAAGTTAATTATCTTTCTTGGAGGTTTCCATCCCATGTCTACAATTATGAGCAATGCATCCATATAGATGGAATATGAAGCATTCTATGTTGGACCTGAATCATGGAGCAACTGGTATGTAATTTATGCCAGCATAATTGTTTTGAAATCTACCCTTCGATCTTGCAAGATTACTTTTGGGATTCTAATAATGCCCTTGATAATTATGTTATACGTACTATACACCCTAGCCATATTCCCAAGGTTAGAAGATGAAAATAAATAACCATTAAACATGATAGGGTACTTGGATGATATGCCTTGTCAGGAATGTCTTCGAAAAGTGTTCCTTCCTGTAAGGGGTATAGTCCTTTGATGACCTTTGTCTGCTTCAACATTTCTTCTTGGAACTACAACATTTTCAATTTTCTCCTTTCCTTGATTTTACCTTTGAGGAATCTTGGTGTCTTCTCTTTATGGGGCCTTGGATCTTTCCTCTCCTTATGCGATGGATCCAGAAGAGAATCTAAACAATGATGAAACTCGTAGAAACCTCAAAGACAGCATAACCAATACCTGGTATGATACATGGAGATCTATGGAAACTAAGAATATCATCAAAGCTTTGTGCATTCTTCATCATCTTGTTAAGTGTATATAGATCAAATCTTAATAATGTGATTTCCTCTTCTCTTTTCATGCAATCCTCTTCCTTCTCCTGAATTTGACACCATTGTTCATCTTTGATCTTCTTGGCTTCTTCAATATGGTCCTTCATACATATGTTGTCTTCTTTCCTTTGGTGGAAAATATCTTCTTCTACCTTAGAGAATTCTTTGAGATGATAAATTACCCGTTCCATTCCATTAATAGCATGATCCTTCTTTTCAATACCCTATATTTGTTACTTAAGACTATTAATCTCTACAATAGATACATAAATCTCCTATTGATTTTGATCGACTTCTTCCCTCATCCTGTGATTTTATTCCTCCATGTTATTTAGCTTTTTCAAAGCATTTATTAATTCATTTTCCATCTCGACTTCCTCTTCTTTGTCTTCTTCCTCATTGATTGAATCTCCCATATGAGAATATGCTTGACTTCAAGGATTACCATCATCATTATTGTCATGAACAACATGACATTAACCTACATAAACATTTTGAATTCTCTCCCAACGATATGTGGCACATGAGCATCCTTCTACATTGGATTTCATAGAATATGGTAGGGCACTTAGATGATACTGATTTCCTTGGAATTGTATTTTCTTGATTTATGAGTGGAGATGTCTTCAGAAACAACAGAATCCCATACATCATAACCAATGTCTCCCAAATAGGCTTCCATTCTACCTTTCCAAAATACAAAACTTGATTCATTGAATAGTGGAATTGGACCAACCTATTTGCCTTTGTTAGTTGTAATAATCTTTGAAAATATTTCAATATGAGGGACATCCTTTCATTCCTTTGAATGCTTTTTGGCTTGCTTCCAAGACTTTCCCATCTTGATTCATCTGAGATCTTCCTTCTTGTTGTTAAGCTGTACCTGAAGGAACCCACTATGATACCAATTGTTGGAAATACTTATAGTTGCGTTAATCAATATTTCTCATCAGTTATTCTTTTTTAACTTTAGATAGAATTCATTATCATCAACATTAGTTCAACTTAAATTAACATCACATTAATAGTAAACAACACCATTAAACAATGCTCAAGCATCAAGACAATACACATGATAGTTTTAGGTGGAAACCCTTCTTGGAGAAAAATTACAGAATTATTCTTAATATTTCTCTTAAATAAAATTAACATTAATATTTTCTGCTCCAACTAAAAGAGGCTTCAACCTAAAAGACACTCCAACGCCCTCATATAATAGCTCTAACTAGAAGGATACTCCATCCTCCTAGTTTACTGGCTCTGACCTCGAGGATGCTTCGACACCCTATTCATGAGTTGCAATTGGAAGGATGCTCCAACCTCCCATAGCATCACCCTTATAGCTTAAAGTGTTCTCAGGCTACAAGTTGAAAGAGCCTCCACTCTCCTACCTTGCACCACCCTTGAACTCTACTCAACAAGATGCAACTTGCCCTAAAGAGTCCAACCTTCAACAATATAGTTATCGATCAAAAGAAAATTACCAATTACCCTTTTTTTTAAGGTAGGAAAAAAAACCCGATTTTGAAAAGTTGTCATTTTTTGGAGCATATTTTTGGCACTTTAAATTTTCTTATGTAACATTTGTTTTTAAATGTTGTCGATTTTCATGTTGAGTTTGAAACATTTAGATGCAACGTCAAACCATTTTTTTTAGAGGGCTTATCTTTTATACTTCATGCTAATATTGATAAGTGTTGATGCAACATCAACCTTTTTTGTTTAAGGGGTTTATTTTTTACACTTTAAATTTTCTAATGTATTAATTGTGAATAATTTTTTTTTAAATGTTGATTTTCATGCTGGTAATAAAATATAACAAAAAAAATCATATATATCTAAAGAGAATAGAAAAGAAACCCTTAAAAAAAAGAAAAGAAAAGAAAAGAAAATATAAAATATAAATATCAAAAAATAAATTAAAAAATGGGGAGAGAATTAACAAAAAAAACACATAATTTAAAGAATAAAAGTATAACCAAAAAATAATAATAATTCAAATTCATTTTTTTTAAACTTAAAATAAAGAAAACCATAATTAAAAAAATAATGAAACAAACTTATTAAAATAAAAAAATTTCAAATAATTAAAATTAAAAAAATTAATTAATTAAAACATAAAATTTAAATTAAAAAAAAAAACAATTTTAAATAGTTAAAAAAAATAGAAAATAAATTAAACAATAAATAAGTTAAATTAATAAAAAAGTTAAATTTAAAAAAAAAAAAAAAAAAGTTTGGGCACTACCCCACAACCACCTAGGTGTGGAGGATGATTCGGGGAATCGACATCCCCACTCCAAGTTGTTGTAGGACCTTGCCACTCGACGAGTGTGGAGGTCTGCGTAGCTCCTTACCCGCCTAGTGGCCCCCTGGGGTGGGGAGATCAATTTCAAGAATCAACCTTCCCGCCAAGGTGGTCGTGAGGCGGCCCCAATTTCATTTTTTTGTTTAATTGTTTTTATACTTTTTTCAATTTATTTATTTATTTATTTATTTTTTTCCTTTAATTTTTTTTTTTAAATAAATAATGATTTTTTTTAGATAAATGATTTTATTTTAATTATTATTTTTATTGCTTTTTTAATTATTATTTTTAATTATTTTTTATGGATTTTAATTTCTTTTTTAATATGTTTTTTATTTTTTATTTTTTTCAATTTTTTTAAATGTTTTTTTAAATATTTTTTAATTTTTTAATTTTAATTTTTTCTTTTTATCTTTTTTTTTTTAATTTTTTTTTTTCATATTTTTTTTAGAAGTGTAGATTTTTTAAATGTATTTTTTTTAAATATTTCTTTTAAAGTTTTTTTTATATTTTTGTATTGCTTTTATTGTGTTTTTTTATGTTTTTTTGTTTTTTTTTAATGTTTTTTTTTCATGTTTTTTTTTTTGTCTTTTTTTGTATATTTTTGTATATTGTTGTTATGAAACCAGCTCACATAAAGGTAGAAAAGAAAGATCAACGCCTTAGAATTCACCCTCTTCGAGGGGTCAACCTCCTTTACATTACACAAATGAACAATTCTTGGATGATACAAATGACAAAACCTCCTTTCTATATATAGGAGTCTAAGGGGTCACAATATAACCAAATCTGACCTAACAATAATAATATAAGGTAAAAAAAATAAAAATATTGGGCTTCTATGGGGCACAATAATAGCAATATAGGGACAATAGGGGTACAACAATAACAATAAGGGATATAATGACAATAGTAGTGGGGGAATCACTAGTATTATAGGGATGTAACATGCCCCTCTCCTTCAAAAAAGTGTTGTCCTCAACGCTTGAGTAGGTCCGGATGTTTCTGTATAAAATTCTCATCCTCCCATGTGGAATTCTCAATGGGTAAGTTCTTCCAGTTGATTAGATACTCTGAAATTGATTGACTTTGTAGTTGTCGAGTTCTTGTTTCTTTGACTGCTTCAGGTTCGAATATGATTTTTCCTTCCTCATCAAGTTCTGGAAATATTGTTTGAACTGGGAGCTTGTCACCTATAACCTTCTTTAAGCACAACACATGGAAAACTGGGTGCACTCGGGAAGCTACAGGAAGCTCCAATTTATATGCCATAGTACCTATCTTTTGCAACACCTTCTACGGACCATAATACTTTGGTGATAATTTATTATCCTTGTTAGCTTTCTTGAGGGAAATTTGTTTATATGGTTGTAGCCGTAGGAATACCCAATCAATTACATCAAAAATTATTTCGCTGCGATGTTGATCTGCCTACTGTTTCATTCTATTTTGCGCCAAGGTGAGGTTATCCTTTAAGAGTTGGAGAACTTGTTGTTGATGCTTGATGTGATCTTCGACTGCTTGAACCTTAGAATTTTCTCTTAAATATGATGTGATGGATGGTGGATGATATCCATAAAGTGCCATAAATGGGGTCATTTTTGTTGCCATATGGAAGGAAGTGTTATACCACCATTCAGCCAAACGCAACCATTTGACCCATTGTGTCTATTTATCATATACAAAGGAACGAAGATATCCTTCAAAACATTTGTTTACTATCTCAGTTTGCCCATCATATTGAGCATGATAATATGAGCTATGAGCTAACTGAGTACCAAGACAAGAAAATAATTCTGTCCAAAAATTTATAGTGAAAATGAGATCTCTATCGCTTACAATAATCTTTGGGTTTCCATGTAGTTTTTGAATTGTTTCCATAAATGTAGTAGAAACTGTACTCGCTTTAAATGGATGAGATAATGCATAAAAGTGTGCATACTTGGTAAGTTTGTCAACTACCACCATGATAACACTCTTTCCTTTGGACTTGGGTAAACCTATGATAAAATCCATTGAAACTTCGTCCCAATGTTGGCTTGGAATGGATAAAGGTTGTAATAGACATGGGGTCTTAATTGTTTCAACCTTATTTTGTTGGCAAACCAAACATTCTGCCACAAACTTTTGAATATCCAATTTAAGGCCATCACAAAAAAATTCCTTCTTAACCCTGTGGTAAGTTTTTAGAAATCTTGAGTGCCCTCCTAAGGGAGAGGTGTGCAATTCCCTAAGAATCTTTTATTTTAGTTGGGAATTCTTACATAGATATAACCGATCTTTGTACCATAACGAATCATTTTTCTAGCTAAATGTATCAAATGTACTGGGATCTTGTTGTACCTTTTGAATGAGTGCCCACACTTCTTCGTCATTCTTCCATTCATCCCTTGCTTCATTTATCCAATCTGGTTGTATAACAGAAATGGCGCAAAGAAATGCTTCCACAACCTCATCCTTTCTTGAGAGTGCATCTACCACAACATTTTTCTACCCTTTTTTGTAGATGATTTCAAAGTCATAACCCAACATCTTTGTGACCCATTTTTGCTGCACTTCTAAAGATAATCTTTGTTCTAAAAAGTATTTAAGACTATCATGATCTGTTTTTACCTTGAAGTGTCTTCCCATTATGTAGGGTTGCCATTTCTTAAGTGCATGTAGTATTACCAACATTTCCTTCTCATAGATAGCTGTGTGTAAATACTTTCCTTTTATTGGACGACTTTCGAAAGCAATGGGTCTTTCTTCTTGCATTAAAACAACACCAATTCCATTTCTTGAGGTATCACATTAAACAATAAAGGTTTTTGTGAAGTCTAGTGTAGCTAAGATCGGTGCTTGGCACATTGCCTCTTTAAGATGTTCAAAGGCCTTCATTGCTTCTGGAGTCCATGAAAATGCATCTTTCTTCAATAATGTTGTTAGAGGTGCTTCTATTCTCCTATAATTCTTAACAAACTTGTGATAATACCCTACCAACCCAGGAAATCCTCGTAGATGCTTTATGGATGTGGGGACTTTCCATTCCTTAATGGTTTTAATTTTGCTAGAGTCTACCTTAACACCTTCATGAGATCCAATATGACCCAGATATTCCACCTCTTGTACTCCAAAGAAATATTTGGAGCTTTTTGCATATAATTGTTTCTCCTCCAATAGTTTGAGCACCTTGTCAACATGTTGAACATGATCCTTCCAAGACTTGTTGTAGACTAGTATATCATCAGAAAATACTAACACAAATTTTCTAAGGGTTTGAAAATGGAATTCATCAAACCTTGAAATGTTGAAGGTGCATTGTTAAGGCCAAAAGGCATGACCAAAAATTCGTAATGATCCTCATGAGTTCTAAATGTTTTTTTTGGAATTCCTTCAGTCTTCATTCTAATTTGATGATATTCTGAACGAAAATCAAACTTGGTGAAGTAAATTGATCCATCCAATTCATCCAATAATTCATCAATGATAGGAATGGGAAATTTATCTTTAATAGTGAGATTGTTGATCTCCCTATAATCTGGACACATGCCCCATGATCCATCCTTCTTATGAACTAATACTACTGCAGCAGAGAAAGAAATTTGACTAGGTTGAATTATACCACCTCTAGCATTTTTGCAACCATACATTCAATTTCGCTCTTTGGGGAATAGGGATATATGCAAGGCCTGATGTTTGGAGGAACACTTCCTTGAATCAAATGAATAGCATGATCATGATCATGAATAGGTGGGAGGCCTTTGGGAGTCTCAAATACCTTGGAATGATTGTCCAAGACTTTTTGTAGATCTAGAGAAATAGATGATTTCTATGTGGGAACGTCTAGTGAACATAATTGTCCAATTATGCCTCATTTTTCTTTCTTTAGAAGTTTTGTAGTTCCACTAGAGTTGATTATCCCTCCCGGTTTCCCTGTGATACCCCTTAATTCAACTTCCTTTCCTTTGGAAGAAAATTTCATGAAAAGTTCTTGAAAATTAAAAGCTATTGTACCCAAGGATTGTAGCCATTGGAATCCTAGTACAACATCAGCACCACCCATTGGAGTGGAAAGCATTGGGATATTCAATACATATTCTCCCATGGATAGTTTTATATTATGGCACTTTCCTAAGCAAGTTATGGTTCCTCCACTTGCAACCATCACTTGACACTCTACTGCCAGATATAGGAAGCAATTCAATTCCTTGGCTATCTTACAATGAATAAAATTATGGGTACTTCCCAAATCAATCAACAATATTACCTTTTTCTTCTTGATATGCCCTTCTATCTTGATAGTTTGAGGAGTGGTAATTCCAGCCAATGCATTACAAGATATGGTCGGATTCATTTCTTATTTCTCTAGGGTTTGTTCCTGGTGTATATCCTCTTCCTTTGACGTTTCTTCTTCCTTTTCTTCCTCCTCTTCACAATGTATGTAAAATAATTTCTTCTCAGCACACTTATGACCTTTAGTGTATTTGCTATCACAACTATAACAAAGCCCTTTTGCCCTTTTTTCTTCCAATTGTTGTGGTGTCAACCTTGTAGGTTGTGGATGGCTAGGGGAAACAACAATTCCATCTTTATGATTGTGAGTGGTAGGCTTCCTTGTTGCCATAATTTTTCTTTCTATTTTTCTTGCCAACTTGAACGCCTTCTCCAGTGAATCAAGTTCCCAAAGGCGAACCTCATGTTGGATGTTATCCTTTAATGTCCCTATGAACACATCAATCCTATGCTCCTCTGAAATATCTTTTACCCTTATATTCAATTTTTGAAATTCCTCAACGTGCTCCATCATTCAACCCTTTTGTTTGAGATTTATCAGTTGGCTAAAAAAAATGTTTCTTTTTCTATCCTCATAATGTGCTATCATTTCATCCATAAAAATATTCCAAGTGACAATTTGTTTATGAGAGCAAAGCGATCGATACCATACAAACTGATTTGGTTCCAAATATAAAGTTGCAATGCATACCTTTTTTGTGTTTTGGATGTTATGGAGATCAAAATATTTTTCCATCTGTAGTATCCATGTTGTGGGATCCTTGCCATCAAACTTCCTCATATCGATCTTTGGAACATGGTGGTTCTTTGATCCAACGTTAGAGTCTATGAAATCATCATTAACATTTATTTTGTTTTCATCATGTGTTTCCTTTACAACCCTTTTGCCATTAGTAAGAATTTCTTGTAGAACTTTTGTGAAATCTTCCATCTTAGCATCCATTCCTTTCTTTAAATCATCCATCGTAGCTTCCACGCCATCCATTTTAGCTTCCACGTCATTCATCTTAGCTTCTACGCCTTTCTTTAAACCATCCATAGTAGCTTCTACGCCTTTCTTTAAACCATCCATATTAGCTTATACGTCTTTATTTAAACCATCCATCTTAGCTTTCACACCATACATCTTAGCTTCTACGTCTTTCTTTAAACCATCCATCTTAGCTTCTGTTACTTTTTGCGTGAGTGAAATTTGTTGCATTTGGTCTCATAATTTTGATATACAATGTTGCATTTGTTCCTCTTCTTCATGAGTCATGCTAGAGATTTCAGGTTGCTTACTAGGTGTTTCCATTTTTTTCTTCCGAGCATCAATTACTAATAATAATTCTTCATATGCCCTTTGAATTCCTTCAAACTAATTTTTCAAACCAAACTTACGCAAAAATTTAAAAAAATATACACACCTTTTGTCACTTTGTAGGAGCTTCATATTGAAATGACTGTAACTCTGTAATTTCCGATATTTAAGGTTTGAAATTGGGACTTGCGGTATCCCTCTGTACCCTCTTTCCAATGCCACCAGTCTGATAAAAATTGGATTCTCCAAGAAAGAATTATGCCCCAGCTCCCTAGATGACCTGCTTATATACTTTTGCAGTAGAGCGAAGTTGTATGAAGTGCCACATGTTAATGTTTCAACCTTCGGACCTCAAAAAAATACACAGAAAAGTAAATTCCATCCTCTTTCTGTAGCTTCTTACGAAATTTCAATCTAATGCTCAGAGAGAAAGTTATGATGATTTTCCTGAGGTCACCTGTTTAAAATGTAATTCAGGAGTTTGCAAAAACCATAACTTCCTCAGATTATATCTTCGAACATATAGCGAGACAAGATCTGAAATTGGGACCCTAGGTTCACAAAGATTATGGCTCAAATGGGTTTTAATCTCACAGTATGAACCTTCATAGAAGAAAACGTATAGTGAAACTTCCACAATCACTTATTTGCGATGAAATTCTGGAGCTTTAAAATACCCTTACTTCATCAGATCATATCTCCGAAAATATAATGGGACAAGATCTACAATTCAGACCAGAGGTTTAGAACAATTTCTTCTCAAATGGGTTTCTTTTTTATCTCTGGAAACTTTGTATCACAAACGTTATAGCAAAAAATCCATGATGGCCTTTTTGGAGCACCAAAACCCTAGAATACAAAGCTCTGATACCAAATGTTATAAAACCAACTCACAAAAAGGTAGAAAAGAAAGATCAACGCCTTAGAATTCAACCTATTCAAGGGGGCAACCTCCTTTACATTACACAAATGAATAATTCTTGGATGATACAAGTGACAAAACCTCCTTTCTATATATAGGAGTCTAAGGGGTCACAATATAACCAAAACTTACCTAACAATAATAATATAAGGGCACAAAAATAACAATAGTGGACTTCTATGGGGCACAATAATAACAAGATAGGGACAATAGGGGCACAACAATAAAAATAAGGGATACAATGACAATAGTAATGGGTGAATCACTAGTATTATAGGGACCTAACAATTGTTTTTTTTGTTATGTTTTTTATTTTCTTATGCCAAAATATATATTTTTATTTACTTGTTATTATTTATTTCCATTATTCCTTGTGTTTTTATTTGTTTGTTTCAGTGTTTATTGTTTCAATGTTTTCATATGCTCAATATATTTGATTGGATATATATGTCAAAATAAAAAATATGTAGAAGTAATAAGTGTAGGAGAACATTTTTTTGTTGATCGTGTAGTTCCTTAGCGACTGATAGGATTCTCGAAACAAAAATCGTTTCTGTGCATAATCTATAATATGTTTATTAGTTTCGCTTTATTAAATTAAAAAGAAATATAATTTTAATATTAAATTATCATTATTATTATTATCATCATATATGAAAATAACATTAAAATATATATTTTTCAATAATACAATATAGTTTTTAAAAAACTATTTGTAAATTTCAAAATCTTAAATTATTTAAGAATAAAATATTGACACAAATTTCCAAAAAAAAAATGTTTTAATGTAGAGAGTATCAAAAACTCCAAAATCACATATAAATTCATTTGTTTTGTAAAATTTTTCATTGATCACAGCAGAAGTGTTTCCTATCGAGAGACTTGAATACATTATATAAAAAATATACTATATTTAATAAATTGTTATTAATATGATAAACTTAAAATAAAAAATAAATTAATATAAATTAAATGGTAATAAGTTTTTAAAATAATATTAGCACCATGGCCAAAAATTGTTGGAATTTCAAGGATTTTCATCTACGTGATATTTTATCTTTATTGTCATCCTTGGAATTTTAAGGCTTTCGAGAGACATGAAGTTTTATCTTTAATATTGTGCCTAAAAAGCATTGGAATTTTACGACTTTTGATATTTTATCTTTAATTTCATGTCTATCATTAGAATTTTAAGGTTTGTCAAAGTAATGATATTTTATCTTTAACGTCATTATTCAAAGATGTTGACAATTTACAACGAAAGAAAAGGCATTATTCCAGCATCAATGCTTTTCATTTTCAGGGTGTTTTTTGCACACAAAAAATTGGCTTTTACTTCCATTTTTTTTAAATGTTGAAAATTTACCCCCAAAAAAAAGGTTATTTTAGCATCAACACTTTTCATTTTCCGGTTTTTTTTTCATGTTTTTTTGGGTTTTTTTGGTTAGATTTCTTGTTTTGAGTTAATATTTCTCATTTGATTAGTAAATTTTTTCAACTCACCATGGTCAATCACATTTCACAAGTTTTAGCCTAGATCCATTTATCTCTTCTCTACTTAATCAAGATAAACAAATAAATTTATTGCAACAAAAACATTCTTACTATATGTCCTCTAACAACATCAATGACATTAGCATATCATCAACAATATAACAAACTATGTGATATGGACTTATACAGGAAAGTAAAAGAATAAAGATATAAACATAAACATAAGTATGCAACAAAAATAAAACTTCATTTCATTAATATCAAAGAACTGAAATATGCTTACGTATAGACCGAAAATAAACTAGCTCAGGTGATCGTAGTGTATCTCTCAGAAGAGATGTGGCGGCCACATGCCTCTGAACTATGTTACAATGAGGCTTGAAGACCCATTTATTATTGAGAAACAATGGAAATACCTAAACATCCAAAAGCATAACCCTAGGATATGAAGCACCAAAAATATGGGCTTGTTTGGGTATATTGGTACATCAAATTCCTGGGGCCATAACTTTGGCATGTGATCTTCGTTCGACGCGTACGATACCTCGTTAAAAGGATCTATCCAAGCACTATAACTTTCAACTATAATCATGAGCTAAAAGCTCATGCTTTCTCATTTACCAAAAAAACATTGTTTAGGGTCTCAAAATGGCTCTCGAACTTCACGACCTGAAAAACTGCCAAAAATAGTAAATTGTGCTACAACTACGGAAACTGAAAGAAATAATGCTACAATGGCGGGGGTCGAAGTGGAATAGTTGAGTGACCACCAATATCCACCTAGACTAGTCCTCCGCCCTTAGGAATAAATGGACACCATTGTGTTGAGTGCCTTGATGAGATGGGCGAACTTCTACTGAACTTGGTCCTTGGTGAGCCAATTGCCTTGGTGCAGGAACTAGCCAACTTTGACAACCCCATACAGTTAGATATTATTCTAGTGAGTGTTATTGATATGCTTTTCCAGGATCTGATTAGTTGTGGCATGTTCCATGCAGTTTGGGTTTAGCTCTACCGGTGTAATTTGTTCTACAATGTATGATGTGTCTAGTAATGGTGAAAAGTATCGACGAAGGCGGTCCACATTGAACATTTGGTGTGGGCCAAGGAAAGAGGGAATGTAGAGCTCCAAATCATTGTCTCCCACAACCTTGGTAATCATGTAAAGCCCATATCAGAGTGGTATGAGCTTCTGATGGGCTCCGATAGGGCATTGTTTCTACAAATGTGACCAAATTTTGTCGCCCACCTGGAACTTGTGTGGTACACGATGTTGATCATGTCCTTTCCTGTACTTTGAATTAGACTTCTCTAATATGTCATGAACGTGTTGGTGGATGTGTTTGATGAATTCAATAAATCTGGTTGCTTTATTAGCCTCAAAAAATACATGTGTGTATTTTGTCTGTGTAGTCACATGAGGCATGGCAACATCAATTAGACACAATAGTTGAAATCCTAGACCCACTTAAAATGGATTGTGACCAGTAGAGCTATGGAGAGCTCTATTACAACTCTGCTACGCATAGGGAATGCTCTCATCATAGTTTTATGGATTCTTGGAGTTGTACATGTGGAGTATGTGCACTATCATTTTGTTGATGACCTGTGTCTAGCGATCAGTCTGGAAGGGAATGTAGTCGACTTTGTGAGCTTGGTGTCCAATAGTGTCCAAAGGCATGACCATAATTTGCTCAGGAACCTACTATCCTGATCTGGTATAATGGTCGGTGGGATCCAAAAATGTAGCCACATGTATTTAAATAATAGTTCAGCGATGTCCTCTACTCTAATGCTTTGCTTGGTGACTGCCAATACAACAATCTTAGAAAATCTATCTAGCACCACAAATACACAGTCATTACCATTCTTGGTAGATGGGAGGTGAGACAGCTAGTCCATGGAGATGTATTGCCAAGGCTGTCTAGGAGTAGGAAGAGGAGTGTATAGGCCTTGCTTCTTAATAGTTGGCTTGGCAATGGTGGATGCAGTGTAGGATCTAATATATTTCCCAACATCATGTTAGAGTTTTGGCCAATAAAACAATGTTTGTAGTACGACCATAATTTTCTCGAGACCAAAGTGTCATATAACCCGACTATAGCATGCCTCTCAAATCAGCTTGGCACACTCACTTGAATGAACACAAAGGTGGCCTAGGTAGCATAATAATGCATCTTAGAGGTGCAAATGAGGAACTTGCTTTCCATCCACTAGAATCTAGTATGTGGAGGAAAACTGTGAACCATTTTTGTACAGTTGCGGCCATCCAGATGTGTCATGTCCACAAGAGTTGAGGACAATATTCAGTGCTACAACTAGGCGCCGGATGAGGCAGTGTGCAACATGATTCGTGTTTCCCTTTTTATATTGAATTTCCAAGTGGAATTATTACAGATATGTAGACCACATCTAATGACGATCATTCCACAAATTCCCTTGTGTCTTTATAAACCAAAGAGATCAGTTATCCATGTGGATGACTGTCTCCTTCCCTAGAATGTAATGCTTCCATTGTCAGCAAGTTGGCACAATGGAATACATCTCTATATCATAGGTGGGGTACTCATGAATTGCATCTGAAAGTGTGTCACTATGATAGGCCATTATATGCTCGTGCCTGGTGTGGCATCTCTCTCAATTTGAAATGGTTGCTGCAGGTCTAGAACTGTGAGTACTCGTACAGAGCAAAGGTGACGATTTAACTCAATGAACATCTTATGTTGGGACTCGGACCAGGAAAGTTTTTCTTTCACTCCACCCTTGCTAATCTGACTCAAAGGCCCAGTGATATGGGAGAATCTGAACATGAACCTCCGATAAAAATTTGCAAGGCCCAAAAAATTGCGAAGCGAGCTATTACAGTGGTCAGAACTAGACAATCTCGAACAACATGGATGTTACACAGATCCACATGCATGCCTTGCTCATCTATGATGTAACCCATATATTAGACCTAGCTCATGCCAAAGGTACATTTCTCCAAGTTGACACACAACTTGTGCTACCACAGGGTTTGAAGGACTTGTAGAATGTATTTCAAGTGTTCTTCCCAACTCTTGTTGAAGATGATGATGTCACCAAGATAAAAAACCACGAATGAGTTGGTGAAGTATCACAAGATGTCATCCATTAACCTCATAAAAGTGGTAGGGGAATTTGTGAACCTAAAGGGCTTAACCAACCATCGAAAATGCATTCCTTGGATTTTAAGGTGGTCTTCCATACATATGTGGGCTCTATTGGAACATGGTGATAGCTAGACTTCATATCAATCTTGTTGAAATACTTCCCCTCCTTGATTTGGTCCAGAAGGTCATCAATCCGTGGCATTGGATACCTTTTTCCTCACAGTGATTTTTTTTAGTGCCCGATAAACAATGCAGAGCCTCTACGTCCCATTGTTCTTCTCTACATGTACCATCAAGCTCCCACAAGGCATGAACTTAGTTGGATGTGCCCTTTTTAAAGCATCTCCTAGATTTTCTGCTTAATCTCTTCATTATCTAGAATGGAGCAGTGATATATTGGCTCATTGGGTAGAGGTGCTCCTGGGGTTAGATCGATCGAATGTTTGACATGACCCTTATCCACCTAGTTCTGCTGCATGGAGGAACCCTTCCCAGGGGCCATGGATTTGGCCATCATGTTCCCCTCAATTTGAGAGAAAATAAAAAAGAAAACAAATTTCCCAGTCTAGGAAGTCATCTTACTACATTTCATAGCATAGATCAAAGAGATGGTGGTAGGTGGGGATAACTCCAGTATCCTATATAACTTATTTCCCAAAGAAATAATAATAGTGTGAGGCCTTCGCCCATACACAAAATGATGCTTCCACAAGTATGGTTGGCCTAATAATACATCACAAAATTCAATAGGAGTGACATCACGCAAAACCTCATCCTCGAAGGGATTGATTTTGTAGGGAAGGTGACACTATTGGTTGACACAGAGATCTCATCCTTGGTAAATCCACCTGATGGTGTATGGTTGTGGGTGTGGTATGGTCAATAGGCCCAACAACTTCATGACATTGTCTTAAGTGAGGCTCTTTTGGCTCTCGCTATCGATAATGAATTGTAGTGGTGAACCCTTCAACCACATTTGTGAGTGGAAGAGATGCTCCCCCTCCACTAGATCATCTACCTCAATTTTCTGGATCTTAGTGGTGGCAACAGTGGCATTGGGCTCCACCTCAATAATTTTTTTCCCTTTTTCATTCCCCTTATCGGGTTCTAACTTACCGTCAAAAAATGCATCTAACAATGAAGCCTTCAGCTCGAACACTAGTGACTTCTTGGCTCGACACTCACTTATGTTGTGAGTGGGGCCCTTATGGAACTCACTCCGCTTTCCTTTGTCCTTTTTTCTCTTCATGGTTTTCTTCCTTGCTTGTAGCTTCAAAACGTTGTCTTGGGTCACACCGCCTTGGCTTTGTCCTTTGTTTTATGGTTTGGGGGTACCTTTCCCTTGGTTTAGATTATCATATCCAAAGTCTTGCTTCTTCTATTTAAAATTCTTCTCAATCTTCACAGCCTATCAGTAGGTTGCACAAAGTGAGGATATGTCAAGGAAATCTATCTCATCCTATATGTATTTTTGTAGACAATCAAGACACCCGAGTATAAGATGCCGCTTAGAATCCTTGACACCCAACTTCATGCAAAGGGTATGAAAATTATTTGTGAACTTCGGCATGTCTTGGGCCCTTCCCTACCATAGTGTGGTCCACTTTATGTACTTATCTTCATAGCTCCTGATAGGGTATCACTTCTCCTTAATGGCATCTTCGAAAGAGTTCCAAGTGGGTGTGGCCAAAAGAAATTATGGTTCCCTCTCATCGCTCTCCTCACAGTAGGTTTCCCACCAATCCTTGACATGGAGGGCAACTTTGAGTAGTGAAAAAGTAATATTTTCCCTATTGGAAAAATCATTAATGGAAAAATAATGTTCTAATAGATTTAACCATCTACCTATGGTGTCTACATCTATCTGGCCTTCAAATATTTGAATGTCAAAGTTGACTTGTACCTTGAAGGGAGTGGGGCTCCCAAGTGGTTGTTGGATGAAGATGCATCGCCAATGAGAATTCACCAAACGATATGGGCAAAGTTGTCCACTATCACATTTATTTATCACCTTAGGGCTTCTTCAGGAAATATTTTGAAGTGATCTCCTGAAGGGTTTTTGAGGCTCATCTTGCAAAGGTTCAACTAGTTCGAGCCCTAACTCCTTATACCCTGACCTTGTTGGGGACATTAAAAGAAAAATAGAGAAAGAGCAGACCACTCTAATATAACTGATCCATACTTATGTAAGAACATAGAAGAATACATATATAAACATAAACATAGAGATGTAGCAGAAATAAAACTTCATTTCATTAATATCAAAGAACTAAAATATGCTTACATACAAAATGGAAATAAAATACGTTGGTCGATGGTAGCTTATCTCTGAGAAGAGATGTGGTAGATACATGCCTTTGAATTGTGTTACAATGAGGTTTGAAGGCCTATTTATTATTGATAAATAATGGAAAACCCTAAACATCCAAAAGCTTAACCCTAGGAGATGAAGTTCCAAAACTATGGGCCTTGTTGAGGTAAATTTGTACATCAACTTCCCGGGATCGTAACTTTCGCATACGATCTTCGTTTGATGCACACGATACCTCATTAGAAATATCTATCTAAGGACTATAAATTACAACTACAAATGAGAGTTAAAATAACACATTTGTATTTTTTCTATAAAAAAGTCATTTAAGGACTCAAAATGGCTTAGGAAGTTTAGGATCCGAAAAGCTGCAAAAATAGTAAATTGTGCTACAATTAGGGAAACTGAAATACTTAATCATACAATGGTGGGGATCCAAGTGGAATAGGTAGGTGGACACCAATATCCACCTAGATTACTATGTCAACATCATCATGTCAACCTCTGAATCCCAATGTTAAACAAATCAACATATACTCGCAAACCCTAGCTCAACAAATGGCTTAATAGCAAATCATAGTTGTTTCCTACTCAATATCTCAATAACAATAAACAACTAATATGGCCTCTTCTAAATAAATTTTAACTTTAATGAATAGCATATAACATCCTTTGAAAGGTTTTGCATGCCCTTCTTAATTTCAACATTATTGTTGATCAAATCCCCTTCATGGAATCTATTTTGTTAGTGAATCTAAAACCTATATAACTTGTTCATGCAAAAACTAGATTATGCCCATAAAATATTTTATCACCCATGTTTCACAAGAATCCACGTTTGAGCACTAATGATTGTGAGTTTGGCTGAACACAATTCTTCCCAACAATGAGCTCAAAAAGCATATATCAAATTATTCATTAGACAAAATGCCCATTTCTAGGAGTGCTATGTAAAATGCCCACTATCGAATGATGGTGCTAAGATTTCCGTCTCGAACTAACTATTTGATTGGCATGATGAAACTCTTAAAAGGAACTAAATTTAATTTTACCTTCATGAACGGATATCACAAGTATGAATAAAATTGAGGGATGGGATACACATCCAAATGCTACGAAATATTGCAACCATATAGTGACCAAACATAATGTATTTAATTATATATTCTATTGGTCCACTTATTTCAACACATATAACATGTCCATATGAAGAATCATGAGTTATTATTTATGTTTAGTTCACTTTCTACACAAATGATATAAAACTCATGCATTCATACTCCTTCATTTACTACTTTAAGGTGTTGATGAACAGGAACATCTGAGTTGCTCGATGATACTGCTAAATGAAGTATACTCTCTTACAAACCCTATGCAATTATAATGGTAATCATCACCCAAACTTAAGTAGTGATGATCAAATCCTTTAGTATTCTTAATTCAGGCACTAAGAACATTGACAACATCACAATCTTCAGATTAGGGCTACAGTTAAGTTCTTGTAATGTGATTTTCTTGTACTTGAATTTTGATACGTTGATACTTCTTAGTTTAATGAGAAGTTATATTTATGGGAAGAATTAGGTTGCTAAATAGTCCCTAAATAATCAATTATCGTTGTTTTATCCTTCAAATGCCAATGAAAAAATTGTGCACATGATTACTTATGTTCTAGTTGAATTTCCTTCACATAACTTCAAATAAATGTATCAAGCAGTCCTTTTGTGAGCTTGGATCCACATTGAACTAGGTTTGAAAAAAGTGTTAATATATTTGATCCTGAATTTAGGCTCCTAGGAAAAATTCTATAGAGATTTACCATAACCTTATAAAATGCCACATATTAATAAGGAATTTGTAAAAAAATTACTTTGAGGGGATCACACATAGAATGTTCTTGAATAATGAATAATATTTCTTCTCAAGATAGCTTCAAATTTGTTTTTCAATGGTCTGAATATTCATAGAAAAACCCAACTTCATATCATCGCTTGACGTGTCTCAAGAAACAAGCTCAAATTTTAATAATTTGAAGTGTCTATTAAGATCAATGACACTATTCATGCAACAACCCAGTAATTAGTCCTTAAATTGGCATCGTTTTGAAATATTAATTACTGCACTAAAGCACAATCGAGTAGCATATTTAATTAGTTGCCTCATTTCTGCAACCTTCAAATATTCACATGCCAATTTTGAACCACATGTGTGATGTTGTTGAACTGTCATCCTAGATGTGCAACAGAATGGACCAAGATCATATTTAATACACTAGATTTTCCCTTCAATTTTGGGACAAAGTCCACCCACAAATACTTAAACACCAACAAAATCCTTCGTTTAAGAGAAATACAGGGAAAAATGTGTTAGCCTATAACCAAGGCTCAATTTTCCTCTCCTTTTGATTATGTGTTGAACCTCTTCATTAGACTTCAAAATGGCAACATGGCCATAAGAAAACCAAACAAATCCATCCTTAATAAAATATTATAACCAACTTGAAGGTTAGAGTCTTTAGATCAAGTTGAAGCTTGTTGAGTAGGGTTTAAGTGTCGTGTAAGGTAGGACAGTGGAGGTTCCTTCAACTTGTATCCTGAGAACACTTCAAGCTAACAAGGTGGTGTTATGGGAGGCTGGAGCTTGAAAAAGATGTTGGAGCATCCTTCCAGTTGCAACTAGTGAATAGGGTGTTGGAGCATCCTTTAGGTCAGAGCCTGTAAACTAGGACGGTGGAGTATCCTTCTATTTAGAGCTAGTATATGAGGGTGTTGGAGCATCCTTTAGGTTGGAGGCTGTAAACCAGGGGTTCGTAGTCTCCTTTAGTTGGAGCATAAAATATTGATGTAAATTTTATTTATGAAAATATTAGGAAGTGTTCTATGATTTTTCTACAATAAGGGTTTCCACCTAGAAATATCTTGTCTATTGTCTTGATGTTTGAGCATTATTGAATGGTGTTGTTTACTATGTAGGAATTTACAGGGTAAGTTCCTCAGAAAGAACACCAAAAGGACACCGCTCACAACCAGATCTCAAATCAATACACCAGTATTTTTGACGTGGTTAAAACCCTCAAAGAGGGAAACAGTCCACGGCCTGTCCCAACGTGAGTACTACAGGCAATTTATTAATCAAAGAATGAAAATTTACATAAGCTTCTCTCATGCATGGATTACCCGAACAATCACCCTCCATGCGCTTTAAATAGAACTCATGGACCAATCGGGTGTCAAGCCATGGATCAAGTGTCGGTAATACCGAGGAGAGAGTGAACCGTCGGATCACTACATATCGTGACCATCGGATTGTAAGTTATAAAATGTACAACGGTAAAGAAACACACTTTACCTAACTCTATACTAGACCAAGTTGAACTTAACTATTTCCTATGTGTCGGAATATCCTAACATCCCCCCTTAAGAACAACTTGGGATAGGATTGAAGGATTTACAAATATGACACAATATGAGAAGGAAGGAGGCACTAGAGCCTATCCCCCCTCAGTGACAACTTCCTGAACTCCAAGCATATATCGAAGTTTAGTGAACTTCACCTCTGTGAGAGCCTTTGTGAAGATGTCTGCAACCTGATCATCTGTTGAACAATATTGCACTTCAAGAACATGGTCATGAATGAGCTTTCTGATGAAGTGCATGTGTAGTTCAATGTGTTTGCTGCGCTGATGCTGGACTGGATCTTTGCATAGCTGAATGGCACTTTGATTATCACACCAAAGTGTGGTTGGATGCTGCTGCTCAAAGCCAAACTCTGATAGGATCTGACGAAGCCACAAGGCTTCCTTACTAGCTTCCACGGCACCACGATACTCTGCTTCTGCTGACGAAAGAGAAATGGCAGCCTGTTTCTTACAAGCCCATGTAATAGGTCCTGAACCAAGAGTGAAGACATAACTGGCAGTAGACTTCCGATCATCAAGGTCACCAGCCCAATCAGAATCAGTGAAACCAACTAATAGAGGAGTTGCTTTGGCACTGTAATGAATCCCAAACTGTACTGTACCTCGAACATAACGAAGTATTCTTTTGGCTGCTTTCCAATGACTTTCACGGGGGTTTTGCATAAAACGAGCAACAAGGCCAACAGCAAAGGAAAGGTCAGGACGAGTATGGGTTAAATACAAGAGTTTTCCTACAAGTTGACGGTATAAGGTAGCATCAACTTCAGGAGAAGTACAAGAGACTGAAAGTTTGACTCCAGACTGAAAGGGAGAAAGGGCTGGCTTACAGTCTTCCATGTGAAAATGACGAAGAATATCACAAGCATACTTGGACTGGGAAAGGGAAATACCCTCCTTGGATTGCAAGACTTGAAGACCGAGAAAATAGTGTAAGTGTCCTAAGTCTGTCATTTCAAATTTCTTTTTAAGGCTGGACTTCACATGGTTTATAAGGTTGGGATCACTACCAGTAAGAATAAGATCATCAACATAAAGAACAAGGATGATAAGAGAGTTGCCCACTTTCTTGGTGTAGACAGTATTGTCAGAATAACACCTAGAAAAGCCAGATTCTAAAAGAAAGCTATCCATTTTGGCATACCAAGCCCGAGGAGCTTGCTTGAGACCATAAAGAGATTTCTTAAGTCGACATACAAGGCTGGAGTCTGTTTGGATGAAGCCAATGGGTTGTTCCATATAGATTTCTTCATGCAAGTCCCCATGCAAGAAGGCAGATTTAACATCCATCTGATGGACTTCCCATTTTAAAGAGGCAGCAAGGGAAAAAACAAGGCGGATAGAGTTCATTTTGGCAACAGGGGAGAAGGTTTCAGTGTAGTCAATGCCTTCAACCTGTGAAAAACCCTTAGCAACAAGACGAGCTTTATGTTTATCAACTTTCCCATCTGGTCCATACTTGGTTCTGTAAACCCATTTACATCTAACAAGTTTGCGTCCCTTTGGTAGAGGAACAAGATCCCATGTATCATTTGTCAACAATGAATGATATTCTTCATTCATAGTTGCTTCCCAATGTGGATGGCCTGAAGCTTCTGCAAAAGTGTCAGGATCATGATTTACTAGAGCTTGAGCCAGTAAAGAAGAGGCTCTTTCAAACTGAGAACGTGTACGTCGCTGATCTGTAGGATCACCGGCAAGATCACTTGCTGCATCCCGAGTAGCACGGACCCATCTTGGAAGTTGAGGATCCTGAGAAGGTGGGGAAGGATTATCATCCTCACTTTCATCATCTGAAGAAGAAATGTTTTCAAAAGTAGAAGAGATAGGAAGAGGTGGCACATCCGCCGGACTAGGCTCGCAGGCCGATTTATTTTCATCAAATTTTACATCTCTTCTAATGATAACATTTTTGGACTTAAATGGAATAAGTCTATAACCTTTTACATCTTCAGAATATCCAACAAAAGTACATTTCTCACTCTTAGGTTCTAAAGCTTTATGCTTTTCATCTGGAATATGGGCCCATGCTTCACTTCCAAAAACACGAAAGTGACTTACATCTGGTTTAATGGAACTCCAAGCTTCTTCTGGAGTGATATTATTTAGAACCTTAGTAGGAGTGCGATTGATTATATAATTTGCACAATTAATTGCTTCGGCCCAAAAACTAAGACTGAGTCCTTTAGATTGTAGCATACAATTAGCCATTTCCTTTAAGGTGCGATTTTTCCTTTCAGCTACACCATTTTGTTGTGGAGTGTATGGAACAGTATGTTGCATTTGAATTCCATTTTCGGTGCAAAAGTTGATGAATGTGTTTTTAACATATTCTCCACCATTATCAGTTCTTAGCTTAAGAATTTGATGTCCAGATTGTTTTTCAACAAAGGCTTTGAAGGCCAAAAATGTGTTAAATACTTCACTCTTGAGTTTTAAGAAGTATACCCAAGTGCGTCTGGAGAAATCATCAATGAAAGTTAAGAAATACTTGCAGCCAGAGAATGAAGCAACAGGAAGTTGACCACATAAATCACTGTGCACAAGCTGTAAAGGGGCTGAGGCGTGCCAAGAGGCACGTTTTTCAAAACTGTCCCGATGATGTTTTCCGAGTACACATCCGGAACAAACACCATCTCTGCAAGATACCATAGGAAGACCTGTCACCATATTTTCTTTACATAGATGCTGAAGGGAGCGATAGTTTAAGTGACCAAATCGCTCATGCCAAAGTTTGCTCACTTCATCATTATGAGCAACAAATACTGAGGGAAGATTTGATGACCCAAAGTTGTGAAACTTATACAACCTTGTGGAATCATCAGCAATACCAGTAGCTAGAATCTGTTTAGGATCTCTTAAATCCTTGATTACAACATCATGAGGTGAAAATTCAACAATTTTACCTTCACCTGAATGAGTTATCTGATATACAGATAGAAGGTTGCAGGATAAGGTTGGAACACATAATACATCATTAAACGACCATTGTCTAGATGAACAGTTCCAGTCTCTACAACATTAAGAGATCTATCATCACCAACATAGATATTTTTGGTGTTACAATCATTTAAAGAAGAAAACATGGCTTGGTTTTTGGCCATGTGATAAGAGGCTCCAGAATCAATGAGCCACTCATGAGAATGAGAAGAAGAAGATACATTTAATGCATAACCAGACTGAGATGATTGACAACGACATGCAGAAAGTGCCATTCCGGAAGTTGAAGTTGAAGTATGCTCCACATGGATGTTATGTTTCTTCATTGTGGCTTCCAAGGCTTCCATCTTCTTAAAGCATTTAGATTCTAAGTGGCCATCTCGATTACAAAAGTTACAATGTCTATCAGTCTTCTTCCATTTGTTTTTATTTGTCTTATCATTTTGCTGAAATGATCTTTCATTTTGAGGCTGAGTTTGCTTAGGACCCTTGTTTGGTTTAGGACCATTCTTTTTAGGATATGACTTCTTAGGATTCTTTGAATTTGGTTGCTGCTGGGCGGCTAACGCTTTCTTGGAAGAGTTTCCAAGATTAAGAAGACCAAGGTGTAAGAGTTTTTCTTGTTCTCTTATTAAGGAATCACAAAAGGAGTCAAAGGAAGGGGCCTTGTAGTCTTTTCCTTGACAAATGAAAGCTTCCCTTGTAGAATGGAAAGTGGAAACAAATACAGAGTAGGCTGGTCCCAACTTAGTAAGGATGGAATAAATAAGGTTACTATCTTCTTTCTTAACTTTAACACCTTCCAAGAGATATCTAAGGGTCTTGAATTTGGACAAGAAATCTTCAATGCAAGAAAAATTATTAGGATCCAAAGTAAGCAACTCATTTTCAAGTTGATGGGCTCTAATTTCATTTTTAATCCCAAAAACTTTAGTGATTTTTTCCAATGCTTCATGAGGAGTCTCAAGTTCTGCAATATGGAATCTAAGATCAGGAGAAATAGACATCCCTATCAAACCACGTGCTTGATCTTGTCTATTTTCCCATTTTGCAGCCTTGTCTTCATCTTTTGGTTTCTTCTCTTGGTCTGTGGCTATTCTGTAGAGACCTTTACTTCTAAGTAAATCTTCCATGTAGGCTATCCATTGGAAGTAGTTAGTGCTGTCAAGAATGACTTGGCATGGACTTTCCATTTTTTTTTTAAAAACTGAAGCTGAAGATGCTGAAAGTAAGTGTTCCAATGGATAGATCTCAAAAAATTAGGCTGTTTTAAAAAAAACGGCTCTGAAAAAGGCTTCCGGATGAAGAAGTTATGGCTTTTTGAAAAGAATTTGTTGAAGTTGCCAGCAAAGTGCGCGAATGTGCGGGAATGAAAAAATCCGCCCCCACAAAATGGAGACTTGAACCCAAGACCTCTACTCTCTTAAAATAGCTTTGAACCAATTGATCTATACAAAAAATTTGAGAGAGAGAGAGAGAGAGAGAGAGAGGGAGGGAGGGGGGCCTTGGTTTGCGTGCTTGCCTTGAGAAAGCTCTTTTTCCCTACAAAACACAATACACAAAACCCAACACGAATATGCAAAGAAAAATGAACCTTGCGGCTCGAAGTTAGCTTTAGCCAAAAAACTAGATATTTAAAAAAAATGAACCTTGCGGCTCAAAGTTAGCTTTAGCCGAAAAACTAAATATTTTTCTCAATGTTTCTGATTTTCCGAGATCACACTAAGGTGCAGGGAAAAGAGCATACGCATGAGAAAAAATCCTTCCTTTCTGTTTCTGATTTGCCCAGATCGCACAGAGTCGCAGGGCAAAGAGCATACGCAGTAATGAAAGGTATAAATCCGATTAAAAAAAAGAGGCTAAATAAACCGAAACCGAAATAAGCAGAGAGAAAATAACAGTAAACTGCAAAAACACTGTATACCTCCCGATCTGAAAAATGACGCAGCTAGGGCTACCGGAAACCTTTTCGCGTGAAACGAAAGGGGTTCCTCACTGGAACAGATGCTCCGAACGCAACAGAGCAAACCTCTCGGCCCGAAAGCAGTCAGAAACAACAGATCTAGGAAACGACAGCCGCATGCAGTTCTACCGGCTTCAGATTTGGATCACCAACGGACGCAGTCCTCAAATAGCTCTGATACCATGTAAGAATTTACAAGGTAAGTTCCTCAGAAAGAACACCAAAAGGACACCGCTCACAACCAGATCTCAAATCAATACACCAGTATTTTTTACGTGGTTAAAACCCTCAAAGAGGGAAACAGTCCATGGCCTGTCCCAACGTGGGTACTACAGGCAATTTATTAATCAAAGAATGAAAATTTACATAAGCTTCTCTCATGCATGGATTACCCGAACAATGACCCTCCATGCGCTTTAAATAGAACTCATGGACCAATCGGGTGTTAAGCCACGGATCAAGTGTCGGTAATACCGAGGAGAGAGTGAACTGTCGGATCACTACATATCGTGACCGTCGGATTGTAAGTTACAAAATGTACAACGGTAAAGAAACACACTTTACCTAACTCTATACTAGACCAAGTTGAACTTAACTATTTCCTATGTGTCGGAATATCCTAACATACTATTCATGTGATGTCAATTTAAGTTGAACTAATGTTAATGATAATGAATTTTATGTAGAGTTAAAAAATATTAATTGCTAAGAAATATTGATTCACACCCCTATGAGTATTTCCAAGAATTGGTATAATAGTGGGTTCCTTGAGTTGCATCTGAACAACAGGAAGGAGGATCTCAGGTGAATGAAGATGGGAATTTCTAGGAAGCAAGCCAACAAGCATTAAAAGGAATCAAATGATGTCCCTGATATTGAAATGTTTTCAAAACCTATTACAAGTGACAAAGAGAAATAGGTTGGTAAAATTCCACTATTCAAGGAATCAAGTTTTGTATTTTGGAAAGGTATAATGGAATCATATTTGGGAGCCATTAGTTATGATGTATAGGATTTTGTTGTTTCTAAAGACATCTCCACTGATAAATAAAGAAAATACAATTCCAAGGAAATGAGTATCATCCTAAGTTCCCTTCCATATTCTATGAAATCTGATGTAGAGGGATGCATATCTTCCACATGTCTTTGGTAGCAAATTCAAAATGAGCATGTCGGTTAATATCATGTTGTTCAAGACAATGATGATGATGGTCATGCTTCAAGTCAAGCATATTATTATATGGAATATTCAGTCAATGAGGGAGAAGATGAAGAAGAGGAATTCAAGATGGAAAAGGTATTAATAAATTCTTTGAAAGAGATAAATAACATAGAGGAATAAAATCACAAAAACAAGGAAGAAATCAATCAAAAGAAACATGAACTTGATGTATCTATTGTATAGATTAATAGGCTTAAGAAACTAATGCAGGATGTTGGAAATAAGGATCATGCTATTAATGCAATGGAACGAGAAATTTATAATCTCAAAGAATGCTCTAAGGTAGAAGAATACCTTTGCCACAAAATGAAATAAGATAACATATGTATGAAGGCCCATATTGAAGAAGCTAAAGGATCAAAGAATAACAAAAGTTGTCAAATTTAGAAGAAGGAAGAGGATTGCATGAAAAGAGAAGAGGAAATCACATTATTGAGATTCGATGTATATAAACTGAAGAAGATGATGAAGAAGGTGCAAAGCTTTGATTATATTCTTAGTTTCGAGAGACCTCAACGTATCAAAACTGGTATTGGTTATGATGAAGAACCATCATCCAAAGGAGAGGAAAGCTCGAAGACCCCATAAAGAGAAGACAATAAGATTCCTCAAAGATCAAGTCAAGGACAGGAGAATGTTGAAAATGTTGTTGCTCCAAGGAGAAATGTTGAAGTAGTGAAGGGTCATCAAAGGACTATACCCCCTATAGGAAGGAAAAATTTTAGAATGTCTTCTTGATAAGGCATCTCATCCAAGCACCCTATCATTTTTAATTGTTATTTTCTTTCATATTATAGCCATGGTAATATGGATACAGTGTATATTACATATCACATGGTTAATTATCAAGGACAATATTAGAATCATAGAAGCAAGCTTGCAAGATCGAAGGGTAAATTTAAAAATAATCATTCTAGCATAAATTACATATCAATTGCCCCATCATTTAGGTATAATATAGAATTATTCACATTCCATCTATATGGATGCATTTCTCATAATTGCATACATAGGATGGAACCCTCCAAGAAAGAAAATTAACTTGACCAGATACAAGAAAGTTGAGAGAAGAAAGAAACAACAAGTTGATCAAGAGAATGAAGATGTCTAAGTGACTATGATCTCAATATTTGTGAATTCAAAAGGCTCTAATGAATCCATGGTTAAATATGTTAAGGTTCAAGATGATGCATCTACATAAATAGTTCCTACCTTGTTTTGAACTTTGTAGTTGAACACTCGCAGTATAATGATTATTGAATAGGGTGAGTCTATTCAATAGTTACTTCACCTTCATAGGTATCTCATTTGATATCTTGGAAAATAATAGATTATATATGGAACAAGTTGTCAGAACAATATTCATAATTATGGGAAGTTTCATTGGAGTAGAATTTTGGCAAGAAAAAGTCATGAAAATAATTTCAGGAAAAGTAGTCGTTATTGATGCATCCTTTGTGGAAAGTCATGAGAAGAATTGCATGTCAAGGGGAGAGAATCAATCAAAAGAATAAAGGAAATCTATTGCAGGAATCATCAAAGGAATATATTTAGTCAGGAGGACAAAAGCAGATAAAGGAAGTCATGTACACATTGATCGTCATCTCTTTCAAGTTAGCAGAAAGGGAGAAACACACGTCATTAGAGGAAGTCATTTCTTCAAGGGGATTAAAATTTTTCCATTGATGTCGAAGGCAGAGATAAATCATGAAAGGAATATCAAAAGAATTAATTCAAGGGGAGGAGTACTCACAGGGGGAGTATGTCTTGCGATCAGTCACAAAGTGGGAGATTGATGAATGGTGTTATCATTGATGTCAATGCCAATTATTGAATGCTCTTAATATTATTCATCAATTGGGTTAAATTTATCTAAAACAAGACTTGGGTTATGCTTTGTGATTAGGAAGAGATTCGTTGGGATATGTTATGGCCATTTAGCCATTTTGAATTTAGATGAAAAGATTTAACACCATAAAAAGGAGCACAAAACTAAGCCCTAGATATATGCTAATACCTATAGCCCCATATTTCTCTTAATCCATGGATTTGGTTTCTATTTTAAGTATTTTCCACTCGTCTTCGTACCATAATTGAAGGGTCTATTTCAATGTACTGAAGTTGATCTTGATCTGTTCTATTGCAGGTCCAGGACAGTTATTCTACATCATCACACATGTGTTTCAAAATTGGCAGGTGAATATCTTAAGGCTATGAATTTGACATAATGAGTTGAACATGCTACTTGATCATGCTTTAGTTCACTGATTTTTATTACCAAATGATTTTCAGACTAATTATTGTGTTGTTTCATGAATAATGTTGCAAATATTTATAGACACTTAAAACTATTATACTTATGAAATGTTGCTTGAGATATGTTCAGGGTTGACATGAAGTCGTTGTTTTCTATGAACATTGGGGCCCTTGAAAATCAAATTTGAAGTTGGCTTGAGAATAATTGTTGTGCATTATTGAAGAATATTCTAGATGCAAATTCTCTGAAGTGAAAGATTTTTGAAGTGCTTATTAATAGATGGAATTCTGCAAGGGTATGGATATCTTTGTAATGATTTCTTATTTTGGATACTAACTTGAGAATCAAATATATAAACACCCTTTTCAGGCCTAGTTCAATGTGGATAAAATGAGAACTATTACATCAAAACGTAACAAAAAATACCCCAAAAAAACATGAAAAAATAGTCTGAAAACGAAAAGTGTTGCTGTTGGAATAACCTTTTTTTTTCTAGGTAAATTATCAACATTTTTTGAAAATGGAAGTAAAATTCAATTTTTTTTGTGCAAAAAACACCATGAAAACGAAAAGTGTTGATGCTGGAATAACGACTTTTTCTTTTTTTTCTGGGGTAAATTGTCAACATCTTTTAATAATAACATTTAAGATAAAATATAATGACTCTAAAAAACCTTAAAATTCCAATGATAGACATGAAATTAAAGATAAAATATCAAAAGTATTAAAATTCCATCGATTTTTAGAAGTGGTATTAATGATAAAATATTATGTCTCTCTTAAAATTCCAAGGATGACATTAAAGATAAAATAGCACCTGTATGAAAATCCTTAAAATTCCAACAATTTTCAGCCATTGTGTTAATATTATTTTAAAAAATGATTACCATTTAATTTATATTAATTTATTTTTATTTTAAGTTTATCATATTAATAACAATTTATTAAATATAATGTTTTTTTTATATAATGTATTGAAGTCACTAGATAGGAAACACTTCAGTTATGATGAATGAACAACTTTACAAAACAAATGAATTTATATGTGATTTTGGAGTTTTTGATACTCTTTGCATTAAAAAATTTGTTTTTTTGGAAATTTATGTCAATATTTTATTTTTAAATAATTTTAAGATTTTAAAACTTGCAAATTGTTTTTTAAAAGCTATATTTAATTATTGAGAAATATATATATATATTTAAATTTTATTTTCATATATTATAATAATAATAATAATATTAAAATTATATTTCTTTTGAATTTAATAAATCAAAATTAATAAACATATTAAGGATTATGCAAAAAGAAAATTGTGATCTCGAGAATCCTATCGACCACTAAGGAAGTACACCATCAACAAAAAAATGTTCTCCTATACTTATATTTTGACATATATATCCAATCAAATATATTGAGAATATGAAAACATTGAAAGAAAAACCTAAAACAAAAAAAACACAAAAAAAAAAAAAAAAAAGTTAATACAAATATATATATTTTAACATAAAAATAAAAAATAAAAAAAAAATTAAAAAACATGACCCAAAAAATATACAATACAAAAAATATAAAAAAATACAAAAAAATCAAACATAAAAAAAGGTACAAAAACCAAAAATAAAGACGTAAAAAAATAAATTAAAAAAAATAACACTTGAAAAAAAAACATAATTTAAGAAAAGAATTTAAGAAATAGAAAAAAAAAGAAACATAAAAAATAAATAAATAATGATGATGACGATTAACATCCACTAAGACCAATGTGGTCTATCGAACTTCAAGAAAAGGCATTCTAATTATCATTCTTCAAAATCTTGTTTCTGTGATCAAGGAGCAAGGAAAGCGTGGTTACAAGATCGCTATAGTTGGAAATAACTTAATAAGTCAAGAAGATTGGAGGTGTGGCTGATGATAGTGAATTGGGAGTGGATGTGGGTAAGAGTTGGGCAGTCTAAAAGGAGATGATTTTCATCTTCCACCTTCTTAGTATCACAAATTTGACAAATTCTATCGTCCCAGGGAGTCCTGAGAGTAGACCATCACCTAATCTCACTTCAATGCTCATGAGAGTTAGTTCTAATCCTAGTGATGTTCATTTTCTTCTTAGTGCTATTCAACATAGATAGATAATTATGGTTATCAACGGTGGCCTTGATCACCTCTTTATAGTACCTTAGCTTCCTTTTAACCTCCATCTCCTTAGCATCCCACATTGTGACCTTAAAACTAGACTTAATAGTATTCTTGATACTATCCTTGCTTCCCATGATGATCTCCTCCTTAATCCCAAAAAGATTGAGCCAAGACTGAGCATCTTGATGCCACCTAGGCTTGAGGTGCAGGCGAGCATTTTGACTAAAGTTAGAAGCAATTTTTTGGAGCCTCTTGGATTCCATATTATAAAGCTTCTTCTTATACATCAGATATATAAACATAGATGCACTTTCAATGGGGGACATGCTAGCTTTGATCAAGAGGATAGGATAGGGAGTATTTCCCTTGATCTTGAGGTTATAGGTTATGAATTCTGTGTGGATCATCTCAATATTTCTCCATGACTCCCTAGATATACTACACCCCCAAATTTCACATCCGTAGAAGATAATAGGGGTGATGGGAGTGTCAAAGAGGAACCTTTTTTTACTCCAAATGTAAAGATCAACTGAATTACAATTGTTTCCAAGGTTGTAATAAGCTTTCCAACCTCCAATAATTATTTTCTCAATGTTATAATTCCATTTGAGCTCATGAAGAAAGTCCATACCCAAATATTTATAAGAAGAAACCTACTCAAGGCAATGGTTATCATAGGCGAAACTACCATCGGTTATCCTTTTGGATTTAATGATCATGACTTTAGTCTTTTCGGTATTTATTGTCATAACCATCTTGGAGAAGTAGACATGAAGAGTCTTAAGCTGCTTATCTAGGTCATCATGACTCCTTGGAAGAAGAATGATATTATCATAATAAAGGAGAAGAGTAATGATAATACCAGAGAGCTCGGTGCCTTTGGAACCCACAGTTTCCAAACACTGCTCTAGTTTATCGATGTAAATACAAAAAAGGGTAGGTGAAAGGGGTTAACCTTGCTTAACCCTAATATTACATTTAATATCTTTATACCACCCTTCGTTGGTCTTAATCTTGGAAATGATAGTCTCATAGAGGCGAATCATAACAATCCTTAGTTTAGGGGCAACCATCATCTCTTCAAGCCTTTCCCAGAGCTTATCTCGGGGGGTAGTGTCAAAAGCTTTTCTAAAGTCAACAAAACAACATAAGAGATCAATTTTAGTATTGGGGAATTCCTCTGTGATGATCCTAAGGGTGACAAGGTGGTCGATGGTCGAGCGATGTCTCCTTAAACTAGCCTGCCCTTTAGCTCTTTTAATCTGGTTCTCAAGCGAAAGGCTAACCATTTTTCCCAGAATGAGCACATAAAGCTTGGATAGGATGTGGCTAATCATAATGGTCATGTAGTTAGAGGGAACGCTTTTGTTCCCATTTTCTAAGATAGGAACAATAATTATGTGCATCCAGAGATTAGGGAATTCCTGCTTTACAGCCAAATTGAGAAGCTTGTGGAGATGAGGAATGAGGATATATTTTCCCATTTTAAAGATCTCAGCTTGGTAACCTTCAATATCTTTGGCTTTACCATTAGCGAGCTTATTAATCCCACACTCAATGTCTTCCAGAGAAAAAAATTCATCCTTTGTAGGAGTGTTTAAGATGGTGCCCATGGTGTCTAGAGAGTCATACAACTTCTTAAGATAATTATCACAGTTTTCTATGAGGATAGAATGGTCATCTTTAGTTTTACGAACAAGCACATTCCACTAAAACATTCTTGGTGCAACTTTAGAAAGGTCGTGAAGATGTTCTTGTTTCTTATTAATAGATGGCGTCTTCTTCCTGTTAATGAGATCTTTGTATATACTTATATTTTGCAGCTTAATGCTTTCATTGGGGGAGTTTCTCATAAATTAAAAAAAATAAACATTAAAAGATAATAAAAAATCACAATAAAAACAATTAAGAAAAAAAACATTTAAAAAAACTAAACTTATAAAAAAAAAATTAAAAGAAAATTAAAAAAACAATAAAATAAAAATGACAAAAAAAAAATATTATTTAAAAAAAAAAAATTAAAAAAATTAAGAATATCGAAAACAATAATTAAAAACATCTAAAATAATAATTAAAAACAT
This sequence comes from Pinus tabuliformis, assembly GCA_031772625.1. Classification (NCBI taxonomy): domain Eukaryota; kingdom Viridiplantae; phylum Streptophyta; class Pinopsida; order Pinales; family Pinaceae; genus Pinus; species Pinus tabuliformis. The sequence continues at coordinate 996,310,196 of CM062810.1, read as the reverse complement.
CACAATTTAGAAAAAAAAAAAAAAACATTAAAAAACAAAATTTGAAAATAACAAAAAAATAAAAAAAAACATATTAGAAAATCAAATCAAAATATACTTAAAAATAAAAATAAAAATAATAATTAAAAACAAATTCATTTATAAAAAAACCATTTGAAAAAATAAAAGTAAAAATTAAAAATTAATAATTTATTAAAAATATATATTTAAAAACTAAAATTTAATAAAAAATAATAATAATAAAAATAAAAATTAATATAATTAAAAAAAAAATCAATTAAATGAAAAAATTGAATTAAAAAATATATTAAATTTAAAAAAAAAAAATTGGGCCCTGCTGCACGACCATGTAGTCGGGGAGGTCGATTAAATTTTAGTTATTTTTTATTATTAATTCTTTTATTTATTCTTTATAATTATTTTAAATTGTTTTTTTAAATTTAAATTTTTTATTTTAATTAATTTTTTTTTTTTAATTTATAAATTTATTTGTTTAGTTTTAAGTGTTTTTATTTTAAGTTTTCAATTTTAATTATTTTAAATTTTTGTATCTTAATTTTTGTAATTTATTATTATTATTATTATTATTAAAAAAAAATTGTAACTTAAAAAATTGATTTTAGTGTTTTTTGAGGTTAATTTTTATTTTTCTCTTTAAATTATTATTATTTTTTTAATCCTTTCCCCATTGTTTTTATTTATTTTTTGATTTTTTTTTATTTAAACTTTTTTTATTTTTACAAGTTAATTTTGTTTTTTTTTTACATTTTCATGGGTTTTTTTTTTTCTTCTATTTTATATATTTCTTTTATGTTTGATTTTTTTTGTTATGTTATTTTATTTATTATTATGTTTTATTACCAACATGAAAATCACCAACATTTAAAAAAAATATCCACACCTAATACATTAGAAAATTTAAAGTGTAAAAAATAAGACCCTTAAACAAAAAGGGTTGATGTTGAGTCAACACTTTTCAAAATTAGCATGAAAATCACTAACATTGTAAAACAAGCTTTCATATTTGATAAGTAAAAAAAGATTAAGTGTGAAAAATAATCCCTCTAAAAAAAATGGGTTGATGTTGCATCAACACTTTTCAAAATCAACATGAAAATCAGTAACATTAAAAAAGAATGTTACATAAGAAAATTTAAAGTACCAAAAATATGTTCCAAAAAAAAATGGTTATTCTCAATAACCACTTTTCAAAATCGGTTGTTTTCTTTGCTACCTCAAAAACAACAGGGAAACGGTAATTTTCTCATTTGATCGGTAACTATGTTCTAAGACTTGTTTCAGAGAACCTCACCTCCTCTGCAAAACTTTTAGGATTACTCTAGGTTGAAAATTCAAAGAGATGTCTTAATTTTTGTTTCCACCATTTTGGAAGGATTTGAGCTCCATTCTATAGATGTTGGAAGTGGTAGGCTAACCTTAACTTTGTAGGGAAATTGAAATTATAATCTTAACTTTGTTGGAGCCAATTTTTTAGGCCGACTTGTTATAGGCTTATAATTTTTCAATTAAAAATTAAAAAAAAAAAAGGCCTCAGAGCCAGTGTTTTATGTCCCTTTGTAAATAGAGTGTCATTGGATCCCCAATTTAATTTAAAAAGTCACAACATTAATTTTGACCATCACAAGCATATTAATACAATATGGCCACATCATGTCTCGTTGTTGGGTTTTTGACCATAAGAAAGGGGCACCTTCTTTAACTTGGCTTATCTTGCAAACTGTGAGGAATCTTATGACATGTCACATTCTATTGAAGTCACCATTATGAGAATTGTCCAACGATGATGATCTTGAGCATAGCAACCCTGATCTTCGTCTCAAAATGCTTCAACAAGTGTGGGGATTTTGGTGTTTCCCGGGGTTTCGACTAATAGAGTTCCCGATTGATGACACATATTAACAGCATTCAATAAATGACATTGACATTAGCAACAACACCATTCAATACTAGGTATTTTTTACATCTTAGATACCCTTGGTGTGCGAGTACTCAAAGCACATATTAAACATGCTAGTAATTTAAAAACTCACATAATCTAGAATCTATATATTTTTAAATTCTATTATATTAAATAATAATACTTTAATTTTTATAAATAAATATTCATACATAGAAGGATTCCTAATTAATTAAAATATTGCTATATGATGTATAGTTCTCTAACAAAATTAAATGCATATTTATATTCATGTTTTTATATAACATTTCTAAATTATTTCATTTAATATTTTAAATTTTTATAAATATCTCTTTATATATAAATAATTTTAATCATTTAAAATATTGGTGTATAATATATTATTTTATTAATTATATTGAATTATTTATATTTTAGTATAATTTTTTTTTAACTTCTAATTTATTAAATATATAGATTAATTTTTTAAATGTCAATTTTATTTTGAGTGCAAAATTTGGACAAAAGTTTGCACTTCAAAAAATTAAGCCTAGTCCTAAAGATGAACCTAGATTGAGGTTTGAAACGTGTCGACAAATAATTCTTCATGAGATTTTCTGGAAGATCTTAATCATTATATTATGAATCACAGAAGCATTCAATCTAAAAAATTAATCCCTATTAACATTTAATATATCTAAAATTAACAAAAATCTATGTTGGATATATGTGTTTATTTTATTATCTTTAAATATAATAGCAATGATCTCCTTTATAATTTCTTATAAAGTACCTTCCAATGTAAACATTTTTTTTAATTAATTTATCTTGAGATCATAATTAAAATAGAAATTAGAGTATTTCATTTATCAAACGTGTCTATATATATAGATATTAATTACTATTTAGTAGTCTAATATTACGTCACAACATCGAACCATATCTTTCTGTAGAACGTACATATGTAGAATTAACGTATATATTATGAATTATATCGAGATGATTCTTATATTAATACATATATATATAAAAGGAATTATAATCCCTAAACAATCCTAAAGAATATATAATCATTTTTATTTTATTGAGATGGGTTCAACATTTTATTTTAAAAAATTGTGAATAATATGTAAAAAAATTGATAGTAGAATAATTAATTTTGTTTAAATAATTCATATATTAACCAACATAGATCCATCTTAAATATAGAAGGAACATGAGCTGAGAGGGATACAATTTCTTCACATGCAAATTTTTTTATGAATCTACATTACTCAAATGTTTTGTATAATCATTTAATTTTTTATTTTATTTTTTAGATTTTTTAAAGGTTTTCTTTTCGGTGAAATGAACAAAATTTCAACTTTACTAATAGAAAAACAACCTTAAACATTATACTGGACTATAGAATGAGCCTCTCAGCTCAATAAATATAACAATAAAAATAGAATGTTAACAAAATAATTAAAAATATTTCTTTAGTGGAATAATTAATTATATTGAACGGATTTTTATATTAATAATTATGTGTAGGATATAGTTTTATTCACTTTATTAAAATGATTTATATTAAGAAATTTAACATTTCATTAAAAATAAAATATAGAATTCCCCGATGGGGATGAAAATCGGAGAGGATGGCATTCCCGAGGGAATACACAGGTGTTCATGCAGTTAGGCACATGGCCTTAGGTGGGAGATCTGGCCTCCATACCCTCCCATAACACCTTGAGTATTGGAGAGAGTAAATTCCGACGTGTGAGGCTTCATGTCACCTTGGGTCTCGAGGGTGTTGATGAGCGTTTGAACGTTATGGACCGTGGCGAGGGTGTTTGTTAGGTACTTTTCATATGCGCGAGTATTAGTGTCTGTGGTGTAAGAATTATAGGAAGAAGTAGGAGTTGAAAAGGTTCCCCTGTCCGGGCAAGTGGACAGCATTTCCTCCCCTTCCCTCAGGTGTGTGTCATTGTTAATTGCTAAATTTGGCTTCATCACTGTGAATGTGCAAGGAAAGCACAATATCGTTCTCTGTCTGGGGTAGCATTATGTTGTCTCTGTTTCATCTTGCATGGTTTCAGTCCGAGTTGGGTGGGATGATCCGAATGGAAAATGGAATCAACCCATGGTATTCATCTGCCCATGGAATTTACCAATGGTATTGTAAGTGGCATCCACCCACGGTATTCATTCACCCATGGAATTGACTCGTGGTATTGTGACATCCACCCATGGAATTGGCCCATGGTATTGTGACATCCACCCATGGTATTCATTCACCTATGGAATTGACTTGTGGTATTGTAACTGAAAAATACTATAAGTAACAAGTCGCATTTTGTAAAAGGACAGATTGTCCAACACAATGTAGTCCTTACAGTTATTATCTGTTTTAATAAAAGAAATCTTTCTGGTTTTGTTTATTGATAATTCTATTATTTTTCTTATGGCAATTTCAATTTTTTAGATCTTGGGGGCCTCGCCCCCAAGATCCATTTCAATCTTTTAGATCTTCGGGGCCTCCACCCAAGATCCAGATCACTGGTATCAGAACAGGTTATGATTCCATGGGAATGAGCATTTGATGCATATTTCAGTTTCAAAACTTTCAACAATATTCAACAAACTTCAGGGATGCGGTGTGACCTCGACAGAGCACTTTCTTGGGCCAAGCAGGAAGAATCTTTCTTTTTTCATTTTTTTGCAGAAATTATTTTTTGGGTAGCGAGTTTGCAGATCAGATATGAAACATTTAATGCAATACTTACAAAAAAAAATAACACATATGGATTCCTTGCTTAAAAATACTAAAATTCAAAAAGAAAAATCGGCCGAATTAGAGTCTGGATGAGGGAGATATCGCTGATTTAAAATCAGCTATGTTATAGATTTTTTTTTTCTAATGACAACTGGTGGACGACAACTCTCCTACCATTTTTTGAAGTTTCTTGTGAAGAATTTTAGAAAAAGGATTGTAGATCTGAGATCCCCTTGAAAAATTGCTCAATTTCAAAAAAAATTGGTCGAATCGGAGTTCGGATGTGGGAGATATGGTTGATTTAAAATCAGTTGTATTTTAAGAACTTTTGTGACAACGAAAAAGTTGCAATGAGAATATGAGATTCTATAGTGTCCAGATAAGGATTTCAAACACATGGGAAGATGCAAAGTGGTCCTTCTATTTCCGAAAATAGGTTATAATAAATATTTTGAGTTATATTAACTGAGTTATGTCCATTTTAATTCTGGAGCACCATTCAGAGTAGGTTCCCATTGGAGACATGCCCTCCCACCCCACTTTAGTAGGCACCTACTTCACGTTCATCAGTTTTAGCATAGGAGCATTCGACTTGGGTTATTTTGAGATGTGCCTACCCACCCCAGGCTATGTAGGCACCTGCAACCTCATCAACATAAAACATCATAGTTATGGGTCAACTGCACAAAATCCTTGTCATCGAAGTCCATTTGCTAGGCCGCACACTGTTAGTATCATAGTTGGTCACAAGCATTATAGGGTATCTCTATCCTCGTATCTTCGTTTATCATGGTTATGGGTCATCCACAAACCCACACTTCATTGAAGTACATTTACTAGGCCGCACATTGTCAATATCACAGTTGGTCACAAGCATTATAGGGTATCTCTATCCTTGAATCTTCATTCATCATGGTTATGGGTCATCCACAAACCCACACTTCATCGAAGTCCATTTTCTAGGCCACACACTATCAGTATCACAGTTGGTCACAAGAATTACAGGGTATCTCTATCCTCAGATCTTCGTTCATCATGGTTATGGGTTAACCACATAAAACCCTTCTCTTCAGTGGCTCTTCATATTCAACGAAGGCTTCACAGGAGGGAAATTCATGCAATGGGGACCATTGCATCTTAAGGAGGGAGGAATGATCCGAATGGAAAATGGCATCAACCCATGGTATTCATCCACCCATATTATTCATCCACCAATGGAATTTATGCATGGTATTGTAAGTGTCATCCACCCATCGTATTTATCTAGCCATGGTATTGTAAGTGACATCCAGCCATGGTATTCATTCACCCATCATATTTTCCCATGGTATTGTGACATCCACCCATGGTATTCATTCACCCATGGAATTGACCTATGGTATTGTGACATCCACCCATGGAATTGACCCGTGGTATTATGATATCCACCCATGGTATTCATTCACCCATTGAATTGACCCGTGCTATTGTAACTAAAAAATACTATAAGTAACAAGTTGCATTTTGTAAAAGGACAGATTTTCCAACACAATTTAGTCAAGACAATTATTATCTGTTTTAATAAAAAAATTCTTTGTGATTTTGCTTATTCGGCATTCTACTCTTTTTCTTCTGGCAATTTCAATTTTTCAGATCTTGAGGGCCTTCGCCCAAGATCCATTTCAATCTTTTAGATCTTGGGGGCCTCCCCCCAAGATCCAGATCATGGGAACTAGTTTTTTCTGGAACGGGTAGGTAGTAGTGGTCCTGTTCAGTCCATTTGCAGGGTTTTGTGTTCTTGGCTGAAGGCATCAGAGTGAAAATCATGGGCTATTGTTAGTGTGGCTCATGAGTGATCACTTCATGGGAGGTGCATATTTCTAGCTTGTCATGGGTGGTTGTTTTGTGTACTACATGTTTTCAGTGTCGTCAGGTGTGGAGGTTCAGCTGGGGCTAGTGGTGTCTCCTTCTATGTGGGAAGTTCAAGCGGTATTTGGCAGGTGGTCCTTTGCTCATTCTAGTGGTGTCGGGAAGCCTTCCATGTACCTTATTCCTTGCTCGGGGCATTTGTCCGCCCAGGTGCAACCCAATGTAGGAAGTTATGGCACAAATGGTCTACGCTTGAGATGGTGAGTGGTAGCGATGGCCAAGTTTAGGGTGGTCAGAGTGGTGGTCAGTCATTTCGTGTGGCATCGAGGGGCAGAGGAGGTGTTTAGTGGGGGCACTCTAGGCGTGCAGGGCTTGATGTTTACGGTGGTAAGCACGGTGACTCAGTGTTGGGTCGGGGTGGCCACACTTTGGTAGTCCATCATTGAGCGGGCTTGGCTCGTCATACTGTTTCTGGGCGTCACGTGCCGACTATTGGGTCTTGGCTTTGTCTTATTTTTATTCATTTCTCTAATGCTGTCAATTGACTAAATAATTATTTTATAAGAGTATTTGTTACTTCTTTGTTTTAACAGGATTAAAATAGCATTAATGCAAGTTTAATTAAGGCTTGTATGTTGCAAGATTAAAATTGGTTTTATTATACTTTGGGACGTGCCTGCACCATTGCACTTACGTGCCTACACCATGCATTGGGATTCCTGCACTAGTTACAATGGGCTTCCTGCACTCTGAAGGATTCCTAGACTGAACTCACATTCTCTGTGCCTGTAATTGAACCTTCCATTCATGGAGATCAAATTGTCCCTTAACACTGCGGCAGTAATTAAGAAGGCTCAACCAAAACCAAAATATGATGAAAGATTAACAAGATCAATCATAAATATGATGATAAATACTGAGATTCATTCGAGAAGAAGATAGAGGATTTGTTTGGCAAATTACCGCAGGATATCCCCAAGACAGTAGTAGAATTTATAGACACACTGAATTTTTCTCCATTGATGTCAAAAGTGGGTACGCTTATATGGATCAAAGCATCCTAGGAATCGAACAACTATTCAAACTTAATGAATTATTGAGTGACTATTTGAGAAGAAAGTGTGGGCTCACACAGGTGGGTGAAGTTAGATCAGAGGTTCAATTCCAGGGGCATTATGTCAAGCCTAAGAGTTATATTCAGGGAGCAACATTTGGCTCTGCTCAACTGCGCCTTGTGGGTGTTATACAGCATGCCTGTTCATCCAAACAACATTCTTTAGTTAGAGTTAACAGAGTGAGTTTCTGTTCCTAGTTTTCTATAAGGATAAAAAGGAAAAGATGAGAATTGTGAGATTGCTGGCAATAATAAGCATATTCTTCGCAGCGATGGAAGGTTTGAAATTTAGAGCATACTCATAAGAGACAAACCTTGGTATTGGGACAATCCGCATTGTATGCATCGCTAGATAGCATGTATATGGAGATCCAGTGCTCGATAAGTCCGGGTCAATATGAATCTGATTGAAGGAGATATGCATCGATGCCAACCTATGAGCAGCTCATGCAAGGAGAAAATCGATCAGTCAAATCACACCTTCCAGCAAAAGCTACTCCAGGAAAAGAGGAACGATTCACCAGAATCGTTCCCTCTTTTGACACTCAACTCAAACTAATTCATAATTCGGCAGATTGTTAAAACTAATAATCTTCCCTCCTGTCTTTTAATTGGTTGTGGAAAAGCCCCAATTTGTAAATCGATGCCTATATAAGTTTGAGAAACTGGGAGTCAGTCAATTATTCAATTAATCAGATAGTAAGAAAGGAAATCGATCCAATCAGGGACTAAAGGATTGCAGATGGGAGGAGTTGGTCCCAATGTAGCATCAGGAATGCATCAGTTGTGGGTCGCTCCTCTGGTCTTGCTAGAGTTGAGTGATGTCTACATAATGTAAACACGGTTTTCAGTAATCAATTGGAGAAATTTCTCAGCATGTTCTATTTAACTATCTATTGCATCTAATGACTTCAATTTCTATGTGAACCAGGCACTCAAAGAGGGTGTGAGTTGGCTAGGTTGGCTGCCAGACCAGCTCGACACTACTCTCATCTTTTAAGCTAGATAGCATTTTGATTCTTGTTTGTTTGCTGTGTGAATTTGATTTATTTACAGTTTCTTTCTACCTTCAATTAATGTCATTTAATTTGCTGCAATGTTTTCCTTTCAGCTCTAAACTTCATTGATCTGCCGCATTAAGAAATTATTCATGTCCTTGAGATTTGTGCTTACACTTGGGATATTCCTCCAGTAGTTCTTATTTGCAAGATCCACTTATGCGTTGATAAACTGTAATTGATTTATATTCCAAAACATGAAAATGATGTGAGTGATTATGGTTTTGAGGTACTGACATATTCATTTAAACAATGCTTACAAAAAAACCATATGTTACTTGTATGCTGCAGAGCCGATATTAATGAGAACAAATTGCGAACAATAATATTTACTTTCCTTTTGTTGGAAATAATACATTAGGGGGGGGGGGGGGGGGGGTGAATCAATATTACAATCTATAACTTTTTCATTTCCATATTCTGATTTATATACACTACTTCAATGAGGGTAACTCACGTGTACATGCAACTGTATTTAAGGCAACTAGCATATATCCAACAAGCTTATGATTCAGTTAATTAATCATATGTTGATCTTTAAACAGTGCATCAATACTTCATTAACCATATAAATAGTAACCAGGTGTAGTAATAACAGAAAAAACCATCACACATAAGATACACACATAAGCACCAAGTTTTAAGGTGGAAACCCAATGCGGGACAAAAACCACATGCTATTGTCTTCTTTTAATATAAGAAAAACCTATTTACAATCTTTTACTGGTGCAGACTCATACCAGTACGCAGGCACCCACCTGCAAAAGGCTACAACCTTCCCTAGTTCTCTAGCTTCTACTAGAAGGGAGATACAACCCCCTAGCTCTTCTACTAGCCAATCCATTTACTAGTACGTAGGTGTCGACCTAATGAAGGCTCCAACCTTCACTAGTTTTCCAATTTTTACTAGAAGGGAGCTCCAACCCCCCAGCTCTTGTATTGGCCGATATGTTTACCAGTACATAGGCGCCGACCTATAGAAGGCTACGACCTTCTCTATTCCGTGAGGGACCACGTTTCATAAATTTTCATACTGGATACTCCTGGAACACAACACCTCAATCTAAAGGCAACGTTTCATCCAATTTTCATACTAGACCCATCAACAACATTGAAGCTCAAAATCAATCACCACTGCAATAAAACCATCAAATACATCTACATTAACCAATCATTAAAACTCAATCATCAATCTCTGAATCACCCACAACTGAATCACTGAAGGCCCATCATCACTGAAGCAAATCACAATCAACCAATCTGAACATTTAGAATACTATCATCAAAACACAGTCACGAGAACATAGAGTAGAACCCCGAACTCTACAACAACTACTAGAACCAACTGCAAATTCAAATATCATTTTTCATAATGTACACGCTACTATGGTGAGTTGAACCAATGTGTATACATGATTTTACCAAAGCGAACCAGCATACAGATCTGCAAATACTAACTTAAAAACTTCACAACTGTTTCAGAATCAAGTCATACCCAAATCATAACATTTTCAGAATAAAACATGCGTCAGTATTCAGATCTATAATATCCATGATCAAACCACATAATGATAATACATTTCAGGTCTTATGATCCCGATCCATCATCCATCATCAACCACATAGGTGCATCCTTAGTTCAGATCAAGCAAAGCATCAGAACCTATAACCTGTATACTTGATCTCACACTTCATCAGATATTCAATACTTGCACACCTAGCCTAATGATCATCTCCTCTTTATATAGTTTTAGGATTTTCTCAATACCTTGGACAAAAACAACTTAGGACCAATACCTGGGACCAAATACCTAGGGTCAATACCTCAAACCAAATACCTTTGACTAATACCTTTGATAAATACCTCGGTTCAAAATACCTCAGACCAAAAACTTAGTTTTCCAACATGTACACACTTTTCCTTTTGTGAAAGTGTGTGTATACGTTATACGCTCCTTTTGTTCTATTAACCTGTGTGTATATGCTCCAAGGACAAAGTGAACCTGTGTGTATACGCTCCTCGGACAAAGTGAACCTGTGTATACCTCTCTTTTTTCATTCTTTGGAGTCTGATCTGTAATCCTTTGTTGTTGTACTGTGAACTGTCATCTGAGTGAGTTTCCGTCAAGGACAACACCTGTATCATAATGCCAACAATATCCCCCTTTGGACTTGATGGCAACAACAACACCAAGACACTCTCACCCTTTGACATCAAGGGCAAAGGGCGGACCAAGATATTCTCCCCCTTTGATATACATGATGTTGTCCATGCACCCCCTAAGTACATGCTAAATTATCTGATTGAGCTCCCCCTATGTACATGCTGAGATGTACTAAACCGTCCATGCCGCCCCTGAGCACATGCAGAGTCTGCAAAAATATATTCCAAAAGAATAACATGACTCTATAACTCAACTGAGTATGACCTTCCTATCACCAATGACTCATACATACATCAATCTCCCAACCAAGTGGGGATACACCAATTTTGACTCATCCAGCCAACCAAGTGGGGATATACCAAATGTTTATACATGACTAACATAGAAAATATTACATCATCCTTCTCATGCATAGTGGGGTTACAAATTAGGTCTTTTCATGACCTTTACATCAAATGATATACATGACATTTATAACAAGGACAACCAATCTAAACAAGATCATGATAGTCATCAGCAACTATCATACACCATATATGATCTGCACCATCAGCAGCATCAGGATCAACAGCCTATATATTTCCATCATCAAAACAATCACCCGAATCAAAACAACTATGTGGATCAAGCAATATAAGCATCTTCAAGTATCAAGATCTTATAACATAATGCCAACAATGCATTATAAGAACCATATATTCCCCCTTAACCTGTGCGAATTGTTCATTGTCATATCTGATCATTGCAAATATCAGTGGGAGTCATCAAGGCATCATCATTATTCAGATATACATAAACTTTTTAACACCTTATGAGCACCAACACATTTTCACATATCATCAGCAGATTGTAACCATCATCAAATGGACTAGATAATTGACTGAACCATATCAGACTTCTTTTCCTGAGTCTGTCCTACTGCTTTTTCTTCAAAAATAACATATACGTGATTGTGCAACTTCGAACTCGCATATATACGTGACTTGTCTTCATGAAACTTGCGTATGAGATTTAGAACACATAAGTTTCACACTTTCAGCTTCCCCTGAGTCTGTTATGTCTGTACACTGTGCCATGCCACGTTTTTCAAACTGTACTTCCTTCTTCTTCCATATTTTCGAGTGTGATGATGTTTTCTCCTTTTGGTATGGTGCCCGAAATTTTCTCCTGCATTCCTTTGCTATATGTCCAAACCTGTTATATGCATAACATCTTACATGTTTCATATTCCTTCTATAGTAGTCAATGGCTTTGTGACCTAACATATTGCAAGAAAAACAATATCCCTTAAAGTACCTGGAAGCTGATGATCTTTCTGTGTGACGGTCTTAAACCATTCTACTTCTGCATCTTGCTGCAACATGTCCAAAATTATGACATATAAAACATTCAACATTATTCATTTGAGGAAATAACTGACTATCACTTCCATATTTAGGAGTAAAAGATTTTCTTTGAAGATGACTTTATTTCCTTGGTTGTTGATGGGGTTGATCTGTTATCCCCTTGTTGAGCATTTCTGATTTTGCATTAGAGTTCCTTGCCTCACCTTGTGAGCTAGATTCACCTTCAATAGATTCATGAAAGCCAAGCCCAATTTTGATAGTAGGAGACCTTTGACTAGTAAGAATATTATCCAAAATCTTAGTACTGTCTTGAAATTGTAACAGTTTATCCTTTTCTTCTAATTTACCTTTTAAGATATTCACCTCTACCTGATATTGCTCTTCCTTTTCTAGATATTGCTTCTTCAAGAGTTCTTCAACCTTTCTTCCTTCTTCCACTTGTTGCCTTAATTTGAGAATCTCATTTTCTTGTTCTTCATCTGCTTGAGGTAGTTCTTCATTTTGCTTATTTTCAAGATCTTCTTTTAGAGAGAGGATCTTAGCTTCAATACTTACATAGTAACTGGATCTATCTTTAAGTCTCTTGATTGTTATACTCTGATCATTTATTTAATTTCTTAATGATGTCACTTCATCCTACAGCTTTTGACATTGATCTTCCCTTTCCTTGTACTGCTTCCTTACTTTGTTTCCTTCCTCCAGCTGAGCTTTTAATCTGGTAACTTCTTCTTTGAAGGCACACTCCCTTTTGTTAAATAGATCTTGTTAATCTATGATTTTATCTGTGAGTCTTTTAACTTCTGTCTCTATGTTTCTTTCATGATCACTTCCAATATCTCCAATATTGAATGAAAAAATAAAATTATTACTAGAAGAACAAAAATTTGTACATGATGCTTCATTTGCTTGTTCAACTTCAATCTGAGGTGCTTTGAAATCTAAATACTTGCTTCCACCTAACGGCAAGTTGTCTCTCCTGCTGTCGTTGTTCCTTTGAGCTGTCTTCTTCCTCTGATGTGCTTTCTTCTTTAGCTTCTTTCCCATTGTTTCTACAGATCTCCTTCAAGCGATCAAGCTTCTACCAAGGGACCTGCTCTGATACCAATTGTTGGAAATAATATTGTTAAAAAATTATATATTATGGAGCAATGGAACACATAAAATATTGTAGAAATATAACCACATAAAACAAGAGAGACATAGATAGACGTGGTTCACCCATTTTGGGCTACATCCACGGAGAAATAGCCAGTCCTTCTTTTATTATATTATCCAGCAAACTGAAGAGATATAACCTACAGCAGATCCACTATAACACCCTCTTCGCTCTCAATCTCCTCTCTCTTCCTCACTCAAAATACAGATATGCATAGACGCAATACAATTCCCTCATATATAGTGAGGGGTTGCCTTCTAGGGCATAAAAACCCTAAATTAAACATAACTTCTACTGTCAGATCATCCGCCTAATTAACGGCCCAGATTGACTAGAAATTACTAGACTTTTACAAGGTAATTTTACATCTATTTTTAGCTTCGGGGGCGCTGCCCATGAATCCCCTGTTGGGGGACCGCTAGCCCCGGGACCCCCCAGCCAGGGGGGATTTACCCCCCGAGGGGGGACAAGTCCCCCGTGGGTGGAGGGGTGTACAGTCTTCCTGGGGTATACATCTGGCTAAAACCTTTGAATACAGAGGATAATGAGGCTCCACACCCAACAAATACTGATGGGGGGGGGGAGGGGTGAATCAGTATTACAATCTATAAATTTTTCATTTCCATATTCTGATTTATATACGCTACTTCAATGAAGGTAACTTGTGTGTACACAGAACTGTATTTAAGGCAACCAATGTATATCCAACAAACTTATGATTCAGTTAATTCACCATATGTTGATCTTTAATCAGTGCATCAGTACTTCATTAACCATATAAATAGTAACCAGGTGTAGTAATAACAGAACAAACCATCACACATAAGATACACACATGAACACCAAGTTTGAAGGTGGAAACCCAATGTGGGACAAAAAGCACCTATTGTTATCTTCTTTTAATATAAGAAAACCCTATTTACAATCTTGTACTGGTTCATACTCATACCAATATGCAGGCACCCACCTGTAGAAGGCTACAACCTTCTCTCATTCTCTAGCTTCTACTAGAAGGGAGCTACAACCCCCTAGCTCTTGTACTAGCCAATCCATTTACTAGTACGTAGGCGTCAACCTACTAAAGGCTCCAACATTGACTCATTTTCCAGTTATTACTGGAAGGGAGCTCCAACCCCTTGGCTCTTGTACTGGACGATATGTTTACTAGTACATAAGCACCGACCTACAAAAGGCTACGACCTTCTCTCTTCCTCCAGGGACCAAGTTTCATAAATTTTCATACTAGATACTCCTCCAACACAACACCCCAATCTGAAGGAGACATTTTATCCAATTTTCATACTGGACCCATCAACAACATTGAAGCTCAAAATCAATCACCACTGCAATACAACCATCAAATACATGTGCATTAACCAATCATTGAAACTCAATCATCAATCTCTCAATCACCCACAACTGAATCATTGAAGACCCATCATCATTGAAGCAAATCACAATCAACCAATTTGAACATACAGAATACTATCATCAAAACATGGTCACCAGAACACAGAGCAGAACCTAGAACTCTGCAACAACTACTAGAACCAACTGCAAATTCAAATATCATATTTCATAATTTATATGCTACTCTGATGAGTCAAACCTACGTGTATACGCGCTTTTACCAAAGCGAACCACCATACAAATCTGCAAATACTGACTTAAAAACTTCACAACTATTTCAAAATCTAGTCACACCCAAATCATAACATTTGCAAAACAAAACATGCGTCAGTATTCAGATCTAGACTATCCATGATCAAACCACATAATGATAATACATTTCAGGTCTTATGATCCTGATCCATCATCCATCATCAACCACATAGGTGCATCCTTAGTTCAGATCAAGCAAAGGATCAGAACCCATAACCTGTATACTTGATCTCACACTTCATCAGATGTTCAATACTTGCACAACTGGCTTAATGATCTTCTCCTCTTTATATAGTTTTAGGCTTTTCTCAATACCTTGGACAAAAACCACTTAGGACCAATACCTTGGACCAAATACCTAGGGTCAATACCTCGGACCAAATACCTTGGACCAATACCTTGGATCAATACCTTGGATCAAAATACCTCGAACCAAAAGCCTAATTTTCCAACATGTACGCGTTTTTCCTCTTGTGAAGTTGTGTGGATATATTATATGCTCCTTTTGTTCTGTTAACCTGCGTGTATACGCTGCTTGGAGAAAGTGAACCTGCGTATACCTCTCTTTCTTCATTCTTTGGAGTCTGATTTGTAATCCTTTGCTATTGTATTGTGAACTGTCATCTGAGTGAGTTTCCATCAAGGACAACACCTGTATCTTAATGCCAACAATATCCCCCTTTGGACTTGATGGCAACAACAACACCAAGACATTCTCACCCTTTGATATCAAGGGCAAAGTGCGGACCAAGATATTCTCCCCCTTTGATATACATTATGTTGTCCATGCTCCCCTTGAGTACATGCTGAATTATCTGATTGACCTCCCCTTATGTACATGCTGAGATGTACTAAACTTTCCATGCTCCCCCTAAGCACATGCAGAGTCTGCAAAAATATTTTCCAAAAGAATAACATGACTCTATAACTCAACTAAGTGAGTATGACCTTCTTATCACCAATGAATCATACATACATCAATCTCCCAACCAAGTGGGGATACACCAATTTTGACTCATCCACCCAACCAAGTGGGGATATACCAAATGTTTATACATGACTGACATAGAAAATATTACATCATCCTTCTCATGCATAGTGGGGTTACAAATTAGGTCTTTTCATGACCTTTACATCAAATGATATACATGACATTTATAACAAGGACAACCGATCTAAACAAGACCATGATAGTCATCAACAACTATCATACACCATATATGATCTGCACCATCAACAGCATCAGGATCAATAGCCTATATATTTCCATCATCAAAAGAATCACCTGAATCAAAACAACTATGTGGATCAAGTAATATAAGCATCTTCAAGTACCAAGATCTTCTAACATAATGCCAAAAATGCATTATTAGAAGCATATATTCCCCATGAACCTGTGTGAACTGTCCATTGTCAGATCTGATCATTGCAAATATCAGTGGGAGTCATCAAGGAATCATCATTAATCAAATATACATTAATGTTTTAACACCTTATGAGCACCAAAACATTTCCACATATCATCAACAGATTGTAACCATCATCAAATAGAGTAGATAATTGACTGAACCATATCAGACTCCTTTTCTTGAGTCTGCCCAGCTGCTTTTTCTTCTAAAACAACGTATACGTGACTGTGCAACTTCGAACTCGCGTATATACGTGACTTGTCTTCATGAAACTTGCGTATGAGATTTAGAACACTGACATTTCACACTTTCAGCTCCCCATGAGTTTGTTATGTCTGTACACTGTGCCATGCAACATCTTTCAGACTATACTTCCTTCTTCTTCCATATTTTTGACTGTGATGATGTTTTCTCCTTTTGATATGGTGCTCGAAATTTTCTCCTACGTTCCTTTGCTATATGTCCAGACTTGTTACATGCATAACATCTTACATGTTTCATATTCCTCCTATAGCAGTCAATGGCTTTGTGACCTAACATATTGCAAGAAAAACAATATCCCTTAAAGTACCTAGAAGCTGATGATCTTTCTGTGTGACAGTCTTAAACCATTCTACTTTTGCATCTTGCTGCAACATGTCCAAAATTATGACATATAAAACATTAAACATTATTCATTTAAGGAAATAACCAACTATCACTTCCATATTTAGGAGTAAAAGATTTTCTTTGAAGACAACTTTATTTCCTTGGTTGTTGATGGGGTTGACCTTTTATCTCGTTGTTGAGCATTTTAGATTTTGCATTAGAGTTCCTTGCCTCACCTTGTGAGCTAGATTCACCTTCAATAGATTCATGAAAACCAAGAACAATTTTGATAGTAGGAGACCTTTGACTACTAAGAATATTATCCAAAATCTTAGTACTGTCTTGAAATCGTAACAATTTATCTTTTTCGTCTAATTTACTTTTTAAGATATTCACCTCAACCTGATATTTCTCTTCCTTTTCTAGATATTGCTTCTTCAAGATTTCTTTAGCCTTTCTTCCTTCTTCCACTTGTTGCCTTAATTTAAGAATCTCATTTTCTTGTTCTTCATCTGGTTGAGGTAGTTCTCCATTCTGCTTATTTTCAAGATATTCTTTTAGAAAGAGGATCTTAGCTTCAAGACTTACATAGTAACTGGATCTATCTTTAAGTCTCTTGATTGTTATACTCTGATCATTTATTTAATTTCTTAATGATGTCACTTCATCCTATAGCTTTTGACATTGATCTTCCCTTTCCTTGTACTGCTTCCTTACTTTGTTTCCTTCCTCAAGTTGAGCTCTTAATCTGGCAACTTCTTCTTTGAAGGCACACTCCCTTTTGTTAAACAGATCTTGTTGATCTCTAATTTTATCTGCAAGTATTTTAACTTCCATCTCTATGTTTCTTTCACAATCACTTCCAATATCTCCAATATTGCATGAACAAAGAAAAGTATCACTAGAAGACCAAAAATTTCTACATGATGCTTGATTTGCTTGTTCATCTTCAATCTGAGGTGCTTCGAAATCTGAATACTTGCTTCCACCTAATGGCCAATTGTCTCTCCTGCTGTTGTTGTTCCTTTGAGCTGTCTTCATTTTCTAAGATGCTTTCTTCTTTAGCTTCTTTCCCATTGTTTCTATGGATCTCCTTCAAGTGATCAAGCTTATACTAAAGGACCTCCTCTGATACCAATTGTTGGAAATAATACTAAGAGGCGGGTGTGAATCAGTATTACAATCTATAACTTTTTCATTTCCATATTCTGATTTATATGTGCTACTTTAATGAAGGTAACTCGTGTGTACACGCAACTGTATTTAAGGCAACCAGCGTATATCCAACAAACTTATGATTCAGTTAATTCATCATATGTTGATCTTTAATCAGTGCATTAGTACTTCATTAACCATATAAATAGTAACCAGGTGCAGTAATAATAGAACAAACTATCACACATAAGATACACACATGAACACCAAGTTTTAAGGTGGAAACCCAATGCGGGACAAAAAGCACCTGCCGTTGTCTTCTTTTAATATAAGAAAAACCTATTTACAATCTTGTACTAGTGCAGACTCATACCAGTACGTAGGCACCCACCTGTAGAAGTCTACAACCTTCTCTCATTCTCCAGCTTCTACTGGAAGGGAGGTACAACCCCCTAGCTCTTATACTAGCCGATCCATTTACTAGTACGTAGGCATCGGCCTACTAAAGGCTCCAACCTTCACTTGTTTTCCAGCTGTTACTCGAAGGGAGATCCAACCCCTAGCTCTTGTATTGGCCGATATGTTTACTAGTACATAGGCGCCGACCTACAGAAGGCTACGACCTTCTCTCTTCCTCCAGGGACCACATTTCATAAATTTTCATACTAGATACTCCTCGAACACAACACCTCAATCTGAAGGCCACATTTCATCCAATTTTCATACTAGACCCATCAACAACATTGAAGCTCAAAATCAATCACCACTGCAATAAAACCATCAAATAAATCTGTATTAACCAATAATTGACTCAATCATCAATCTTTGAATCACCCACAACTGAATCACTAAAGGCCCATTGTCACTGAAGCAAATCACAATCAACCAATCTGAACATTCAAAATACTGTCATCAAAACACAGTCACCGGAACACAAAGCAGAACCCAGAACTCCGCAACAACTACTAGAACCAACTGGAAATACAAATATCATATTTCATAATGTATACGCTACTCTGATGAGCCAAACTAGCGTGTATACGTGCTTTTACCAAAGCAAACCAGTGTACAAATCTGCAAATACTAACTTAAAAACTTCACAGCTATTTCAGAATCCAGTCATACCCAGATCATAACATTTGCAGCATCAAACATGCATTAGTATTCAGATCTATACTATCCATTATCAAACCACATAATGATAATACATTTTAGGTCTTATGATCCTGATCCATCATCCATCATCAACCACATAGGTGCATCCTTAGTTCAGATCAAGCAAAGCATCAGAACCCATAACCTATATACTTGATCTCACACTTCATCAGATATTCAATACTTGCACACCTGGCCTAATGATCTTCTCCTCTTTATATAGTTTTAGGCTTTTCTCAATACATTGGACAAAAACCACTTAGGACCAATACCTTGCACCAAATATCTAGGGTCAATAACTCAGACCAAATACCTTGGAAAAATACCTTGGATCAAAATACCTCGAACCAAAAACATAGTTTTCCAACATGTACATGTTTTTCCTCTTGTGAAAGTGCGTGTATATGTTATAAACTCCTTTTGTTCTGTTAACACACGTGTATACTCTCCTTGGACAAAGTGAACCTACGTATACCTCTCTTTCTTCATTCTTTGGAGTCTGATCTATAATCCTTTGCTACTGTACTGTGAACTATCATCTGAGTGAGTTGTCATCAAGGACAACACCTGTATCATAATGCCAACAATCTCCCCCTTTGGACTTGATGGCAACAACAACACCAAGACACTCTCCCCCTTTGACATCAAGGGCAAAGGGTGGACCAAGATATTCTCCCCCTTTGATATACATTATGTTGTCCATGCTCCCCCTGAGTACATGCTGAATTATCTGATTGAGCTTCCCCTTTGTACATGCTGAGATGCACTAAACCATCCATGCTCCCCCTGAGCACATGTAGAGTCTGCAAAAATATTTTCCAAAAGAATAACATGACTCTATAACTCAACTAAGTGAGTATGACCTTCCTATCACCAATGACTCTTACATACATCAATCTCCCAACCAAGTGGGGATATACCAAATGTTTATGCATGACTAACATAGAAAATATTACATCATCCTTCTGATGCATAGTGGGGTTACAAATTAGGTCTTTTCATGACCTTTACATCAAATTATATACATGACATTTATAACAAGGACAACCGATCTAAACAAGATCATGATAGTCATCAGCAACTATCATACACCATATATGACTTGTACCATCAGTAGCATCAGGATCAACAACCTATATATTTCCATCGTCAAAAGGGTCACCTGAATCAAAACAACTATGTGGATCAAGCAATATAAGCATCTTCAAGTACCAATATCTTCTAACACAATGCCAACAAGGAATTACTAGAAGCATATTTTCCCCTAGAACCTGTGCGCACTGTTCATTGTTAGATCTGATCATTGCAAATATCAGTGGGAGTCATCAAGGCATCATCATTAAACAGATATACATCAACTTTTTAACACCTTATGAGCATCAATACATTTCCACATATCATCAGGAGATTGTAACCATCATCAAATAGAGTAGATAGTTGACTGAACCATATCAAACTCCTTTTCCTGAGTCTGTCCTGCTGCTTTTTCTTCAAAAACAACATATACACAACTGTGCAGCTTCGAACTTGTGTATATATGCGACTTCTTTTCATGAAACTTTCGTATGAGATTTAGAACACTGAAATTTCACACTTTAAGCTGCCCCTGAGTCTCCTTGTTGAGAATTTTAGATTTTGCATTAGAGTTCCTTGCCTCACCTTGTGAGCTAGATTCACCTTCAACAGATTCATGAAAACCAATACCAGTTTTGATGGTAAGAAACCTTTGACTAGTAAGAATATTATCCAAAATCTTAGTATTGTCTTGAAATCGTAACAGTTTATCCTTTTCTTCTAATTTACCTTTTAAGATATTTACCTCAACCTAATATTGCTCTTCCTTTTCCAGATATTGCTTCTTCAAAATTTCTTCAGCCTTCCTTCCTTCTTCCACTTGTTGCCTTAATTTGAGAATCTTATTTTCTTGTTCTTCATCTACTTGAGGTAGTTGTTCATTCTGCTTATTTTCAAGATCTTCTTTTAGAGAGAGGATCTTAGCTTCAAGACTTACATAGTAACTGGATCTATCTTTAAGTCTCTTGATTGTTATACTCTGATCATTTATTTAATTTCTTAATGATGTCACTTCAGCTTGCAGCTTTTGACATTGATCTTCCCTTTCCTTTTATTTCTTCCTTACTTTGTTTCCTTCCTCCAACTGAGCTTTTAATATGGTAACTTCTTCTTTGAAGGCACACTCCCTTTTGTTAAATAGATCTTGTTCATCTCTGATTTTATCTGTGAGTCTTTTAAATTTTGTCTCTATGTTTCTTTCATGATCACTTCCAATATATCCAATATTGCATGAACAAAGAAAAGTATCACTAGAAGACCAAAAATTTGTACCTGATGCTTCATTTGCTTGTTCATCTTCAATCTGAGGTGCTTCGAAATCTGAATACTTGCTTCAACCTAATGGCCAATTGTCTCTCCTGCTGTTGTTGTTCCTTTGAGTTGTCTTCTTCTTCTAAGGTGCTTTCTTCTTTAGCTTCTTTCCCATTGTTTCTACGGATCACCTTCAAGCAATCAAGCTTCTACCAAAGGACCTGCTCGGATAACAATTGTTGCAAATAATACTAAGAGGGGGGTTGAATCAGTATTAAAATCTATAACTTTTTCATTTCCATATTCTTATTTATATACGCTACTTCAATGAAGGTAACTCGTGTGTACACACAACTTTATTTAAGGCAACCAGTGTATATCTGGCAAACTTATGATTTAATTAATTCATCATATGTTGATATTTAATTAGTGCATCAGTACTTCATTAACCATATAAATAGTAACGAGGTGCAATAATAACATAACAAACCATCACACATAAGTTACACACATGAACACCAAGTTTTAAGGTGGAAACCCAATGCAGGACAAAAACCACCTGTCGTTGTCTTCTTTTAATATAAGAAAAACCTATTTACAATCTTGTACTAGTGCAGACTCATACCAGTACCCAAGCACCCACATGGAGAAGGCTACAACCTTCTCTCGTTCTCCAGCTTCTACTGGAAGGGAGCTACAACCCCCTAGGTCTTATACTAGCCAATCTGTTTACTAGTATGTAGGCGTCGGCCTACTGAAGGCTCCAACCTTCACTCATTTTCGAGTTGTTACTGGAAGGGAGCTCCAACCCCTTTGCTCTTGTATTGGCTGATATGTTTACCAGTACGTAGGTGCTGACCTACAGAAGGCTATGACCTTCTCTCTTCCTCCAAGGACCATGTTTCATAAATTTTCATACTGGATACTCCTTGAACAAAACACCTCAATCTAAAGGCCATGTTTCATCCAATTTTCATACTGGACCCATCAACAACATTGAAGCTCAAAATCAATCACCACTGCAATACAACCATCAAATACATCTGCATTAACCAATCATTGAAACTCAATCATCAATCTCTAAATCACCCACAACTGAATCACTGAAGGCCCATCATCACTGGAGCAAATCACGATCAACCAATCTGAACATTCAAAATACTATCATCAAAACACAGTCACCAAAACACAGAGCAGAACCCAAAACTCTGCAACAACTACTAGAACCAACTGCAAATTCAAATATCATATTTCATAATGTATATGCTACTCTGATGAGCCGAACCAATGTGTATATGCGCTTTTACCAAAGCGAACCAGCGTACATATCTGCAAATACTAACTTAAAAACTTCACAACTATTTCAGAATCCAGTCATACCCAGATCATAACATTTGCAGAATAAAACATGCGTCAGTATTCAGATCTAGACTATCCATGATCAAACCACATAATGATAATACATTTCAAGTCTTATGATCTCGATCCATCATCCATCATCAACCACATAGGTGCATCCTTAGTTCAGATTAAGAAAAGCATCAGAACCCATAACCTATATACTTGATCTCACACTTCATCAAATATTCAATACTTACACACCTAGCCTAATGATCTTCTCCTCTTTATATTGTTTTAGGCTTTTCTCAATACCTTGGACCAAAACCACTTAGGACCAATACCTTGGACGAAATACCTAGGGTCAATACTTCAGACCAAATACCTTGGATCAAAATACCTCGGACCAAAAACTTAGTTTCCCAACATGTACGCACTTTTCCTCTTGTGAAAGTGCATGTATACATTATATGCTCCTTTTGTTCTGTTAACCCGCATGTATACACTCCTTGGACAAAGTGAACCTGCGTATACCTCTCTTTCTTCATTCTTTGGAGTCTGATCTGTAATCCTTTGCTGTTGTACTGTGAACTATCATCTGAGTGAGTTGCCATCAAGGACAACACCTGTATCATAATGCCAACACCTTTAACTTCTAGATAGTTCTCCATGATTTATTTTCAAGAAAAGGAAGGTGAGAAATTCATATTAATCTAATTTATTCCATGAATTCATTTACACAGTAAATTTCCTTGTTATGTTGTTGATGCTTTCAAGTTAACTTTACACTGAATTAGTATAGGCAGAACTAGTGCAAGCAAAATGGTTTGAAATTGCTTCCAACATTTACAATCTTTTTGTTATTATGTAGGCACTGCTTTATTTCTAGTTCAGTTTTCCCTTCTATTTGCTTGTAATTAGAATTTCCTTTCGCATTGATTGCTTGTATTTCCTGTATGATTTTCATTGCCTAGATTGATGTTTTCTTGAATTCTCTTTAGTGAAAGATTTCATTTATTGATGATATTAATACGCAAGATAGACTAGCATTTATTTTGCAGGTTGCCAGGGGCTTTCTCTGGCATTTCCAATGTTTCATCTCGAAGTTCATGAACTTTACGGATTGAAAAAATAAATGTTGGTACATTTATAAGCCCTATATTGCACCCAACATTGATGCATCATGGTGGTCGTGGTTAGTGAAAATATTGTTGTGTTGAGCGGTGTTGGGACATGATACATTCAATTCTGGAGTGTTTGGAGACTTCGGAGCGGGTTTGATAGGAGGATCATACTGAATTGATAGCAACTTTGAATAAAATCCATTACTTCCAGTGCCATGTTTGGGAGCGTGTAGTGGTGGTCTGGCAAGGCCAGAATTTGTTATTGGAGAAGGTTGAGAAGTTGGAGGCCTAGATGGCCCATTTCGAGGAGCATGCCCAATTCTCCTTTCATCCTCTGCCACCTCCTGGAACAGCCCCAGATAACCCAACCTCTGTCACTTCTAATGAGTAGCATGGATACAAGTGTTTTATATGTCTTGTCTGTTTACTATTGCTTATAGCCTCCTAAGTTATGTATTGTGTCTCTTTATGGTTTTCTATTTCACTGCCATATGCTTTCAGTGGCAGTCAACAAACCTGGTCGGGGTGAGACTATCTGCATTTTTCTTCTGATGTACCTCTTTTTGGAACCATGAATAAAATATTGACTTACAAAATTATTTATATATATATATAATAAAAACATGATAACTTTTTATCCTTATGAATATTTCATACACTTAAACTATATATATATATATATATATATATATATATATATATATATATATATATATATATATATATATATATATATATATATATATATATATATATATATAGATATATATATATATAATATTGAGGTATTTTACATATAATTGATAATTTTCTTTTTTATTAACCGTTCACAAATGTGAGATATAATCTCACCATGAAAACTGAAAATATAAAAACCTTCCTAATTTGTGTTCTATATATATATATATAATTTTAACATTTTTAAATATGGGGTGTTTCTCAAAATGTAAGGGTTGTTTGGGTGTGCTTTCATCACATGTCTCTTCGCCTTGACACAATGTGGCAGTGGTAGTTAATACAGACATGCTAGTTATGCAATGGGTTCATTGTTTTAAATACTCAATTATGGAGAGGGGATGGATGAAGTGCTTTGTGAGGAAGGAAGCAAGGATATTTCCTTATCCTCCATTACTAGTTTCTTCCTCGTGGCATGCCATCTCATTCTTCACTTTCAATGATGGCATTTTTAGATCTTCTCTCATCTGGATGTGTCTAGTTTTTCCACTGGGATCTAGTGAGTTTCATTCTCATTGTATTGGGATTATATTTTTATGTATTGGTTCTAGGTCATGAATTCACTCAAACTAGTTGTTTATTTCCTTTGATTGGGATTTCGAGGTCAAATTCTCAATTCATTGTTTCCGTGAATCCTTGAGAAATTTTCTTCAAACTTATTGGGTATTTATTGTTAGTGGAGTTTCTTTGTACTAGAAGAGTTATGTGTTTGAAGCTCCGGTACTTAGCATTTTGGGTCCATTTCAAATTTCTCAAATTGTTTAGTGTCATGTGTTCCATGGTGAAATTAGGAGATCCTATGTTCTAATGTCTTTGTACCATTTTTAGCTTTTAGGAACTCCCACTCATTGCCTTTGGGTCATGCCATGTTATTGAAATGTGATAAGATTGACAATTTGTTGGCTTTTGGTCTTGCAGTGTGGTATTTAGGTGATGATCTAGTATTTTTTAGATCTAAGTTTGAAGGCTCTGTGTCTCATCCTGTCTATAGTTTTCTTGGTAGGAATTCTTCTTGTATTTGTCCTTAGTGTTCAATGGCAACTTTATTCATGCCTCCTAGGCAAATATTGAGTTGAAGGAGGGGTGTTGAAGATAATATTGAGCATGAAAGGGTTCGTCCTTTTGCCTATGACTTTGTCACCACTTTTTTTGATGTTGTTCCTTTGGAGGTAAGAAAGGAAATCTTGTTAATAGAGGCGAAAGAGTCTACGAAACAACTGTATCACCTAGACTCTGAATTGGTGGGGGAGGATATGAAATGTGTCCTTGTTCTTGGTAGATTCAAGAAAAGGTGAGTCCATTTTATGAAAATTTCTCTACCTCTTCATCAACAAAGGAAAACTCTATTGCGCCTTAATTCTAAGGACAAACAAGTGGAGAACTATAATGTCTTTTCCTCATTAGAGGACATTAAACGTATGTTGTGTAACCAATGTTTATGCCCTTAATATGTGGACTCTAGTTTGGATCATGTAGAAATCTTCCTTATGAATGAATCTACCTGTGGTGACCCCACATATCCTCCAAGTGATAGTAACCAGTTCCAATTTCCTCTCAGCATGACTGCAAATGGTAGCTTTAGATATTTTTGACATCAATTTTCATGTGTCTTACCAGCTTGGTTTCTTCAAAGTGGTCTCCATCTTATTTTTGTTTTCAAGAATATAGGTGTGGTATTTTTTGTTTGTTACTATGCTCTGTTTCTTTTGGATACCATGGAAGTAAAGTATTTCTAAATATTTCCATGGGTCTTGAGCCTTTGTTTTTGGTTTCCTAGTAGCATGTGTAGCCATGGGTGATATAATAAGGAAATCATTTTTGTATATAATGGTTTTTATGGGAGAAATGGATTAAGCTCTATTGGGTACGAAATGGCTTTAGTGATATTATGGTTTTTATGGGAAAAATGGATTAAGCTCTATTTGGTACGAAATGGCTTCAGTGCTATTATATATGGATAGATACATAGATACAGTACCTATTTAAATGACCTCAATCTCTCGGATATTGATGTTTTGACAAACCTACTTTCCAAGTGTTCCGAATCTGAATGGAAAATCAGGGATTGACCAAAGATTATATACCTTCCCACACAATGATATACATCAACGCTGCCCCTACGGATTAAAATGAGATACATCTCAATTGACTTACAAGAATCTTCTGCTTCCCATCGTCGGAAGTCAATTTATCACCGGAGATGAATAAAGCAACAAAGTCAAACATCCCAACCCACTCACACACTACTATTCCACGATCTCTCCACACAGTCACGTTCAAACCACTCCTTAATGTTAAGGAGTTTGAAGTCGTTAAATGCGCTTTGCCATTGCGACCTTTGAACAATCGCTTATCTTCCGTCTGCTCTACGAAAGAAGAATCTGTAATCAATTTGAATTGTATTCAACAATCCAGGTTCAGGGTGTGCCTCCGCTCCTCCCCTCTCTCTATGCATGCATCAAATATTTCATCCGCAACTGCAACTCAACCATAAATTACGTTCACATAACTCTCATTATCTCAAATATTTCATATGCAAGCATAGCTTACGTTTCCACAGCGCCCATTATCTCACGATATCAAAGCCTTCGTTGAACATAAGAGCAGAAAAAGGTGATGCCTTTCCGCAGGAAAATGAAAACTAATGTTTCTGTAATTGTACTTACTGCCGTCGCCCTACTTATGTCGACATCGTTGCTTAAGGAAGGCCCCTTTCTTCGGGTTGCAGGTTCTCAGGCACGTCAACCCGACGGAAATGCTCGCAGTAACGTTCAATCTTCTCTTAAAGCCGCGGCTGCTGGAGGATGGCAATCGTTTGGAGGTGATGGTCACAACCCGCTACTCGTCCTTGCTGCTCTTCAACCCAATCCCCATCTGCCAACTCCTTCACACCAACGTAACGTTCATTCTTCCGTTGGGGCGCGGGCAGCAGGACTTTCTGGATGCCGTCCAGCTTCACCTCATTGCCCAAGCAATGCTCCAAGTCCTCCTCCTGGATGTTGCACTGCAAACTCGAAAGTAATGTCCAATGGCAAGGCGGAGTTAGTGAGGAATTATGATGCTGGAAAGCACGCATCAGCACATCAAGTTAACATCGCAGTCGAAGGAGGACCGCATAACAGTAGTAATGTTTAGAGGTGATGGTCACAACCCGCTACTCATGCTTGCTGCTCCTCAACCCAATCCCCATCTTCCAACTCCTTCACACCAACGTAACGTTCATTCTTCCGTTGAGGCGTTACTTTCTATGTGCCCTCCAGCTGTACCTCAATGCCCAAGCAATGCTCCAACTCCTGGATGTTGCACTGTAAAATCAAAGGCGGACCAACAAGTGAAGGCTAACGGCAAGGCTGAGTTTCTGAGGAATTATGAGAGCTCCATTGATGCTGGAAAGCGCGCGTCAGCACATCATATTAAGATGGCAGTCGAAGGAAATTAATCCTCTAAATGTACCAGGAAATTAATTGGCTCTTGAACCACACACAGTTTCTCCCACCTCACAGATGCCTGCCCCATATTCATGTTTCTCGTGCCCCGTATTTCTTTCGTGCAACTATTGTTTGTTATAGGATTTCATGTTAATCTTTTGCAAGAATAAACATGAATATAGATATCCATTTGTGATTTCTGCTAATGGCGGTTTGCTGATCCAATTCATGTTTCTAAATATTTATTTCAACCGGTGGCTGTTAATATTAAAAATATAGAAAAATAAATAATACACATTGTAAAAAGGTTTGATGGTATTAATGATTTTAAAACTTAAATATTTTTTTTAAAAATGGACGCAATAATTTCTTTGCCCAGCTAGCTCATCTCTTTATCTAAGATATATATCTCAAAGAGGTTACAGTGGTTAACACATCACATTTAGAACATTTAATTTTAAAACTGCTCTAGATACATCTTAACTCATGATATATCTCTGGATGTTCAGATGGATCTAGGCTGATTTTAAAATTAAATGGATGTATGTTGGTTTGATCCCTCCTGGAGAAGTAGAAAACAAAGCTCTCTAAATCATGGAGTAGAGTTTTCAAACCCTCAATTATGCTCAAGTGGGCGTTCATTCCTAATAATATGTTGTCTTGTGGTGAACTTGGGTTCCCTCACCCATCATAATAGTTGTCTTGAATAAGATTTTATCCCAGTGGGAGATAGATGCTTCCCTAGGCTTGGAGAGGGTCAATGACAAAATGATCAACCATTGAGAACTCTTGTCACCATGGAGAGCCTTTTTGGCTAATGGAAGCTAGGGACTTTTGACTTGAAATAATAATCTATCAACCTTATGATGGAAAAGAGACTCTCTCTCAAAAGAGAACATGTATCCCTTACCTTTACGAGAAATTTTAATATTTCTTAGAAATAGTGGGATTAAATGGCTTCTAAAATCATATGTAGTTTATACGCCTTTTAATATTTCTTAGAAATAGTGGGGTTAAAAGGCTTCTAAAATCATATGTAGTTTATATGCCTCACCAAATGTGGAAAGCCTGCAAGGATTGTTTCCAATTGAACATGTTTTTACCTGGGCTTGGCGAAGGCACACGAAAGACTCTTACAAGTTTCTGGATGAGATTGATGGCCAAAGGGGCTAGGGAACCAAGGTCAATTTGATTGCTTCTCCATCACAACCCCCTAGGTACATGGTAGGGAAGACTAAAGCCTATAATAGAAACATATAGAAAATCTTGAGAGGAATTTCCATTATCCACGTGAGAAGAATAAATAAAATGATCTTGCCTTGGGCTAGCTATTGAAGCCTCATCCCTATATGAATGCTCTGTATCTCAATTCTTTGGAGACAACCACAATGGTAATGATGCAAATTAAATCTTCTAAGCCATGAGATATTACATTCCTTATCCCTTCACAATAATTGAAAGCATCCTTAATGGACCAAAGATGAGTTACAGACAGGTTAGGTGGACAGATATCCTTAGTAGATTTAAAATATGCACTAACCCTATGAGAATCCATTCAATGACATTTATGGAGTGTAAAATGATATGTCGTGTTCATTGCAAGATGGTGGTTTTAATGGCTTCCACATGCCCCTTGCATGCCTCCACCTGAACTATTATGGGGATGTGCTTCCATGTCCCACTAGCATGTGGGCTCACAGGATCTTGGTTACTCACCCACTTCTATCTCCTAATCCAAGGACCCAACGATGAAATTCATGTGTTGTTGAACCATGGTACAACATTCTTAATTAAGGGAGGTTTATGCAAATTATTTCCAAGGGAGATGAGATCATAGAGGCATATGTTAAACACCCCTACTTTCCAATATTCTCCTCTACTTTTCTTCCAGTTTATCTCATGTGAGTTGGGATGATCACTTGAATTAGTAGAAGGAGAAATGCTTCTCGAATAAAAAGACCTTCAAGTTTGTAGCTTTAGGATATTTTTCTTATAATGGTGCCATTCTGAATATTACATATCATGTTTATGACTAGTTGTGGGCTTCCTTCAACTAGTAGTTTGGAGAACTCTTGGGAATGAGTGATATCTAATGCTTCCTCCAACTTAGTTAATTAAGCTACATTACTTGTTTTATGTCCCATGGGAGCTAAAAATATAAATAGGAATTCTGAAGTGATTTCTAAGGGTTCAAACATAACATGTTTGTAGTGGGTTTCCTTTAGAGGCTTTGTCAAAATTGAGATTTAGGAATTTTAAAGGAGGAGTCTAGGAGGAAGGAATGGGGAGGGGGAATGGTGGGTTTCAAGGTAGAAGCAAGTGTAATATTAAACCTTGTAGTCTAACTCCTAGTTTTGAAGTAGTAAGGTTGTGCTTCTAGTCTCTTACAAATTTTTATTATATTAGGTCGAAAGAACAATTGATTCCTTTACATTATTTTGAATGATGATACAAAGAGATTCATGAGTGAGTGATAATTTCTTAATGATGTAGCAATTTATCTCTTTACAAATATGATAGGTGATAACACTTACCATGAGAATCCAAATCCTATTTAGTATGGGGTTATGGAAATCGTGAGCCCTCTAATTTTCGAAACTATTAGGAATATTGGATGGATCATGGTTTCTTCATTCTATCCCTATCTCTAAAACTTTCTAGAGATGAATTGTCTATGGGAAAACAATAAATATATGTTCCACATTTTCCAGAATCAAGGAGGCACAAAGAGCATTGCTAACAGCTGAAATGTGAACACATTTCTATTTGTCTTACGTTAAATTTTTCCCTTGAACTAAAATCCAAAAGAATGTTGAAGCTTTTTCCAATATTTCATTTGCTATGTACTACTCCAAATGGATGTTTTTGGTGTCTCCTTGAATCCTACTTCCACTATTATGCTTCTCATATAGAGGCAGAGAAACTTGATCCATATCCCCAATGAAATTTGTCTACGAAGTTGGAGATCGGGATCAGTCCCTTTTGGAGATTCTATTAATTTTTTTTATAAATCTCCTCCTTGGGCTTGGCCATCCATTCCTTTAAGTGTAACCACTACTTCCATGTATGTAAGGAGGTAGGGGTTCTAAACTATTTTTTATGTTTGGGCAGCCATGGGGAAGTCATATTAAAATATAGAGTATAAAATTCATTTAGATCTTAGATTTTAGGAAGTTATTTCCATGGGTCCTCATAGAACATATGTGTTTGACCATCTCAAATTTCTAAGAAGCAGTGATTTTAAATAAGGCACCTTCCTTTTCTTACTATATTCTAAATGGAAAACTTGAATTTAGTGAAGGATGCTCTAATGAGCTACTATATTGAAGTGTCCCTTGCATATTTCTTGATCCAAATTTATTTCCATAATTTTTTACCCCCTTGAAGCCAATGGCATTAGATATTGGCTCTAAGAACCATTTCCATCATTAATGAGTCTCTTAATCTGAGACCCCTTTTTAGTTTTGGTACATAAAGAATATTCCATCCCACCAGGGATCATTGTGTTTCGAATTTTTCACTTTCCCAGAAGAAGTAGTGATGCATGGTACGAATACAACTAAGGATGGAGGAGGAAAACAAGAGAGATGAGAAAAGAAATATAAGGAGAGCTTGCAAAAGTTAATTGAGAAGAACTAGCCTCCCTACAATATTAAGAAAGCAAAACGCCCAAAAAGCTATCATTTTCTTGAATTTGCTAATAATATCCTTCTATAAGCTAATATTGAACGAACTATTGACCCATGGTAGTCATAAGTATTTTGAGGGAAATGTGTTGAACAAGATGTTGAAAAATGGAACAAGAAATTTGCAATTTTGATTTTGCCTTTATTAAATTGAGAAAAAATGAATTTCCACATCAGTAAACAACTTGGATGATGTTAACTTTTGTGGCATGGCTTTTTTCACCCATATTACTAGGAAAATTCAAGTTGGAAGAGTTTGAGTTTACTTCAGCATGTGTGATTTCTAATTCGTAGCAATCAAGGTGATTTATCTTAGGTTGTTTTTAGTTAAACTAGCCTCAACTTTTGGAGGAACTAGTCGAGGGTCAGTTTGTGCAGTGACACTTTAGTCAAACTCAGTGATCATCGAGTTAACTAATCAATCCACCCAAAATAACTAGTGCATTCAGAGAATTCAGATTACCGAGTCAAGGTGGAGATTCCAGAGCAGTGTAACATGAGTTGTAGAATAGTCTTGAGTGTACAACTATTGCATGTATTTAGATGATCAACCTAAGGAATTGCGCAATTCAATTTGAGTAATTTCCTAAATAATAGGGCCTTAATTCCTCAAGGAACAACACAAGGAAATAAGAGCTCAAGCAGAGGAAAATTTTGACAGAGTCTTGGTCAGAGGCCTTTAGTGAGTAGAGAGATAGGTGATGCACTTGCAGGGTGTTCTCAGTGGAGAAAAGCGATTGTAATACATCTCTATTCATTTGATTAATGCAAGAAGGAATTGAGGTTTTTAGCAGAGTTCTTGCGCCAGAAAAAACAATTGTTGCATGTGTGTTATTTCTTCTTGCATGTCTAACATTTTATTCTAAATTGAGAATTAATTTCCTGAGAGAAGTAGAGTAGGTTTGTGTCTTTTGATTTATATTAAAACTTCATGAGAAGTTGCAAATATACAGCCTACTTTCTACATGGTATCAGAGCAAGAAATTCGAAGTTATTTCTCAAAGGTTCGAATTTGAAGATCATTCTAGCATGATTTGTTTAGAGCTGAGAAGACGACCTTCAATGCACTAAGGATAGAGCATGCCTTGGAAGGCACCTCAAATTTTGTTGCATGGAAGGACCACATCGAGGCAGCATTGGATGATAATGGATTGGTTGAATATGTTAAGATAAATATTCCAAGACCACCCGCATCTAATGTCTAGGACCTTACATAGTAGAATAAAGATGTATCCAAGGTGACAAGAATAATCTTTGAGGGAGAAAACAATCATATTGTTTAAAATATCTATAGAAAAGAAACTTTGTTCGCGATGTGGAAAGCACTAACTTAATTTTTTGAGAATATTAGTGACAACAGGAAGCTGGCACTCAAGGATAAACTTGAAAGTATCCAGATGTAGAAGAATGACACTATACTGGTATATCTCAACAGGTTCACACAATGTCATGATGAACCGAGAGGGGTCGATGTTATTGTCCCTGAAGATCACTTAGTAAGCCTAGCCTTTCTAGGCCTTCCCAAGAGTTGGCATAGCTATTAAGATTCGGTGAACAGGATGGAGAAACTATTGAATTGGGAGAACTTATGGTCTAATTTGGTACAGGAGGAAATATGGTGGAATATTAGAGATCAGACTTCATCCAAGGGTGAGGATGAAGAAAAAGTTGTGTTGGCTAGAAAGGAAAGGAAGGGAAAAGGGAAGAAATCCCAATCCAAACCAAAATTCACTCAAGGGGGACAGAAGAAATTCTTGTCAAAAATTAAAGGCTTCCATTGTCATGAATTCACACACTATACCACAAAGTGTCTAGACAAGAAGACAACCAAGAAGACCTCAGGAGGAGAATTAGTTGCATTTTGGCTTCATAGTTCTGGATTTACTTTACCCTCATTGCATGCATGGTCATTGAAATAATGGGGAGTGTGTGGTACTTGGACTTAGGTGAATCGTTCCACATGATAGGGTGTAAAGATTTTTTCAATGATGTGGAAGAAAATTATTTGTAGATGCACATTGCGATGGGGGATGATGGAAGGTGTAGCATAACTAGTATTAGTATAGTCACCTTTCATAGGGAGTTAGGCTCCCCCCTCAATCTCAAGCATGTCATGCTCGTTCCGGGCCCAAAGAAAAATCTCACCTTTGTTGTAGTTTTGGAATACCATGGTTATGATGTGAAGTTTAACAAAGGAAAGGAATTCGTGAGACACATAGACACATGACAGGTGAAGCAGAATGGGGTTTGTGTGAAGAACCTATATAAGCTAGATGTGGAAGAATGTGATGCATTAAGCACAAAGGCAAGGAAGGTACAAAGACACGATGTCAGTGAATATAACACCCTCCTCCCATATCTACCCAAGTAACTGGTCAACTAGAGTAAACATGTGACGATAATTTATATGATATTATTAGACTCCCTATGTGTGAGTTAAGGAAGTGGAATCCAAGGAAACACATAACATAGACCTTCCACATCAGTAAAAAATCTTCAAGGAGCCATCCAACCCACTCAGGTAACAAGCCCTTGGGTCCCACTAAGATTTTGGACAATTAAACCCTCGAACTCTCCCTTGATATATACAAGCATGCACCTAGGAGGCTTTAGACACTCCCAAAACATGGGTATGCATGAGTCTAGGGATTTTTCTCCTCAGAACATTGCCTGAAACTTTGAGATTTGTGACACCTTTTTAGGCCCAGACCCAGGTCACTGCCTAGAACCTAATGACAAGTTCAAGAAATAATTATCACAACAAAACAATGATACATTTGCAAAAGCATTGACAAGCTCTAGAATGGACCCTTACTATCCATGGCATATGTTTCATCAAACATGTTACAAATATGAAAGTTACATGTCCTAACAACAAAACTGAGCATAAAGGTCTCATACTTATCTGAGAATCGCTATGAAACATTGATGCCAAAACACATTAGCTGCAATTTCATCTATTAGGCCATAGGTACATTGTTGATTCATTTACAAGTCAAATCATGATGAGATCCATACATTTCCACTGTCATAATACATGTTCGTAACCAGCATAATACCCACAGAAATACCAAGTTAATAACAACCATACAATCCACATATAAACCAGTACAATAATCATGAAATAACATGGAGAAATAACATCATATTAATGATGCAAAGGCCAACTAGGTTCGAGACTTCCATGAAGCACATGGAAATAAACATGGTTGAGCCAAATCTCTCTTCAGCTAGTCACCATCGTGCCATATTCCAACCATGAATGTGGGATCTCATAAAACACATCAATCAAAACCATCCAAAGCTTTTGAGAGGCCAAGCCACCTCAACCCATGAAACTGTGATTCCACCTCACAATCAAACATGAGAAACCATCACCAGTTTTGTCTCTACCCAAGCCTTCTAGGTGATCCAAATTGGATCCATAAAGAACTGTCAAAGAACCATGACTGTATCGGGTTGGACAAACTTCTAAGAATTCAAAACAGTGATCAAAAACACCCTGAACCAGTGTCAATGGTAGCCAGGGTGGAATGACGAGGACCTCAGTCAAAGCACACTGACCGAGGCCCATGGAGATTGCGCGGGAGGCTGAATTAGCCCCTGGGACGCCCGGATTGGGAACATCATTGGGCGAAAAGGACCGAAATGGAATAGGCCCGAGCACTCGGTCGCGTGGGGAGCTGGAGAACCACAGGGAAAAAAGCAAAAAAGCGCTAAAGGACAAAGCGGGACCCGTGCTCTACAAACTGGTGATATTGATCGGGGCACCCTCAAACGGTAAGCGGTTTTGGATGGAGGCGAAGCGATCCCACTCAACAATCGACGTGTGGCAAGTGGAGGTGAGAGAAAACCACCGTTGATCGCGTGCTAATGGTTGAGCAAGTCAACCGCGCGAAATGTGCGTATGGCGTCGGATCTGGAGGCCCCAGATTGGATGGCTGAGATAGTTCCCAATGGGGGAAGCAGAATCAACAAAGGAATGAGTTGTGATTTAGAAGGATTTGAGGTATGTTTGACCGCCATGGTGGAGGAAGACTTCATCCACGATGTAAACGAAGAACCGAACCGATGAAGCAGGCTGGCGCACATTATAGGAGGACACATGGCCACTCCCTGTGAGCCGGTGATGATGCCGAACAGGGAACTCCAAGCACAGCAGGAAAAGGTGATTCGACGGAGGCAGAAGAGGAACTGAACAGACATGGGAATGAATGGCCTAAAGCCATGAACAGAGATAGAATACATAGTCAGTAAGAGATAGAGAGACAGAGGAACCAGAATCCTGAAAGGAGGACGGAACACAAAGATAAAAAGACAGTGAAGTAAAAGCAACAAAAGACAGAGGGCTGAGCTGACCAAAGGCAACATCGAGCACCAGAGAGCTTGAGAGAGTCAAGCCATCCCAGAGAGGATCTATCCGAACTGAGCACCACATTGGGATCTCTCCATTGTAGACAAGAAGGTCATAGTGCTGGTAGGCAAACGAGTTTGTGCACTCTAGAGGCTTAGGGAATCCAAGAACCACCCTGCCAAGCAAAATCTGCTTCAAGTGACTCATATTGAGCTCCTGCATTGTAATTATCTACTTAAGACGCAATAAAACAAGGCCACCATTGAAAGCTGGACCGGAGATGTAGCCCTGGAGGATAGGGTGAACTCCTTATTAATTTCTTGCGTTCTTGTGTTTGCTTACTGTATTTCTTAGCTGTCTTTCCATTTAATTGTCTGTGTATTGGCAATCTGATCGATATGTTGCCTAAATAACATAGACACACACATCAGCACGAGTTTGTAATACCTTTAATCAATAAATGTTTAACTGATGTCACTCATAGGGTGACTATCAGATCAAGTGGTATCAGAGCTTTAGGTTGTAAGGTTAGACAAGCTTGTGTTAGCTTAGATGTTGAATGCTCACTAGATCAAAGCTCAAATTAGGAGAAGGAGAGTTGGTGGAAACTAATCCTGAAATTGGGAGAGTCTATCCTCGAAAGACAATGTCAGAGGAAGGTTCTGTGGGACCAGACCATCAATTCATAGAAAGTTTCCTAGCTATAAAGTCTATGGTAGAAGAAATGTATAGAGACTTTAGAAAGCATAAGGTTGAAGACTCCTCGGGTTCTGAACAAGATAAAGAAGAAGATGAGTCTCACTTCCATGAACACTCCAAACGAAAAGGGAAAGAGGAAAGCTTTCTCACACCTCCTAATAGCCCTGTGCATAATAAGAAAGCATCTTTGATCAAGCTAGATGTTAAATTTGATTTGCCTATATATGATGCAGAGCTAAATGCTGAAAAGTTGGACAATTGGATTACACAAATTTATGTGTATTGTAGAGTACAGAACATAAAATAAGACAAGAGTAAGACTCAGCTGGCAAGCCTACACCTAGGAGGCACTGCCTTGGTTTGGTGGGAAGGTAGAACCCAAGCTGATATGAAAAGACATGGTAAGACCATCTTTGTCTGGAGTGAATTTGTTGCTGCAATCAAAAAGTAGTTCTATCCATTGGCCTACATGCAACAAGCCATGATGAGTTGGCAAACTCTTCGACAGTTGAAAGGGCAAAGTGTGCGGGGGTACACTCAAGAATTTAGGAAGAGAGCATTGATGTTGGGTATCTCATTCCACTCACCAGAGACTCTTTTGAAGTACATTGGTGGTCTACACAGGTACATGAGGCATACCATCCTCATGTTTAATCCCACTAGTATAGATGAGGTATTTGTACAAGCTCCTCATCTAGAAGCTAAAGGAAGGAATGGAAATCCAGAAGTTGGGGGACCATCCCAACCCACTGTAAGCAAGAGCAAGGAGAAAAGAAAGTAGAAGTGGAAAGCAAGGAAGGCTAACACTGCACAGAAAAGAAAAGATTCATGCACTCACTGTAAAAAGGATGGGCATGATGATGAGCATTGTTGAATTCTGCATCCAGAGCTGAGACCTAAGAAGTCCGAGGGCAAGAAGAAGAAGACTGCTACAACTATTTAGAAAGATTTGTGGTTAGACTCGAGAGATGAAACAACTATTGCAGCCACAGGTATAAAAGGTAAGAATTCTGAAGCATCTACTAGTAATTCTGCTTAATCTATTATTGATGAAGAAAATGAGAGAAAAAGACATGAGATTTTCCATATTCGAGTTATTTCCAAAAATCAAAAGATTGATACTTTGTTTGATAGTGCTTCACAAGTAAATCTAATTTCTGAAGAAATTGTAAAGAAATTGGGATTAACAACTACACCTCATAAGAAACCATACCCATGAGGATGGTTGAATGATAAAGCACAGCTACAAGTTACTAGACAGTGCAAACTCAAGTTTTCTTTTGGGTCAACATTTGTAGATGAGGTTGAGTTAGACATAATTCCTTTGGATATATGTGGAATTGTTTTAGGAAATCCTTACTTGTATGATAGAAAGGCTATCTTCTATAGAGCTGAGAACAAGTATCTACTTGTTAAAGATGGAATCGAATACCTTGTAAGAGCTCACAAACTTAAGAATAATTACACTCTCATAAACTCAGGGCAGATGAAAAGAATAAATTCATGCAAAAAAATCTTACTGATGGTTGTAAAGGAAAAGAAACCTGATAAAACCAATGTATTTAAGGGTTGTAATGCTGAACAACAGGCTAATATAGAAATGGTTGTTTCAGAGTATGATGTCTTATTTCAAGAACCCAAAGGTCTACCACCCAAAAAGGGAATAGTACATGATATTATTTTGCAGCAAGATTTTCCATTGCCTAACATTGGAATGTAGAGGTTGTCTGCTTTACAGAATGCTAAAATCAAAAAGCAGGTGCAGGAGTTGCTCAAGAAAGGGTTCATCAGGCCTAGCACATCACCATGTGGGTCACCAATCGTTTTGGTGGGAAAGAAAGATGGATTGTGGAGAATGTGCATTGATTACCGAGCACTGAATGAGATAACAATCAAAAATCGTTATCCCCTTCCTCACATAGATGATCTTTTGGATCAATTAAAAGAAGCTGTTTATTTCACCAAGCTAGATTTGCACAGTGGATACCATTAGGTCAGAGTTGCAGAGCAAGATGCATGGAAGACTACTTTCAAAACAAATTAGGGATTGTATGAATGGCTGGTTATGCCTTTTGGCTTGACTAATGCTCCTGCTACTTTCATGAGATTAACGAATGATGTACTCAGACATTTTCTTGATGATTTTGTTATTGTGTATCTAGATGACATTCTGATTTTTAGTAAAACATGGGAAGAACATTTAAAGCATGTTAAGCAAACATTAGATGTTTTGAAAATTAGAAAAACTTTATGTTAAACTCTCAAAATGTGAATTTGGAAAAACATCTCTAAACTACTTGGATCATATAGTAGGGGGAGGTGAATTGAAAATAGATCCCTCTAAAGTGGCAGTCATCGTAAACTGGCCTACACCCAAGTCTGTTACAGAAGTAAGAAGCTTCTTAGGAGCAACACAATATTGGAGGAAGTTCATTTCTAGCTTTTCCTGAATTGCATCTCCCTTACATGCTTTAACAGGATTGAATAAGGTGTTTCAGTGGGGAGGCAAACATCAGAAAGCCTTCGACACCTTGAAAGAAAAGATTAGTACAACACCTATACTAGCACTACTAGATCTACAAGGACCATTTGTGATCCAAACTGATGCCAGTGACTATGCCATGGGAGCAGTGTTGACACAGCACGATAAACCCATATGTTATCACTCTGAGACTTTAAATCCTACAGTAGCTAACTATCCTACATATGATAAAGAATTGTATGCATTAGTTCAGAGTGTGAAAAAGTGGAAACATTACTTAATGGGCAAAGAGACAGTAATACATACTGATCATCAACCACTTCAATATCTACACTCCCAAACTAAGTTGTAGCAATC
Organism: Pinus tabuliformis; assembly: GCA_031772625.1. Classification (NCBI taxonomy): domain Eukaryota; kingdom Viridiplantae; phylum Streptophyta; class Pinopsida; order Pinales; family Pinaceae; genus Pinus; species Pinus tabuliformis. The sequence goes on along the minus strand of CM062810.1, from coordinate 996,270,339 downwards.
AAGACATTACAGATGGATGGGTTCTCTACAACAGTTTCATTTAGTCATCAGATATAAAAAGGGCATACATAACAAGGTTGCAGACATGTTATCTAGACCCATTATAAATGCATCTACCATACTTAAGCATAATTTTGTGCTACATGAAAGCTACATTGAACAATATGCTCAGGATATGGACTTTAAAGATGTATATGCAACTCTGAGTCAAGGCAAAAGAGTAGAAGAATTGGACTACCATGTAAAGGACCGACTCTTATACCATTGTGCGAAACTCTACATTCCACAAACTATGAAGATAAAGATAATTAGGGAAGCACACACTTCTCTGATATCAGGTCACTTTGGGGTAAGTAAACCAGTTGCACAGCTGCAAAGGTTCTGCTATTGGCTGAAAATGAATGAGACAGTTTCTAGCTATGTAAGAGGGTGTGCTATGTGTGCTAAAAGCAAGCCCCACAACAAAAAACTAGGCTTGTACACTCCATTGCCAGTTCCTTCTCACCCTTGGGAAAGTGTTTCCATGGATTTTGTTGGAGGACTGCCTAAATCGAGGAGAGGTCATGATTATCTATATGTTGTTGTGGATAGGTTCAGCAAAATGTGTATTTTTATTACAGTTGAACAGACTGCAAAATTATTCTTTGAACATGTATGGGTTCATTTTGGATTACCCACTTCCATTGTATCTGATCGAGACACCCGATTGTGGAGAGGTATTGGTCGAGTCTGTGGGAAATGATGGACACCAAACTAAAGAAAAGCACAGCTTTCCATCCACAAACAGATGGCTAGACAGAAGTAGTTAACAGGACCGTGATCTAGTTACTAAGAGGATATTGCAGCAAACATCCTAAGCTTTGGGATGAACACTTGTGTTATGTGCAGCATGCTTACAATAGATCAAAACACTCTTCTATATAGAGATCTCCTTTTGAGACCTGTTTTGGTTTCACACCAAGGTCTCCTTTGGATTTTGTCTTTGGTAATGATACCATGGTTGATGGACACAGTGATGTGGACAAGGCAACTAGGTTCATTGAACAGATCTAGGAGATCCACCAAGCAGTACAGGAACAGCTAGAAAAGAGCCAAGCTAAGTATAAGGCTAGGCATGATAAGCATCGAATGGAGCATAGTTTTCAAGTTGGTGACCAAGTCTGGCTATATATCAACAAGGACAGAATGCAAGGTGAAGGTAAAAATCTAAAGCCTATTAGGTATGGACCCTTTAGGATACTTGAGAAGATTGGTGAAAATGCTTTTCGCCTTGATCTACCATCTTACATGCACATCTACTCAATCATAAATGCAGATTGCTTGAGATTGTTTGAACCTTCAATAATTGAGGACCCTAAAGAGCAAAGTCAATTGCCTTCTATCAATGACCTGCTACCTGAATATCTTAATGAATTACAGGAAGACACAATGCTGGATAGGAAGGTGAGGATGACGTGCAAGGGAGATGTGGAGTACCTTTAGATTGGGCTCAAAGGTTCAAGGCCAAGTAGTGCGAAGTGGATTGAGATTGAACAAGTGAGAAAGAAATACCCTCACTTAGTCGATGCTTGAAAACCAACTATTGGTGGTCCAAAAGCTTTTTGAGTGGGAAGGCTGTGATCCAAATTGGATCCATAAATAACTATCAAAGAACCATGACTGTATTAGGTCGGACAAACTTCTAAGAATTCAAAACAACAATCAAAAACACCCTGAACTAGTGGCAATGGCAGCCAGTGTGGAACGACGAGGACCTCGGTCAAAGTGTGCTGACCGAGGCCCATGGAGACTGCGCGGGAGGCCGAATTAGCCCCTGGGAGGACCAGATCAGGAAACAGAGGTGAATTTTGATGCGTGATTAGCGCTGGGCGAAAAGGGCCGAAATGGAGTAGCCCCGAGCACTCGATCGCGTGGGGAACCGGAGAACCCCAGGGAAAAATGCGAAAAAGTGCTAAAGGACAAGGTGGGACACATGCTCTGGAAACCGGTGATATTGATCAGGGCGCCCTCAAACGGTAAGCGGTTTTGGATAGAAGTGGAGCGATCCCACTCAATGATCGACGTGTGGCAAGCGGAGGTGAGAGAAAACTGTCGTTGATCACGCGCTAACGGTCGAGCAAGTCAACCACCCGAAACGTGTGTATAGCGTCAGATCTGGAGGCCCCAAATCAGACGACTAAGATTGCGCCCGATGGGGGAAGCGGAATCGACAAAGGAATGATTCGCGATTTAGAAGGATTGAGGTCCATTTGACTGCTACGGTGGAGGAAGACTTCATCCATGATGTAACCGAAGAACTGAACCGACGAAGCAGGCTGGCGCACGTTATAGGAGGACATGTGGCCACTCCCTGTGAGTCGATGATGACACCAAACAGGGAACTCCAAGAACAACTAAAGAAGGTGATTCAACGGAGGCGGAAGAGGAACCGAACAGACATGGGAACGAATGGCCTAAGAGCCATGAATAGAGATAGAATACACAGTCAGTTAGAGATAGAGAGACAGAGGAACCAGAATCCTGAGAGGAGGATGGAACATAGAGAGAAAAATATAGTGAAGCAAAAGATATAGAAGATAGAGGGCTGAGCTGACCAAAGGAAACATCGAGCACCAGAGAGCTTGAGAGATTCAAGCCATCCCAGAGAGGATCTGTCCGGACTGAGCACCACATTAGGCTCTCTCCATTATAGACTGGAAGGTCACAGAGCTAGTAAGCAAATGAGTCTGTGCACTCCAGAGGCTTGGGGAATCCGAGAACCACCGTGCCAAGCAAAATCTGCTTCAGGTGACTCATATTGAGCTCCTGCATTGTAATTCTCTGCTTAAGACACAATAAAACAAGGCCACCATTGAAAGCTGGACCCAAGATGTAGCCCTGGAGGATAGGGTGAACTCCTTATTAATTTCTTGTGTTCTTGTGTTTGCTTACTATATTTCTCTGCTATCTTTCCATTTAATTGTCTGTGTATTGGCAGTCTGATCAATCTGTTGCTTAAATAACATAGACACACACACCAGCACATGAGTCTGTAATACCTTTAATCAATAAATCTTTAACTGATGTCACCCATAGGGTGATTATCAGATCACTAGGGCTCCAGAGTGTTTATTCCAACCAATGCTCTAGGCCTAGTAACTTAACCCACAAATTCCTCCAAGCTCTAGAGCATTTCTCCAACCAAGGCTCCAGGACTAGTAACTCAACCCACCAAGGGCTCAAGAGAATTTGTCCAACCAAGATTCCAGGACTAGTAACTAAACCCACCAAGGGCTCAAGAGAATTTGTCCAACCAAGGCTCCAAGACTAGTAACTCAACCCCAACTGTTAGAAGGCTCCAGAGCTTTTATCCAACCAAGGCTCCAGGAACTAGTTACTCAACCCAAGCTAAAGGAAACATGAGAAATGACCATAAAAACAAAGAAATGAACCCATGACACCATGTTTATCCAAAAAATGGAAAGGTTAGGAAAATCCACTCTTAGTTGAGACAAACCTCCATGCATGAATGACAGATCATGACCAATAAACTGCACGCATATGCCATGCATGCCAAAAATAGTGAGGAAAACATACATCAAATTTAGTACATATAAGAAAAACCTATTGTAGCTTTTGATACTGATGTCCTCTTCCACTTTCCATCTCTTCCTTTTCCTTCTTTCTACAAAACTACAAGTATGCCACAATCCTCCAAGAGTTCTCCAATAAAAATCTAAGTGTCCAAGAGTATGAGAGAGAGAGAGAGAGAGAGAGAGAGAATAGAGAGAGAGCTCCAAAATTGAACTAATAAAAGTTTGAGGACTCTATTTTCTTCATTTTACGTTATTTTCCTTCATTTTCCTCCTCACATGTAACTTGTGACCTTTCACCTCCCTTTTCTACTAATTTCCATTATTTTCATAAATAAATGTGCCAAAATTCCATTTTTCCTTTCCAAGACTTTGCCAGTGCCTTTTCTAATTTCCTTAGCCATTAACTAGTCACAACTGATCCTCGTCACTATGTTTATTCCCAAGATTCAACTTGGAATAAGTTTCCCATAAACTATGGTTATTATTTTTTGTTTACTAGCTTTTATTACATGGAAATTTCAACGAGGCTCTTACAAAACCCTCCTCATTAGGGGAAAACTATCCTCGGTGTTCAACAACACCTACAACCAACAAGGTTGTTGTAAGAAAAACATACTGCCCATGGAGATTTGTAACTTAGCTCAATACAATAGTTACAATGATCATCCTATTGAGAAGAAAACCAACACAACAACATAACAAGTATAACATCATAATGACATGACACCCATACCGCTTATTGGAGATTTATAACATAGATCATGGAGGTATTTATATCCATATACATATGTAGATATATACCAAACATCACCAAAACATGTACCAAAAACATATACTAAAGGCATATACCAAAACATCTGCTCAACCAACGAATAAAGAAGGATACATAGCCCGCATCTGATCTGTGATCTCCCATGTAGCTTCAAAAAGCCCAAAGTGTTTCCATTTCACTTTAACTTGCTCAATTTCTCAGTTCCAGAGCATGAGCATATTTCTATGAAATATACAATGTGGTTTCGACAGGAATTCTCGTTCAGGATCTGCCTATAATACACACAAGTCAATCACATGATCAACATTATTAACATACTTCTTAAGCAATGACACATGGAAAACATCATGGAATTTCATTGTCATCGGCAGTTGAAGTCAATAGGCTAGAGGCTCAATCCTCTCAATAATCTTGAAAGGTCGACAAAACCAGGATGCTATATTGGTACATGATCCAATCCGCAAGGAGATCTTCTATGGTTTGATGTGCAAGTAAAATTGTTCCTCAACCTAGAACTCCTATTGTGATATTCGTAGCTCTTGTTCCTATCCTACGTTGGTTTCAACTTCTTCTTGATTACCTATATTTCCCACTCCATGTCTTCCAACAAGTTTGTTCCGTTCAACACCCTATTAACTGGATCACTCCAACTGATGGGAGTATTACAACTCCACCCATATAATGCCTCAAATAGACTCATCATTAGTGACTTCTGATAGCCATTTTTACAAGCAAAATCTACCATTGGAAGGTACTCTACCCACTTATGTTGTTGGTGCATCACATAAATACTCAAGATGTCCTCCAATATCTTGTTTACCCTCTCTGTTTGTCCCTCTGTCTGCGGATGATAACTTGTACTGAAGGCCAACTCTGTGCCCAAACCTCAAATAACTCCTTCCAAAACATGGTAGTGAACTTCGCATCCCTGTCTGACACAATCTTCTTTAGAACTCCATGCAATCTAACCACATCCATTATGGATACTTATGCTATATCACTCGCTGAGAATGTAGACTTCGCTGGAATGAAGTGTGCTTCCTTTGTCAACCTGTCCACCACTACCATGATGGAATGATGCTGTCTCACCATCCTTAGCAAACCTGTGATAAAGTCCATGGAAATGACCTCTAATTTCCACTATGGAATCAGAATCAGCTGTAGCAGTCGACCTGGATGCTTACACTCTATCGTCACTTGCTGACAAGCCATGTACCTCACCACAAACTCTACTATGTCTCTCTTAAAATTCAGCCAATCATAAAATTTCTACATTATTGCGAGTGTCTTTTGATAACCCAGGTGACATGAATATGGTTACACATGAAACTCCCTCAGGATGACCTTATTGAGCTCACTGCTATATGTCACATATATCCTGTCTCTAAACCTAACGAATCCATCTTTCCTGAGATGATAGTCCACATACTGTGTGTTGGCATTATGATGCATGTGTTGTCCTTGAAGTCAACTAACTTATAATAGAATTCACAAGTTATTTCAGAGGTGACAAAATGAATACAACAAAATACTAGAATGAATACATATGTGACAGAATGCATGACAATTAAGAGGAATCAATCCATAAGAATGATAAAGTTTGAATTTCAAGAACTATACGCAGGTTTTGTTAAGCCAAGTCCCATATGCACGTGAGCTCAATGAAGAAAAGTAACGTATGTTTCTTTTACCATGATATTCTAAATACTAGGGGTCATTACCATGGTATTAACCCATAATAATGAGCATGCCAATGAATATTGACTGCATCAAAGATTACCATCGGCACTAATGTTGCTTTGACCCGTGGTATTGGATGAGGGCTAAACTATATAAATAAGTGAATATCAAAGGGCTAAGTGTGCAAGTCAAAAAAAAATTGATGAATACTTCAATCTAAAGTATATTTGTATTATAAGGGCCATAATTATCACGTTGATCTGAAATAATTATGCACCGATGAATACAATGATGGATCAGGATCATGAGACCTGAAATGACTATTCATTGTATGATCTGTTCAAGGATTGACTGGATCTAAGTATTGAAACATGTTTTTATCTTTAATTATTATGATCTGGGTATTTCTGAAGTTCTGAAGAGCTGTGCAATTTTAGGTCAAAATTTGCAGATCTATACATTGGTTGGTTTCAGGACAAGCACGTATACACGTGGATTCACTTTTGCAACGTCTTGTATATAAGGTAAGGGGTTTATGTTCATAAATGACTGATCAACCTGATCATTGCTGTTGTTTCTTTGTTGTCTACCAATGATCTCCTCATGTTGATGGGGGTTGAGTGATAATGTCTGAAGTAGATCTAATTGAATGATGAATTGAACTTGGGTATTAATTGATTGATGAAAGATTACTTGTTGATTGTGATTGAAGATAAGAGATAGTTTTGTGATTGGTTCAGAGTGTTGCATTAGATCTGAGTGTGATTCAATGTTCTTTTCATAAATTCCAGTGGTTAATTTTTAGTTTTTAGTATATTAAGGTCTATGCGTGAGCTTCTCTCTAAAAAAATGCATATGCACACAGGTTTCCTGAAGTGAAGTAGCGTATACACTATGGAAAATGAATGATCGGGGTTACAGTTGATTCTGTGTGTTGATGCATCATTTTGAGTTCAGTTCTATATACTGGTTACAGTGATCTCACTGTTCCAGTTGATTGGTTAAGTTTTGATTATGTATCAGTTGTTTGGGTTTCAGTGATTGGTGATTCTCTTTCACAGAGATTGATGATTGAGCATAAGTGTTGATATTGGATCCAGTCTGAAAAATTGATGGAATGTGGTCCATGGATGTTGCTGAGGGTTGAAGCCTTCAATGAGGAAGTCGAAGCTTCCTTCCAGTAGTAGTTGGTGATTAGATCAAGAAGTTGGAACTCCCTTCCAGTAAAAGTTGGACAAGGAGTGAAGGTTGTAGCCTTCAATAGGTTGGTGCCTACATATTGGTATGAGTCTGCACCAATACAAGAATATAAGAAGTTTTTGATATTAATAAGTTTAGAAGACTCATACTACAAGAGCAGTGGTTTTCTCCAACATTAGGTTTCGACCATAAATCCTGGTGATCATGTGTGTTTACTTATTTGTGATACTTTATTCTATTCTTACTCCACCTATTTACTACTTATCAAATTCTTGATAAATCTCTTACATTCTGGTTCAAATTTTAACAAATAAAGAATTAGCTATTTTACAAAGTTTACTGGGGATACACTAGTTTCTTTTACAACAGTCGCATATATATGCTAGCTGGATTCTGTCAAGTTGTGTATATGTTTCAGAAAAGAAAAAATATTATTATGTGCTTTAAAAATACTGATTCAACCCCTCCTCTCTGTATTTTTCCCAACATTGTGCACCTACATCTGTACCTGTACCACTACCTGTACCTGTACCTATACCACTACCTATACTTGTACATGTACCACCCCCTGTACCTATAAGTATACCACCGCCTATACTTGTACTACTAACTGAACTCTGTTGCAACCTATGTATAATCTCCATATGCTTGAAATCCTGTGGACCTTCCTATAGGATCCTATCCTGTAAATTTGTCCCATAGGAGCTCATAGCTTCTATGTCATTTACCTATATCCACTTGATAAGAGCATCTTCTACCCCATTATCTTTACCTTTTATATACTTGATCCCAAAATCAAACTCATTGATCATGGCCAACCACTGAGCTTGCCTGCCATTGAGATTCAGTTGGTCAAATAAATACCGCAACCTAATATGATCACTCATCAATACAAACCTCCTACCTATAAGATAGTGCCTCCACATATTGAATGCATGTATGATCACTTCCAAATCAAGATCATATATCGGGTAGTTCTGCTCGTGCTCATTCATTTTTTGTGACTCATAGCATACCATCTATCCATCTTGCATAAGGACTCCACAAAGTCCTCTCTTGCAAGAACCTATACATACTATAAACTCTTTGTCTGCATCTACAATATTTAAGACTAGTGCATGTGTTAAAAACTTCTTGACCTACTAAAAACTAGCCGCACACTCCTCTATCCATTCAAACCTCTTACCTTTCCTTTGCAATGACGTGATATCATAAGAAATCTATGATAATTTCCTGATGAACCTCTTGTAATATCCTACTAACCCCATGAAAGATCTCACCTCATCCACATTCCTGGGAGCTACCCACTCCATGATAGCTCTTACCTTTTTTGGGTCCACCACTATTCCATCCTTGGAAGCCACATATCCCAAGTAGTGTACCTCAGTCTAAAAGAAACTAAACTTTCTTACCTTAGCATACAATTGATGCTCTCTCAACAATCTCAACACTGTTGCTAAATGGTCGACATGCTCTTCTTAACTTGTTGAATATACCAATATATCATCAATGAACACAATAACAAACTTGTCAAAATACAGATGCAATGAATGAGGGAAAATTTGAATGATGGAAAATTATCTTGAAGTTTAAAAACATTGGCGAATCTCACTAAACCCTAATATGCAAACTATAAAATGTTTATTGATGTATTAGTAAAATGATTAAAATTTATAATGATTTTATATATACTCACTATATAATGTTGGTGATTTTTAAGGTAAAATAATTTTCTATTGTAACATTTGGGGGAATCATTTTTATAAAAAATGGAAATTGGTGAATATTTTTTTTTTGGAAAAATCATGGAAAATTAGCCCACCTAAGAATATTAGCCCCTAAAATTTTCCATGCAACACACTATTCATCAAGCTCATAAATGTAGCTGGAGAATTAGCTAAACCAAATCGAACTACATGAAACTCATATTCTCATACCTGGTCCGGAAAGTTGTCTTGGAGATGTCATCTTTGTTAATGCGTACCTAATGATATCCGTATCTCAAATCAATATTTGAGAACAGTGTTGATCCCTTCAATTGATCGAACAAGTCATCAATCCTTGGTAATAGATACATGTTCTTGATTGTCACTTTTTTCATCTGGCTGTAGTCAACGCATAGCCTAATAATACCATCCTTCTTCTTCTCAAACAATACCAGTGCACCCCATGGTGATACACTTCACCTAATGTACCCCATGTGAGGCATTTCCTTCAACTACAGCTTCAACTCTACCAAATCACATGTACTCATCTTGTAAGGTGCCTTTGATGCCGAAGCTACTCCTGTCACCAACTCAGTAGAAAATTGTACTTCCTTGTGAGGTGGAAACTTTGAAAGATTTGGTGGAAATACATCTTGAAACTATTGTAGAACTGGGTACCCACTCAAAACATTTTCATTCTCAACTTCCTTACCTTTGTCACTAGAAATATGTGCTACAAATAAAAAACACCCTTTCCTATGACTATGCTTGCAATGCATAGATGTCACCATTCTAATTGATTTTTCTTTCTTCTTAACCCACAAGACTCTTTGTTCCCCATTTTCATCCAAGCACTCAATGGATTTTTCATAAAAATCCACCTTCGTTCTATGAAGGTACAAACAATCCATTCCCAATAATATATTGTATGATCCCAATGGTAATACACTCAAATGTGCTAAGGTAGGTACACCATTCAAGTCAAATGCACAAGCTCTTACCGAATGATGAGCTTCTTTCTACTTGTAGCCAAGTGCAATATGAAAGACTCTACATGTACTTATTTATTCAAAGAATATTTATCCACCAGGTTAGGATTAATATAACTATAATTAGATCTAGGGTCAATAAAAATAAAAACAACAGATCAAAAAGCTTACCATCCATCTCAATGATAGATGCTTGATGGTTTGCCTATCTATTATTGAGCACTGGATAGATCCTAGGAATACTCTGCCCAACATCTCCCACTTTCTATGCCTCCTAAGCATTGTAGATCTGCGTTCTACTACCTTGATGTTGTGGACACTCTCTCCTATGTTGCTCTCCTCCACAAGACCAAAACTGCATGACCTCCTTATGATGCTCCTCAGATCAAAGTCCCTATCCTCTATCAGATGCATTGAACTTCTTAGATGGTGCTACATTTTCTTTACTACTTATACCATGAGGTCTTGCTTTCTTCCTGTCCCATTTTCCTTTGTTCTTTGGATTACCTTTCCAGTACAGTTTAGTCTCATATCTACACTTTGATTGCTCATAGCAATGCTTCAACTTTCATATGGACTCCTTCAGTGATCTAGTCTCATTGAACTCAATATTGTCTTTGAATGCAATTGGTAATCCAGTAGAAAATCTCTGAATCTTGGCCTTGTCCTCCTTGAGGTAAGGCACATACCTCAATAGCTCTAAGAAATTTCTAGTGTACTCTTCATCTATCATCGATCCCATCTTTAGCTCATATAATTATTTTTACCTATCATCAAAGTATCTCTCTGATAGGTACTTCTTCTTGAATAGTCTCTTGAACTAATTCCAAGTCAATTCCTCCTCCTGAATACCTATGACATTCTTCACATCTTCCCACCAAATATATGCTTTACCTTTGACACTGATTGTAGCTATTATGGCTTTCATGTTCTTTGAGTAATCATGCAACCTGAATAAATTCCTCATACTAGGCAACCATGCTCCTCCATCATGTTATTTCTTCATCTCTCCATAAAATGTAGGTGGCTTTGCTTTCTTAAACTCGTCTGACAAATATCCCTTATCACTCGTCCTGTAAGGATGATAACAATGCCGATCATAATGCCTATTAGAACTACAACTAGAATAGTACCTGAATCCATCACCTCTCTTATCCAGAGTATCCAGGACCTGCCATGTTTGATCGTGTCATCTCTATCTGACATCTACTCACTAGGAGACCTATTTCCATATGCCCCATTAGTTGTGTCGTCTTTCACATGGCTGATCCGAAGGGGTCCTTGTCCCTGCAATTCTAAAAAACTATGAAGTGTCATTTGATTTAAATCTTATTATTTCTCCTCTGCATATATGACTATGCCATTGTCTACCTTACAACTCCTTATTTCTACCTTTAAGCTTCTCAACATATTTTCCAAATCATAAGAGTGCCGAGCACAACACTGCTCATCTAATCCATTGGGAGAGTCTCGAGAATTGTAGTCTACCATATTTCTAGTCATATTTTATATTCTTCCTACAAGGTATATCATTTCAGCTAAACAAAATCACAATAAACCAACATACCTTAGTATAATTCGGTGATGATACCTCATCTGCAGGATCAACAAATCAATGTAATACATGTTTAACATAATCATGACAACATATAGAAATATAGCACATAAGCATATTACCATATAACCATCCATTAGGGGAATTTTGGAGTCTAAAATGGGCCTCCTAAGAAAAATGTACAACCAAAATAAAATTTATAAGAACCAATATGATTCAAGCCAACGATGTCAACCATGGGGGATGATTCACAATTTTTGGAGTAAACAAGTAAAAAGATTAAAAGATAGTAAAATAATAAAACTATTTTTTCAACTCGTATTTTCAAATTATCTCCCTAAGGTTTTACTCAAATTTTGAGTGAGATTACTCATTGGATCCAAAATTTAATTTCTCATCCAAGGATTACCCATGTTACATAATTATGATGGACCCTGCTACACGAAATATGAGAAACACATGAGAAAACCTGATTGCAATCACGTTTTTCATGTATTTCTAATTTTTCGTGTAGTAGGGTCAATCAAAAGTATGAAAAGTGGGTACTCCTTGGATGAGTAATCAAATTCTACATCTAACGAGTGTTTTCGCTCAAAATTTGATTAAACCCATAGGGAGATAAGTTGAAAATACAAGTTGAAAAAATAGTTTTTTCTTTTTCTCTCTAAAATTTGATGATGTAATCTAATCTTATTTTATTATTTCCACTCTTATTTTATCATTTCCTTAGGAGACCCATTTTAGACCTCAAAATCCCCCTAATGATTCTACCTAGATTTGAGTCATCAATGTATGACAATATCAACTACACATACCATGACCTCATGCATGAAAGAAACCAACACATTAATGTACACTTGACCACATGTGAATACCAATTTGCACAAACAATGCATAATCAACCATACACTCATGATGACACTCTCCACAACAATACCATCAACTTCGCAGGGTGACCTCACTGCAACCATAACCCACACAATACAAATGCAACAAGAACACAACCTCACAACATAAGAAACACATATGAAACTGACACGAATGAATGACCAACACACAACCCATCTTGTCTGACTGGTGAACCATGCTCTGATACCACTCTGTAACACACTTCTCCCACATCCACCCAAGTAACTATCCAAATGGGGTAAACATGTGATGAGAAGTTACTATGATATTATTTTAATCCCCATGTCTCAGTTAAGGAAGTGGAATCGACAAAAACACATCATACAAACCTACCACATCAGAAACATAACTCCCAAGAGCCATCCCAACCACTCAGGTAACTAGCCCCTGGGTTCCACTAAGCTTTTAGACCATTAAAACCTCGTACACTCCCTTGATATGTACAAGCATGTGTCCAAGATGCTATAGACACTCCCACAACATGGGTATGCATCCATCTGAGGACTTTTCTCCTCAGACCTGTACCTGTGACTATAGGATTTCTGCCACCTTTTCAAGCCCATAGCCAAGGTCACTGTTGAGAACTCAATCATAGGTTCATAAATGAATTATCACAATGGAATAATGATACATTTGCAAAACCATTGGCAAGGTATAGATCAGACCCCTACTAGCCATGATAATCATTTTGTCAAACATGTCACAAATATGAAAGGTATAGGTCTTAACAATAGAACTGGGCATAGGGTCTCATAATTATATGAGAATCACTAAGAATCATTGATTCTTCAACACATTAGATGCAATTTCATGTATTATCACATAGATACATTTTTCACTCATTTACAATTAAAAACATGATGAGATCCATACATAGCCACTATCATAATACATATTCATAACCAACATAATAACAATAGAAATACCAAGGAAACAACAACCATATAATCCACATATAAACTAGTAAAATACTCATCAAATAACAAGAATAAATAACCTCATATTAGTGATGCAAATGCCAACCAGTTTTGGGACTTCCACAAACCACCCGACCATAGACATGGCTGAGCCAAATCTTTCTTCAGCTAATCACCCCTGTGCCATATTCCAAGTGTGAATGTGGGATCTCATAAAATACATAAAGCAAAACCATATAGGGCTTCAAGAGGCCAAACCACTTGAACCCATAAAATAGTGATTCCACCTCACAGTTGGACATCACAAACCATCACCAGATTGGTCTCTACCTAAGCCTTCCAGGGCTCCAAATCATTTGTTCCAACCAAGGCTCTAGGACTAGTAGTGCAACCCACAACTGTCTCTACGCTTTAAATCATTTGTCCAACCAATGCTCCATGAATAGTAACTCAACCCACCAAGGATTCTAGTTCATTTTTCCAACCAAGGCTCCAGGACTAGTAACTTAACCCTAGTTGTTACAGGGCTCTAGAGCATTTTTCCAACCAAGGCTCCAGGAACTAGTATCTCAACCTAAGCTAAAGGAAACATTAGAACCAAATATAAAAAGAAATAAAAACCATGACTATACAGGAAATGGAAAGGCTAGAAAAATCCATCGTCAATCCAGGCAAACCTCCATGCCAATGACAAATCATGACAAATGAACCGCATGCATATGCCATGCATGCCAAAACTAGTGAGGAAAACATACATGCAACTTGGTACCTACAATAAAAACCCATTGTAGTTATTGATCCCAATGTCCCAATGCACTTTCCCATTCTTCCTTTTCCTTCTTTCTCTAAAACTTAAACTATGGCACGCTCCTCCAAGGGTGCTCCAAGAAAACTTTAAGTGTTGAAGAGTATGAGAGAGAGAATAGAGAGAGATCTCCTAAACTGAACTAGAAAAAGTTTGTGAACTGATCCTCATAAGCCTTTTTATTAATGAGGCCTCTATTTTCTTCATTTTCTGTTATTTTTTTTCCTTTTCCTCCTTACATGCAACATATGACATTTCACCTTCCATTTCTCCTAATTTCCACTATTTTTGTAAATAAATGTGCCAAAATTCCATTTTTCCTTTCCAATCATTTTCCATTGCCTTTACGAATTTCCTTAGCCATTAATTAATCACAAGTGATCGCCACAGTTAGAAAATTATATATTACATAGCAATGGAACACATAAAATATTGCAAAAATATAAACACAGAAAACACATAAAACAAGAGAGACACAAATATACGTGGTTCACCCAATTTGGGCTACATCCATGGAGAAACAACCAGTCCTTCACTGTATATTATCTAGAAAAATGAATAGATACAACCTACAGTAGATCCATTGTAATTTCCTCTTTGATCTCACACAATCTCCTCTCTTTCTCGCTCAAAATACACTCATATATCCAGCCGTAATACAATTCCCTCATATATAGTGAGGGGTTGCCCTCTAGGGAAAAAAACCCTAGATTAAACATAACTTCTACAGTCATATCATCCGCCTAATGAATGGCCCAGATTGAATATGAAATTATAATATTTTACAAGGAAATTTTACATCTATTGCTTCAGGGGCACTGCCCCCGAACCCCCATCAAGGGGGGGCACATAAAAATCGCCATCTCCCCCCTCGACCCCCCTCATAACAAATAAATAGGCAGCATTGTCGCACCATTACAAACTAAGGTCCAATGCAGCGATACCTCTTGCTAGAGTCAGTATTTGCATCACAGGGGCTTATCTCAATGAACCTCTAACATATCGCGTGCATTCATGGCATACTAAAGAATACAGCTAATTTGGCTACATATTGGAAAATAGCTCTAAAAATCACATTATTTAACCCCCTACCAATATGAACCCAATACACTTCCATAATTTAAAAAATCCCTACTTTCAGTAGATATTGTAGGTATCCATTTTTCATTAACATTTTTTATACCCCATTATATTTTTTCCTTAACTTTGTGCTCCATTTTTTATACTTGCCAATATAAAAACCCTTTACCCCCTATAGATCCCCCAATATATTAAGTCAAATTTACCTCAATATATATCCCCCAATATGAACCCCCATGGTATGGTAATTCTCCCCTAATGAAGCCCCCATGATTTGCATATTGCCATCAGTGATCAAAACTCCTCTTTTCATATCATATTAGGGTCCCATTCTTAAATTTTTGTCATTCCGCCTAGGCCCTCATTTAAAAAATTTACTCATTGATGGTAGCCTTATGTCAAAATCCCTTCTCTCTCAAAAAAAATCAATATTTGCTGGAACACCTTCATCTGTCTTACTGAGCATACATTGACCATCAAGGCTCATTTCATCATGTTTTGTGTCAGTCAAGTCCACCTGAAGTCTGCTCACTCAAGGTTTTCATTAGGTCTCTAGGTTTCATTTTTTCGAGGTCAAATAAAACATCATTTCACTACAGAAGGCCAACAAAGTATGAGAGTGAACTAAATAATATCCATTTTTCAGTTAAAGAGGATTTGCAATCATGTAACCATGGTTGCCAAAGGTTCTAATTTTGATTTCAATTATGAATTTCATTCCAGTTTGTAATTTTATTCCAAAAACAAAGATGTATTTCTATTTTTTATATTTATGTAATTTTATGTTATTATATGTAATAAGTGACTTTTCTCAAGCTGTTAATTCAGTTCCATAATGCTAAAAGACCAAAAGTCAAAGGTCAATGTATTCTCAATGTATATCAATTGACCAATTTGGAAAGAAAAGGCACAAGGAAAAGGTTATTAGTGCAATGTTTCAAAAGCACTTTCAAAACATTAGCAAATGGGTTATAAATCTATAAATTCAAATGCTATCATGTATTTAAAGCCTTCAAGACATCCATTTTCCTTTCATTTTCTCTTGTCTTGGTCGAACAACCTCAACAAAGGAGAAATTTTTGAGTTGGACAAGTGAAACCAACAAAACAGAGTTTTCACTACATGTTTGTACATTACACTGTGTGTTCCAGTGTCACACTATGCATTTCTCTTATACGTTGCGCATTTCTCTTATACACTACGTGTTTCTGTTATACACTATGCATTTGACCAGTGAAAGGGCACGTTTCAGTTGAGCATTGTGCGTTCGACCAGGGTTTCTCTCCAGCCTCTAAAACCAAGTGCTATTGCCTCTCAAACTTCAGGTGAGTGGTTCTCTTCTTCTGGCAAGTAGTCTTGAAAGTATATCCTCGTGTAATTTCACATTTCACAACTTCATGGTTAAGTCTCTTGAATGAAACTTTGAGTCTTCAAACTTGCAAACCCTAGTTTCATTCCCATGCCTCTATTCCCTTCCCATATCACTATTAAACCCTTTCCCAACCCCCA
Source organism: Pinus tabuliformis (assembly GCA_031772625.1). Taxonomy (NCBI): domain Eukaryota; kingdom Viridiplantae; phylum Streptophyta; class Pinopsida; order Pinales; family Pinaceae; genus Pinus; species Pinus tabuliformis. Next base: position 996,253,642 of record CM062810.1, on the reverse strand, counting down.
TATCATATCACTACTTCCCAAAGCCCTTTATTCCCAAAACCCTAAGACCTAGGTGTTCCATTTGCCTAGGCTCCCAAAACCCCCTAACCTGTAATAAAATTCCCTATCCTCAATCCCATCACATTCCCACTCCCTGTCACTTCCCTTAAACCATAAACCCCTTCCCTCATCTCTCTGAATTTCCTCACACCATTCCTAACTCCCCATACTTATATTCCACTACTATTTCATCTCCCTAGGGTTTTAGACACTAAGACACCATGGCAGAAGAAGAGAACATAAATTACACTGAAGAGGAAAATATATTGGAGGAGGAAAATAGACAACATATAATGACATACAAAGGAGGATGGAAAAACACTATGCCATGAGGAACAAGATTGCAAGGGCAAAGCTTAAAAGAGCTAGTGCAAAGATTGAAGCCCTAACTCACCAAAAAGAGAAGGAGAAACTAGACATCCTTGCTGATGCCTCACTCCATGCACAAAACACATGATCAACAATCATTTCACCAATTTTGGAAGTCATAGGGTAATTTTCAAGTTTTTGTGCTTTTCAAGTAATTATACACAGTTTTTGACAACTAGAATGCCAAGGGCACAATGCCCTTGGCGTTGCGCTTTTCTTTGGGTCACCTTTTGGAAAAAAGAAGACCTCCATTGGATTCAAAATAGGGAAGACATGCAGGAAAGCAACTTTTCAGGCCTTGTTTCCCACAACCGGTAGGTCATAAGGTGAAAAAACACCTAAAAATCAATGTTATCCCTCTTTTTTTACCTTCATGCTATGCATTTGACCAGTATTTGGAGAATCCATTTTTGGAGGGTCTAATAAATCCCATTTTGGAAACTAAAGGTAGATCTAGAAAACATACAGGATAGGATTTCCAACGAGCTATCCTAGGGTCAATTTGGACACTGGGAAGGTAGGCAAAAGTGGGTCTGAATATGGCATTGTGCATTTGACACTTGTGTTGCATGTTTGACACAGGTGCTGTGCGTTTGACCAGTTGCCTAATTTTCCATTGTTTTTCTCCAGATTTGATTTTCCTCTTAGGAAATCAACTTTTTACTGATTCAATTGATCATGTAAATATAATTATGATCATTTTACTATTACCTAGGGTAAATACATTAGGTAAATAGACTCTATGAGGTGTAATGAACCAGTTTCATTGTATTAATTAGGGATGAGTCACTTTGACCACCCTACACTCTAGCTATCAGTTCAGATCTTGGTGGAACTACTCCTCCTCTAATGGATTTGACCCTTGAGGCTGGGAGGAGTTTGTTTTGAGGCCTATATCTTGTATTTTTTAGTCTTTTCAAAGTTTGGACTCAATTGGATGTTGTACTAGTGATCAAAGACACTATTGTATTAGATTTTGGCTAGTATTAATAGATGAGTTGCAGCTATTTCCTTGGGATACTTGTGGTATGAATATTTGACATTGTTTCTTCTATTGTCTCATATGTTTGAATGTGTTGTTAATTCCAACAATCATTTCATGTCTATTTTGTGATAGTTTTCAAGTTGATGAACAGAATTCATGAGTTTCCATGCTTTGTTTTGGGGAAACTTTCACAGTTTGTAATCATCTCTTCAGTTTAGGAAGAATTCATGTGTTTCATGCTCTTCTTAGCTCCTCACCAGTCTTAAGCCATCTCACCAAATCACCTTAAAGTGTTAGGTTTTCTACCTACCCTACCCCTTTGAATGTATGCAATCATATCTCATTTGCCCTGACCTAGTCTCTTTGACCTAATCCTCATCCAACAACCCAACATCAAATCAAAACAACCTCTGCACTTTATACCTAGCCTAAAACCCTAATCCATCTAGCCCTCTTGGTTGTGATTCTTTGGAGAGATCCCTCTCCGACCTGGTAGGGCTAGCTACCAAGTCAAAAGATTGGTCCGTGGTTACAACAACTGGACTCTTCCTTAGCCTTAGAGATTCGGAGAAGTGATAACACCTCTGAATAAAGAAGATAATCAATCTCCACACCCAACACCCACCACTATGTTTTTACCCAACATTCAACTTGGAATAAGTGTCCCATCAACTATGGTTATTATTTTTCCTTGATTAACTTTTATTAGATGGAATTTTCACCCACGCTGTTACAGTGAACTTAGGCACAAAATACTTGTCCATTTACATCATGGAACCTTGAAGATCATGCAACAGATAACCATAGGCCTCCCCAAAGGAACACTTGAGCATCAAGATGTATGCAAAGGATGTAATTTGGGGAATTACACAAAAACCACATTCAATTATTCGGGCAACAAAGCACATGCAGTCATTGAAAGGATCCACCTCGATTTATGTAGACCTTTCTTGATAACCTCCACTTCCAAGAACAAATATTTTGTCATTTTTATTGAAGACTTATCATGGAAGTGCTAGAAATTCTTCATGTGGATCAAGGATGAGACATTCTCTAGGATTGTAGAATTCAAGGCACTGGTGGAGAAAGAAACATGAAAGAAGGTGAAGGTTCTCAAGAGTGATAATGGAGGTGATTACATGTCGAATGAATTTAAAAATTTATTTGAAAAAGAAGGAATTCAATGAGAGTTGACAAAACCCCACAACCCACAAAATAATGTGGTCACTGAGAGAAAGAACCATAACATTGTGGGAGCAGTGAGGGTGATGTTTCATGATCAAGGACTACCTCTGCATTTCTTGAACGAGGTATGAAACATGTCAGTCTATTTATAGAACTGGAGTCCTCATTGAATTCTGGGCATGATTACATGAGACAAGACTTTCTCAGGGAGAAATATAGATGCATCGCACTTCAGGATTTTGGGAGCCTCCATTTACTATCTCCAAAGAATCAAAGAAGGAGCTAGAATTGATAACATAATTGGGGTTATTTTTTGGTTACATAGAAGCTCCCCACAACTACCCTATGTACTTTCCATCCCTCACAATGACATTTGTGTGAAGGGATGTAAAATTTGATAAATATAAAGAGATCCAGTGCTCTCTTGAGAGGGAACTTCAGATCCCACTAGAAGAGGAGTTTTTATCTCCAAAGGAGGAGCCTTAGGAAGTTATGGAGTAGCAACACATTGAGGAGCAGAGAGTGGAGACAACCAATCAAGCATAACCATCCAGAGAAGGCATGAAAAGAACCAAGGAAGTTGAGACACTTATGCAGGATGCAAGGGAGAATGTGGGTGCTCCTTCAAATCAGTGCAGGTAGAGAAGGTCACTAGATCGATACAATGGCTACATGGCTCTAATGACTGAGCTTGTAGAGACTAAGCCATCATCCTTTGAGGAAGAAGTAGAGAAACATGTATGGGTTGTTGTAATGGTGGAGGAATATGAATCCATTATAAGGAATAGTGTTTAGGAAGTGGTCCCAAGATATGTAGAAAAATTTGTTGTGGGTTCGAGATGGATCTTCAAGGTAAAACATGCAGCATATAGAAGAAGAGAAAAGAACAAGGCCAAATTTGTGGTCAATGGGTACTCTCAAGTTGAGGGAATCGACTATTAGGAGACCTTTTCTCCTATAGAAAAGTACTCATCCATTAGATCAATTCTTGCTCTGGTTTCACAAATAGGGTGGAAGATCCACCAAATGGATGTAAAAACAACATTCCTCAATGAAATTATTGAGGAGGAGGTGTACATCAAGAAACCAAGAGGCTTCAAGACTTTTGAACAGGAGTCCCATGTCTGCATACTCAAGCAAGAATTGTATGGTCTCAAGCAAGCACCACATGCATGGTACGCCAGGAATTATAGCTATCTCATGGGTTTAGACTTCACCAAAAGTGAAGCGAAAGAAAACCTTGTTGGAAATACTGAGAGGGGGGTGAAGGAGTATTTATTTTCAATTGTTATTGTTACCAGTTAGATTCTTCACAATTATAATTAGAAAAATGAATAATAATAGTTTTATTAAGAATAAGAGATGACTCAAATACTCTTTTCAAATAATTGAGTACAATAATAATTTGAGGGCTCCAACCCTTCAATTTTCTAAGCACCAACCTATTTCCAAGCACCACCCTATTTCCAAGCACCAACATGGACTTTGGTGAGGCTCCAACATCTAGGGCTTCGACCCTATCCTTCTCTAGGCTCCAACCTTGTGTTTAGATGGACCAACCCCTAGGAAAACAATCCTTTTGTCGTCCTTTAGTAGAGAATGTGAGAAGTAGTTACTGAACTATCCTTCAGATAATTCTTCATTGTTCAATCAGTTTCCAAAGATTTCACTATTCATTCACTTCCAAAAGACTTCACTACTCAATCTTTTCCCAAAGACATCATTATTCAAACACTTCCCAAAGAATTTACTGTTCAATCACTCTGCTTCACTGTGTTTTCTTGAATTTTAGGCTTCTCTTTAACAATTGATTGTTCAAGAGAGATTTCTTCACTGTCCAAAGGACGATTCTGGAAACCACTATGTCACTGTTCAAACAACAATTAGGTCCTTGCTGTGACCTATTATGAATGTTGAGATATATCATTACAACTGATAATTATGAGGTCTGAATTATAGGCCCAATCCATAGTCTGAGGTCTAAGTAATAATCTGAGTCACAATTTGTCATCTTAGAAATAAATTTGAGATCCACTACTCCGTGTACAAAGAGCTATGCAAGACGGAGTGGTCGACACAGTCATAGTGTATAGGCACCACCATTCAAGTATAGAAAATGATCTGCACTATGGCGCCGATGTATAGAACCTTAAATCCACGCTTATTATCGTAACAGTCACTGGCAGAGAGATAGTTTTGTAGGATGTCGAGAGTGGGTCCTTTAATAAGCTTGAGAATCAATCTGAGAGCCAATCTTGTAGTGAGGTTGAAAGACAATCTTGCAATGAGCCTGAGAACGAGTCCAAAAAGAAAACCTATAGTGATCCTGAAAGAGAGTCATGCAATTAGCTAATTGGCAGAATAGTCCATCATTCTAGGCTAGACACAAATCCGAGAAGTAGATTCACCAATCACTGAGATATAACACTTCTTCTTCTTCCTAAAAGTTCATGAGATGTGAACCTGTAGCTTGTTTTAATATTTGTTGATGACTAAACTAATGATTGAGGATTGAAGTCGAATGCCTAATATATAGTGTTTCTACAATGGTGAATGAAGGGACATGTCTCTACAAATAGGCCGACATGAGTACCCTAGTGTATAGGTTGGTTCATAAGTAAATATATATATTTTAACTTAAAAATTCATTTTCTCACTAACCACCAGGATTTTGGAGGCGAGTAAGGGCTCATTGGAAAGAGGAAAAATCCTCTTTCAGATAGCATGGAAATTATTATGAGGAGATGCCTCTAAGGTGGTGAAAAGCATTTTTGTTTGTGACTTCCCCTTGAATTATTTAGTGCAGAAGAGGATTAGGTCAGTATGGCTTCGTTGTAGGAGTCAAGTCATCATGAAAGTAGTGGAGTGATGGTGTAGTAATCCATAGGAGAGCTCAACCGATATATTTTCCATCAATGACAATTATTGACCAACAATCTCCCACTTTTTCATTGATGGAAATTTTCCACCATTCTCTCCCCCTTTGACATCAATGCTAAATGGGGTCCCGAATCACTCCCCCTGTCAATCTTCTCATTTTGTCATGCTGCTCCCCCTGTCATTCTGCTCTTATTCTTCTGAAAATAATTCTTTAATGTGATGCAAGAGCAATAACCACCATATTTTGGCGAATATGTTCAAATTCTTCTTGTGGAAGGGGTTTTGTGAATATATATGCAATTTTATCCTTTGTGTTGATGTATTCCAAATTGATGTTTTGTTCAGCAACTTATTCACGGAGAAAGTGATATTTAATAGGAATATGTTTGTCCTTTGAGTACATCATTGGATTTCCTTATGGCACTAGTGTTGTCACAATAGATGGTGATTGGATGTTTAGTTTCTATGTTGAAATCCTTCAAATATTCCTGCATCCATAGTATTTGTGTACAAAAATATACAAAAACTATATATTCAGCTTCAATTGTGGAAAGAGATATAGATGATTTCTTTTTGCTGAGCCAAGATACTAGACAATCTCCCATGAAGAATGCATTTCTGTTGGCACTCTTTCAATCATCCATGCTTCCAACCCAATCAACATCGGAGTAAGTTGTCACAGTAAGAGTTGAGCTTTTAGGATACCAAATATCAAAATCATAAGTACCTTTCAAGTGTCTGATAATTCTCTTCACAACTACTAGATGGGATTGTTTAAGAGCTAACTGAAATCTTGCCACCATTCCCACTGCTTGCATAATATCTGGCCTTGTAGCATTTAAATATAGGAGAGCTCTAATTATTGTCGTGTAAATATTTACATCTACAGAGGCAGAATCATAATTTTTGCTCAATTTTCAACCTGTGGTCATTGGTGTGCTCATGGGTGCACATTCTTCGATTCCATATCTCTTAAGCACGTCTTTAAGATATTTTCTTGAGATATAAATGTGTATGTTGTGGTTTGGGATAATTGTAGTCCAAGAAAGTAAGATAACTCACCAATCATCGACATTTCGAACCTTTTTGACATATTGTGAGCAAATTCATGGCTCATCTCATCATCATTATTGCAAAAAAATAGATCATCGACATATACAAGAGTGACCAATAATTTATCCTTTTCAACGTTCATGTAGAGATTACTTCCTACCACCCCTTTTCTGAAACCTTCTTTTTGTAGATAGTGATCTAATTTTGTGTATCGAGCTCTAGGAGCTTGTTTCAATCCATATAATTCCTTTTTCAACTTGCATACAAAGTCTTTTCCTTCAGCTAGGTCAAACCCTTCTCGTTGCTCCATGTAGACTTCTTGCTAGAGTTCTCCATTCATAAATGTTTATTTTATGTCCATCTAATAGTCTTTGAACTCTTTTGAGAAAGAAAATTCCAAAAACATCCTTATGGCTTCCAATCGGGCTACTGGTGCAAAGTTTTCTTCAAAGTCAATTCCTTCAATTTGTGAGTATCCCTTGCAAACAAGCCTTGCTTTATTTCTTATTATTTGTCCATCCTCATTCATTTTGCTTTTGAACACTAATTTGGTTCCAATTATATTTTTATATTTCAGACGAGGTACCAACTCCCATGTCTCATTATTCTAGATTTGAGACATTTCTTCTTCCATGGCTTTTACCTAATGAGAATCTTCACTTGCTTGAGTAAACTTTTCTAGTTCTATCATAGATAAGAGAGCAACATCATATTTCCTTGTTGTACTTGCCATGCTTCTTCATGTTTGTATTCCCTCATCTACATTACCAATAATTTGTTCTACCGGATGATATTTTTGGAGGAATTTCTTTCGAAGGAGTTTGAGATGGTTCTTTTTTATTTTCTTGATCTTTTTCCACTTTCGCTGGCTCTTCTTCTTCAAATTCTTCAAGGATAGGATCTTCTGCATGGACTACAATTTCTTTTCTAGAAGAGCTTCGTCAATTTTTACATCAATTCTTTCTACTACATTTCGTAGTCGATTATTATGGCATTTGTAAGCTTTGTTTCTTGTAGAATATCCAACGAATATTCCTTCATCAACCCGAGAATCATATTTTCCTCGTGAGTCATCATTGATCTTCATAAAAAGTTTTCTTCCAAATATTCTAAAGTACTTTACCAAATAAGTTCCCTTTCCATAGTTCTTATGGTGTCTTGACATTATTTGGTCTTAGTTGAGTTCAATTCAAGGTATAAATTGTTGTCCTCACTACTTGTTTGCAAAATTTGGGCTACAAATCAGCTGGTAGTAACATTGTTCTTGTCATCTCTTCTACATTTTGGTTTCTTATTTCTACTGCTCCATTTTGTTTGGGAGTTCTAGCAACAAAGAGATCTCTCTTGATGTCATGTACTTTACAAAATTCATCAAATTATTATGAAGTAAACTCTCCTCCTCTATCTGTTCTAAGGCATTTAAACTTTGATTCTTTTTCATTCTCTACTAGAGCTTTAAAATTCTTGAAACATTCAAATGCTTCGAGTTTCAATTTTATAAATTATACCCACATAATTCTAGTATAGTCATCAACAAATAAAGAAAATACATTTCACCGTGTAGAGCTAAAGTTCTTGTCGGTTCACACAAATCTACATGTACGATCTCCAAAGGTTTTGATGTTGAGAATTTTTTAGTTTCGAAAAAGGTTCTAGTTTGATTTCAATGTTGACATGGGTTACTCACAAGTTGATATGGCTTGATAATTTTTGGAATGTACCTTACGACATTATTCTTGTTGATATTAATCAAGCTATCAAAGTTTAGATTCCCCAGTCATTTGTGCCATAACCAACTTTCATCTTTTCGACTTATATAGCATTTATCTTCTTGATTTTTTCTCAAAATATATACATTGTCTGGTGTTCTTACTCCTTTTGCAACAAGTTCACCTAAGGAGGATTTTCTTATCTCACAATCTTTTGTACTAAAGACAACCTTGTATTCTTGGTCACCAATTTGGATCACACTCAGAATATTGTGTTTTATTCCTTCTACCATTAGTGCATTTTGGGCTTCTCCTTTTTCATTGACGAGAGCGACAATCCCTTTTCTAGCTTTCTTGGTAGATACACTCCAAAAAGTTACATTTCCAACTTTTTTTTTTAATGAGGTGAACTTCTTTCAGGCACCTTTCATGTGCCTTGAACATCCAATATCCACAAACCATTTATTTTCATAACTATGAGCACATAGGGCTAGGCCACATCTATTTACAGTGGGTTCCTGACCTTTTAATCCTTCTCTTTTGAATGGAAAATTTTGTTCATCATGACCATAATAATTAAATGATGAGAAAATATAATCATACTTAGCCAAGGGATCAAAAGAGTTGTATGTCTTGATTTTACCTTGTTATTTCAGGCAAAGTGGCTTTCTTTGTTGATTCTTTTTCCTCTAAGCATTGTCCTTATGAGCCTTGCAATGCTTGGGTAGATGACCAAAGTTTTTACAATAACCAAGAAAGATTGTTTGGTACTTGCTAGAATAGATTTGACTTAAAGTAGTATTCTTCCTTGGAGTTGTCCTTCCTTCATTCCCTAGATTGGTATAGATGGACCTTTGTTCTTGGGGGGATGACTTCTCTTCTTTTGGATGACTAGAAAGAATGTCAACATAGCTTCTTTGGATTTCCTCATTCATATTATTCTTTGTATTTGATGATTCTCCTTTGAAAACAATCCCAGATTTGTCACATTGAGGTCTTTGAGTATTAAGAATGATATCAAGTGTTTGAGAGCTTTGCCAACTCCTTTTAACTTTATCCAATTCCTTTCTTAGGGAAACAATTTCAGCTTCATGTTTTTCACAAATTTCTTCTTTCTCCTTTTGTTTATTGTTCAAGAAGTCTTCCCTCCATTTTTCTTCCTCATTTTCTACATTGAGAGAAATGATCTTATTTCATAATTTCTCATTTTCTTCAATGGAACTTATTAGTAACTCATCCACACTTCCTTCGCCTTTTTGTTCAGAGTCATCATCATTTGTAAATGCCATGAATAATACTTCTCTGCTTCCAGCATAGTCATTTTCCTCATCTAACTCATCATCATTTCTTTTGTGAAAAGTGATATTTTTAGTTGATTTCTCATTGGTGATCATGAATTCATATTCATCAGAATCATCTTGTTGGAGAAGTTATTCTTGTTAGATCATTTATGGAGACATTTTGAAGCATAGTCAGCTATCCTTCCACATTTAAAACAAATGAGAGGATACTTACCTTTTATCTTGGATCCTTTTCTTATCTTTCAGACAAATTGTGCCAGTTCATATTCAGTATCGACGTCATCGCTACTACTATTCCAATTCTTCCCCTTCTCTTTTGATTTTGAAGATTTGAATGTTTCTTGCTTGTAATTTGAGATCCCTTTTCTCATTTCATAAGTAATGAGGATTCCATGAAGTTCATCCATTGTTAAAGTATCCAAATCCTTTATTTATTCTATGGCACTTACATTGGAGTCGAATCATTGTGGAAGAGACCTCAAGACTTTTTGAACAATTGTACTTTTTTCAATATTTTCTTCTAATCCTTTAAGTGAGTTGAAGACTTCAGCCGCTCAAAGGAGGAAGGATGAAATTTCTTCTTCATCATCCATTCTAGGACTCTCAAATTTCCTTTTGTCCCACATTTTTTTTTACAAAATCACATCCCATGACTTTTGTGAATTCAGAGTCAGTGATTCCGCTAGTTATGGAATTTAGTGCTTTGGAATTTTCAATGTAATATTTGCTTCCATCTCGATTAGTCGAAAGAGTGGGAGGAGCTTTTTACTCATCGAAAACAGATTTCCATACTTCAGGTCCAATGGACATCAAATAGTACGACATCCTCTTCTTCCAAAAACAAAAGTTTGTACCATCAAATAGGGGAATTTTTCTTGTCATTTCCTGATTCTTCATTGTGACCTAAGAATCCTTCTTCCATCTGTTAGGCTGATAATGAATAATCTCACTTTGATTCCAATTGTTGGAAATACTGAGAGGGGATGAATCAATATTTCTTTTCAATTGTTATTGTTACGTGTTAGATTCTTCCCAATTCTAATTAGAAAATTGAATAATAATAGTTTTATTAAGAACAACAGAGGACTTCAATCCTCTTTTCAAATGATTGAGTACAATAATAATTTGAGGGCACCAACCCTTGAATTTTACATTCACCAACTTGTAATTTGGTGAGGATCCTATGTCTAGGGCTTCAACCCTATCCTTCTCAAGGCTCCAACCTTGTTTTTAGAGGTACTAACCCCTACGAAACCAATCCTTTTGTATTCCTTTAATAGAGAATGTGAGAAGTACTTTCCTAATTGTCCTTGACATAATTCTTCATTGTTCAATCAATTTCCAAAGACTTCACTATCGAAACACTCCCAAAAGACTTCACTGCTCAATCTTTTCCCAAAGACTTTACTATTCAAACATTTCCCAAATACTTCACCATTCAATCATTCTGCTTCACTATGTTCTTCAATTATGGGCTTCACTTTATCAATTGATTGTTCAAGAGAGAGTTCCTCACTGTCCAAAGGAGGATTTTGCAAAACATTGTGTCACTGTTAATGCTGAGAGACACCCTTATAGCTAGTAATTATGAGGTCTGAATTGCACGCCCAATCCACAATCTGAAGTCTAAGAAATAATATGAGTCACAAGTTTTTTCCTTACCCAAAAATTCGAGTTCCACTAGTCCGTGTACAAAGAGCTGCCGAAAATGGAGTTGTGGACACATTCCTAGTGTATTGGCACCACAATTTGAGTATAGAAAAGGATTTGCGCTATGGAGTCGAGGTATAGAACCTTAAATCCACCCTTATTATCGTAACAATCACTCGCTGAGAGATAGTCCTATAGGAGGCCGAGAGTCAATCATGTAATAAGCTCGAGAATAAATCCAAGAGAAAATCCTATAGCGAGGCCAAAAGAGAGTTTGGCAATGATCACAAGAGCCAGTCCAAAAAGCCATCTTGTAGTGAGCCCGAAAGATAGTCATGGAATAAGATAATCTGAGGAATAGTGCATCATTTTAGGCTAGACAAAAATCCGAGAAGCAGTTTCACCAATCACTGAGATTAACACTTCTTCTTCTTCCTGAAATTTCACGAGATGTGAACCTGTAGCTTGTTTTAATCTTCATTGATGATTGAACTGCAGATTAAAGAACGAAGTTAAAGCCTAATATATAGTGTTTCTGCAATGGTTAACGAAGTGGCATGTCTCTACAGATAGGCCGACATGAGTACCCCGGTGTATAGGTTGGTTCATAATTAAATATACATATTTTGAATTAATAATTCAGCTTATCATTAACCACCAAGAGTTTGGAGGCGAGTATAATCAAAAAGAGGAAAAAATCCTCTTTCAGATGAAATGAAAATTATTATGAAGAGATGCCTCTAAGGTGGTGCAAATCATTTTTCTTTGTGACTGCCCCTTGAGCTATTTAGTGCAAAAGAGGATTAGGATAATATTGCTTCCTTATATGAGTGAAGTCATCATGAAAGTAGTGCAGTGATGGTGTAGCAATCCATAGGAGAGCTCAACAGGGATATTTTCTTTCAATGACAATTATTAACAAACAAACCTCTATCATATTTTGGTAGAAGGTAAATTGTTGATTATTGTCTTATATGTTGATGAATTTATTTTAACTAGTGATGAGTAGCTTATCAGATCTTGCAAGGAGGACCTTGCAAGAGAGTTTGAAATGAGGGACATGGGTCTCATGCGCTACTTCCTCGGATTGGAAGTATGGAATGGCAATGGGGAACTGTTTTTATTTGAGGGAAAGTATGCCAATGAGATACTTCAGAGGTTCCACATAGATAGTTTCAAACCCATGGAGACACCTTTAACTACTAGTTGGAGGAAAGAGGATGCTAGTTTAGGTGAGGAAGTGGATGCTACAGTTTATCAGAAGTTGGTGGCTTCACTAATGTATCTTGTGAACACATGACTAGATATGTGCTATGTAGTCAACCAGTTGAGCCAAAATATGGTTAGGCCAACCAAATTATTTTGGTAGACAGCCAAGCATGCTCTACAGTACCTGAGATGCACTATCTAGTTTCGATTATGGTACAAATGGACAGAGGGAGTGAAGCTATGTGGCTTCATAGATGCAAATTGGGCAAGGAGTCCATCAAACTGAAAGAGTGAACTAGGTGTAATTTTTGGTGTTGTCTGGATCGATTTCTTGGTACAACAGGAAGAAAAGGTTTGTGGAACTCATCTTGACAAAAGAATAATGCATGGCTTCTAGTCAAGAAGCATGTGAAGCGATCTGGATGAGAAATATACATGTTGAATTGTTTGGTCATATGATGGATCAAGCTCTCTGAAAATTCCATTTTCTAGATGGATCATAGTTGGATAAATCTCTTTGAAATTCCCATTTTTCACGATCGATCCAAGCATATATATATCCATTATCACCATTTGTGGGATTGTGTGTAGAGGTTGATAATGTTCTTGCAATACATTTTGATAGAGGAATAATATACTGCCATTTTTAGAAAGACCTTGTTAAGAGGGAATTTTGAGTTCCATGGGTACTGGATAGGAGTGGTTGATAATCAATTTCTTGCTGAGAGGGTGTGTTGAAAAACGTAGTTACAAATTCTAAATTTCATTTTTCCTTGATTAAATTGATAAAATTTGAATCTCCACATCAACAAACAACTTTGATGATGTTAACTTGTGCTAAATGGATTATGTGACCCATATTACTCAGTAAATTCGAGTTGGAGGAGTTAGAATTCAGTTCAGCTTGTGTGATTACTGATTTGTAGCAATCAAGGTCAGTTATCTTAGGTTTTTTTGACTTAAACTAGCTCAAATTTTTGGAGGAAGTAGTCGAGGGACAAGTTCTGTAGTGGGACTTGAGTCATACTCAATGATCATCCAATTAACTAATCAATCAACCCAAAATAGCTAATCAAATAACTTAGTGTATAGGTGTTGCATGTAGTCTAATGATCATCCTAAGGAATTGTGAAATTCAATTTGAGAAATTTCATAAATAATAGGGGCCTAATTCCTTAAGGAATAGCACAAGGAAATAGAGCTCAAGTAGAGGAAAATTTTGACTAAGTTTGGTTCAGAGGCCTTCAATGAGTAAAGAGATAGGTTATGCACTTGCAAGGTATGCTCAGTTCAACAAAGCAACTGTAATACATGTCTATTCATTTGATTAATGCAAGCAAGCATTGGGGTTTTTATCACATTGCTTTCCCAAGATAAAAATACTTCTGGCATGTGTATTATTTCTTCTTTCTTGTCTGATATTTTTGTTCTAGAATGTGAATTAATGTCTACAAAGAAATAAAGTAGATTTGTGTCTTGTGATTTTTATTAAAACTTCATGATCAGCTGTAAATATATAACCTAATTTCTACATATAAAACCAAGTGATCTTGAAATATGGTTCTTCACATAAAGTGGCATATTAGAAAGAGAAAAACTTAAAATTTAACTATACTAATTTCCATAGTCGGGGCTAGAGAGAAGTCCTATACAACTTAGGAAAATAACTTAGATTCATGAATAGTTAGGACTCTTATGCATGTGGTGTCATCTGAAAAATTCTATTTAGATACTGGAAGGTCTTATTTAAAGTGATGTAGTCCTCTAATTTATTTCCTTGCAATTGATATCTTAAGAGCTCTACCTAGTCCTTCCACCACTATAATGAATAGAAATGAGGACATAAAATCTCCTTTAATTACGTCTTGAGATTCCATGAAAGGATTATTAGGAGATCCAATTAGTATAATGGAAAAATAATATGAGAAGAAGATGTTTTTGGTTCA